>KB295796.1:23075-76368 GCA_000328365.1 Capitella teleta | reverse complement strand
TTGCCTGGTTGCTGTCCCATCTTGACAATTGTTACCATAACGCTCTCCCTCACATAACGCACCTCTTTGTTGATTCAACGCGCAAAGCATCAAGGCTTCTGATTCGCTGAACAGCGCGATTGTCCTGGATGTTGGCCAATCAGAACGCTCGTTTCATCTGGTGTACACGCGTCTCCATCTTGTACGGTTGTTGGATAGAAAGTCGAATTGTCAAATTTCACGATTTACTGAGATTTTATGCCATTGAATCGGAGTGAGAGACGAATGCAATATGAATCCTTCCACAGGTGATTATTTTGTTCGGTTTCATTCAATAATCCATGATCCCCAATACTCATACTGGCATTATGATCATCCACAGGGGGCCTTACCATGAGCGAGCATAATATATGGACCAAACTCAATCATCAATGCAGTGAATGCTTACTGTGTATATATGTAATATTATTATATAATAATACTGTCTAAATTAATCTATAATAATCTATTTAATTAATAATAATCTATAATAATACTGTCATTTCATATAGCCAGAGCCCACTGGTAAGACTCCCTGTGTGATCATCGCCAATACTGATATATCATATACTCCATGAGTCCATCATTGATCATAGTCCATGGCGCTTTCGTCTTGTTAATGTTATGCTAGTTTCACCTACTCGGGATTCTGATCTGAGGTCAAAGTTCAGAGATCTGAGGTCGTCTGAGGTCGTCGGGGCACTCACTTGACTCAGTGTCCCAGTCATTTCTTCTTAAGTCAAGATCTCTTAGAATGTAGGTACCCACACACTGGGAAAGGGACCCACATTGGTACCAGATCATGATCATGATCATCATGCAGATGCAGTCCGTCTGAACCTCTTGAGAACTTAAAAGTTGAGTCTCGTTTCCTATCCTGGCTATATTGCCTGTAGGTCTATTGCTCTATGGAGACTTGAAATGCATGCACTGAACCCCTTTGATTGATGAAGCACTCCAGGGCCGTAAATATCCAACTAACCACGAAGAAAAAGTATATATCCAACGCAACACTCACTTAATCGTTATGAAATGATGACAGTTGATATTCATGTACCTTAATCCAGTTTTACCACCATAAAGCATGAATGCTTCAGAATAGAATAATTGATTGAGTGGATCTTTGATGTGATTTTCTGATAATCACTGTTTTCAGAATTCATCTCATCTCTTCGCAAATTCAAATAGCTCAAAATCATGCAGACTGAGACATGTACCAGTTGAGCTCAGTCACTTGGGATTGTTGAGTAACAACTACCGGTAATTATGGTGTTTGCTTTAAATTATGTGTGCTTATTTCAGGCCTGTACGCAAGAGCATACTCACTTTTTTGTTGAACAATTGGCAGGTTGACTTCCTAATTATTTTGGGGTCATGAAACATGACAGTGGTTGAATTTCAATCAGGGTCATTCGTATGATCCAGGCTATCACAAATTGGTCTGAATTAGATTGGATTACATTGACATAATGCAGTTGGCCACTTAGCCTTAAATTTTCCTGGGATATTGTAAGGTTCAATACTTGAGCGTTTGTTTAGAACCGAGATGTGCCAGCAGATAGACCAGAAACGAAGAAGTTTTACGTTCTATATGGAAGATATAAAAGCATGTTTGGACATAGATATGGAGATTAGCTTATGTATAAACAAGATGGGACGTAGCTCATGAAAAGTGGTCCTTACGTGTCCCCCCGTTGCCATGGCAACCCTGCCATTCGTTCACTCAATTATCTCAGATTTCGATTTCGGTGAACCAAAATAGCTCAGATTTTGCACAAATTGATTATCTTTTAGCAAATTTGGTGTTCGGTTTTATCTCTTCTGTATTCTTAGTTTTTTACTCCTATTTTAGCATGCATGTGATCTCATGTCGGGTAGACATGTGTTTTATAATTCATGCGAAACTGAGTGGCTCAGCTAATTTTTTCACAATGCGGAGATGGCCAATGTCCCATCTTGAGTTGTTTATATACAAGCTAATCTCTATATCTATGTATTTGGATGTCTGATCATGATAATGATGTATTGATCAGTGAATTACAATTCGAGAATTGATTCTTCCGGAAAGATGGAATCAGTCGCGGATTCTTAATAGCAGCGACAATTCACCGACAAATTTGGTATCGGGACTATATCCCACGCTCTTTTATGAATTATTTAGCATATTCTATAGATCTTATCGTGTCACACACATGCTGTCAATGAACTGACAAGTGAAATAATGAATTTATGATGGTAGCTGGCAAAGTGCTACTGTAAATTCTGTAATAATTATGTGCGAATGCCAGAAGCATATGCTGCCCTGACACTCCTGAGTGCCTGCCAAGTTTAGTATCTTTGTGATGAGTGAGCTGCTGTAATATTCATTTTTGTTTGTAAATTAAGCAAATGTCTGATATGTGTAATAAATTAATATAGTATACCGGTATCTTGTAGTTTCATGTTTGTACTGTATTGTGCATAAATATTGTACATCTAACTTGATTATTCATGTATAATGGTACTCACATCATGATTAAACTGAATATATGATATTCAAAATAGTTAATTTAATTTTTATTTTATGTACAGTATTAATTATTTTTGTTTTGCTATGGTATACAGTATAATCTTGATTATGTCAAACTTCCATTATTTGATATTGCTCCTTATGTCAAAGCCATTTTGAATCTCCTGGTCCCTCTCTATTCCCGTGCATTGAATTTTGTAGCGATATGTCCAAAACTTAAATAACTCTTTACATGGAACTCATTGTTTCATTCCTGTGGGTGAATTTCGATAACTATGTATGTCAAATTCAACCCAATTATATTTCATGTATAGTTGAATATTAGAGAAACTGCCTGTGATTGGATAAAGCTGACTTGACTAATTGACTCTGAGTGTCCAATCAGCGCTATTTGCACCTTCTTGCAGTCGGCCTTAAGTTCGAGTGGATGGTTGGGCAGCGAGCGATTCTCGGGGTAACTCCCGAGTCCTTTTCAAGTTTTAATGCTAAAAAAAGTGTGAAAAAAAATTCATACTGTCCATATACCTGAAGTTAGTATCTTAGTATATATAACTTAAAGTAACATTTGAGCTGTTTTTCTATGCGTCTGGACTCTTGAGGCTGGAAGTCGAGTGCCTCAATTTCCGTATAGTCTTATGTTATTGTATTATTCCATATTCTAATTCTATATGCCGGTACATGCAATTAATGTTAATGACTTTATGTTATACTATAAAACTAACTTGTACTGTTGTACATGTCTATTGGCTAAAGTCTATCAGCTTACTATCTACAGTAGTTTTCTTCACTCGATTCTTTGCGAAGACCTAACTCTACCAATGACTTCTCAGTTCTCACTAATGAACCCCATAATTATGCAAGTACAGTGGTTGTCCCAATCGTCTATTAAAACTACCTGATTCCCCTCCCATAGTCCATGAGCCAGGCCTTGTGCTCTCTCGTAATAGAACTCTCGGCGTTTGATGACCTGCCAGCCATGTGTCTCTTTCCTGTGCTTTGGTGCATTTTTAATTGCATTCCTGGGGTCCTGGGGAGTTCTCGCATTGCAATTCAGATTGATCTGCTTACTCATTGGACAAGTATTCCTGCATAAATCTGGTTTATAAATTATGCAAATGATGCCGTTGTTTGTGTTGATTAGTTTGATTTCCTTTCAACATGTGTGGCGTTTTCCGCCTTCTTTATGGCCCGCTTCCAAGGCAGAGAAATATTACATCTGTATATGCTTGGTTTTTGGCACTTGTACATTGTTCACTGGTGTATGCTTACTGTACGCGGTATACATAGCTCCCGGCGTGGATCTGTTGCATGAAACTGCGTGAGTGCCATGCAGATTTAGTTAGCACCCTCTTCTGGGTTGTTTTGATCGCCCTTTTCCCCTCGTAAACCCATCAGGGTTTCCGCCCGTAAACAAGATGTGCGGCAACGCCAAGTTGTTCTCCTATTGACCTCGATATTCTTCTTGTATGAGCTCTAGACCCGAAAGCCAGCGCATATGGGGCGCCGTATTGGCTATCGAGTGGGTTGCTATACTAAGTCGTAAGGGCTAGCCCTCTGTACATGCGTGGTCTGTGTGCATCGCTGCAGGTGACGGTGTCACTGCGTGGCTTCTGAGTGAGGAGCGTCGTCGCTCATTAGCTCAGTGCACGTGACTCTGTTTGCGATTCTGCTGCACTCGCCTCCGCGTTGAGCGTTGCCAAGTTGATGTTGCCTCTACTCCTGCTCACCTCAGTGAACACAGCCTCCATGCACTGACTCTCTGCTCCTTGCTCCTTCTCACAGGTCTGTTGTACTGCCGCTGCTGCCGAAGCTGCCGCTGCCTTCTTCAGGATTAATCCTCCTCCTTCTCCTCCTCTTCTTCATTTCACGCTAACAACTGTGTGTGTATGTTGTGTGTAGTGCTGCCCTTCTAACTCTTCTTATCTAACACTCGGATTAATATTGTGCTCCGTGGATTATGTCTGCTGCTACTGCCTCCAACGGAACGACGGACGGCGGCGACAAAGCCCCGTCCAACCACCTTGAGCTGTTCGTCAAGGCCGGCAAGGATGGCGAGAGCTACGGAGGCTGCCCTTTGTGCCAGCGCATGTTCATGCTGCTGCTGATGAAAGCCAACAGCGGACAACTCACCTTCACCGTAACCACCGTCAACATGGCCAAGCCACCTGCTGACTTCAGAAAGCTCTCCAGTCGGCTGCCGGTGGTCGTGCATGACTCTGAGATCCTCAGTGACCCCGATGAGATGATCCAGTACATTGACGAGCATTTCCCCTTCCCTCCGATGGCGTACGATAACGCCAAGGCCGCTGAGGCTGCAATGAATGTCTTCTCTAAGTTCTCCTTCTACATCCACAATGTATCCAACTCCTCGGCTCCCCTCATCGCTGAGCTGCGCCGGTTAAACAGCTACCTGGAGTCGTCACCCCACCAGTTCCTCTGCAGAGATGTACCCGACCACCTGGACTGCATGATGCTTCCTAAGCTACAGCACGTACGAGTGGCAGCCAAGGCCTTCAAGGACTTTGATATCCCCCCGGAACTGGTGGGCATCTGGCGCTACCTGCACACAGCGTACTGCTTCGACATTTTCCGTCAGACTTGTCCATCCGACCAGGAGATCGTGTACCACTGGCTGAGCAAACCTGAGCTGCCCCGGCTGACCAAAGAGAAGGCCATCTTCTACTCTACCGAGAGCTCTCCCCGCTACGCCATGGACGTCCCCAAAGGAGTGAAACTACAGTAGTCAGTCAGTTGTATGCATGTAGTTTTTATAATTTATAATAAGAGCACACATTATAGTCATTTTACTCATTTTGTTTTATTCTTCTGTACTTAAGTCGTTTTACCTGTTTTTTTTTTTTTTCTCTTGCCATTATTATGAGGTATAATATACATAATCTCGACTTTTTGTTTTTGAGGTGCTCATTGAAATCTCAGCCAGAAGGGAATCTCTTGATAATTTATGCCAGTCTCTGCCGAGACTGCTGCTCTGCTGTTTCAAATAATTTTAACTGATCTCTTTAGTCTTTACTGTAAGGTTTTTTTATGTCGTGCCAAAAAACAAACGCATTGCGGTTTACTTAATACGAATCTCTCTCCCTTTTATAGAAGCATGAATCTCACTCCCCTGCTACTTCCCTGCATGCGTCATTAATTGCTCATGTTCCTTGTTCCCTGGGTTAAAAGATTTCAATGTATTCCATATCAATTGCTACCAACTAGACTTTTTGATACTCCATTGATCGTATATCAGCCATTGCTTATATGATGTATTTGAAACATTTTTGGCTCTGTGTGCGTGTTTAATTGTCCTTTCTAGAAGACGCGTCGTTATTTTCTTAGAATATCATTAAGTAGTTAATATTTATTATACAATGTATGAGGATTGTCCAGTGAATATTACATCTGAATAATTCATGCATTTTGAGTGTACATTAGAGAGATCCCCCTTGCCTTGCTCCTGAAGTGCTGCTGCATACATGTAACCTAAATTAGTGATTATTGATTATTATTGTTATTATGTACCAAACATTCAGTCAAATGTTTTGTTATTCATGTGTAGCATCATGTGAAAGAATCAAATTTATGCATCAACATTGATTAACAAATGATGAGTCATTTTATTTGTGCAATTCATAACCCACTATTCTATTTTTGATTTTTGTGGAATAGTGTTCAATAATATTTTGCAGTATTTTCTGGATATTGGCTATTATCTACAGTTCCCATTGTGGGAATTGTACCAGTGATAACACCGTTTATCATTTTATGACAGCTATTTAATTAATTAGCAAGGTGCAACTTTGTCAAAACCAGGATCCTATGGTTCACTCCCATCACATACCTAATAGCTGTAGTTTCACTAATTAGCTAATTAGTTTTGTGTTTTTGCCCATCCTAAAATACTAACTTTTGAGTTGATGTCAATAGTGGATTTGGTGAAATTGCATCATATCATGTGCATCGTGCTTCTTCGCGTGCATGCTAAACGGTCTTCCATCGCCTCGTCTTCTTCCTACTGGCGACATCTGCTCGCCTGCCGAAAAATGTAGAAATCGATCGCACGCATGGCCTACTTCTACAGCTGATCAGCTGTTCCACCTGCAATCCCAATTGATCAGAGCATTATTCCCACGGGGGGAGCACACCGAGGCTAAATCATGAATATTTGGCAGCGTGCCTGGGGCTGCTGGGGTTGAGGCCAGAGTGCCAATCGCCTCAGCTGAAAAACCGAGCTTACGCTGACGTGCAGCGCATACCTACTCGGCGGCGGCGGCGGCGTCGGCGAACCCACAGGTGTCTCAGCATGTTATTCTAATTGAGCGATGCGAACATTGCCACATATTGTAGACATGCAAATGCTACACTACTCAGTGCTTCTGCTTTATGGCTACATCGAAAATGGACGATGATATAAACTAGGCTTTTTTAGTGGAGTTTTTTCTTCCATATGTGAATCACAATGTTCAATTTTTTTTTTCAAGGTCTTCCCTCTAGTATTAATCTTCCTCACGTTTATTACTTTATTTGAATTGATCATTGAGTATTCTACTATTTTGTATATTATTATTGATGTATATTGATTATTGAAGTTGTTTTTTTGTTTTTTTTTTTTTTTCGTTCTCTCTCTTTCGTCATTTTTCACAAGTTTACAATTCTCTCCCAATTTTCTGCTTAAGATGAATTTCTTTTCTTTTTTTCTGCTAATAAATTGAGTTAAGGATATCTGAGTTTGGAGTATTTTCTTCTTGGTCATTGGTCATGCAGTGATATCACTGATATCTTTCTCTGAAATCGTCATAGGAAGAGTTGAGAATCTCAAGATTATTTGGTTGCTCCATGGCTTTGGAATTCCTTCAAATAATTCTCATCACAAACTCACCAATGTATCATCAGTTGTGCAGGCGTCATGCGCACGTGTTTCCTTGTAAGTCAAGGTCAAGGACTCTGGTCAATCTGACCTCTTTGTCGTCTATGCTGAGAGGTGAATGAACTGCACATGCATGTATTCAGAATTTCAGTTCGTGCCAGCAGATCTTACATCGATGATCGTCTAAATATGGTTGTTTTTGAATTTTAATACCTCTGTGCATCAATATTAGATTACTGTAATATCATTGAGCCAATGGCTTGCAAATTTGATGTTTTTAGAATGCTCTGGAACGAATTTGGTTATATTCAAGAGAGAGAGAGAGGGGGGGGGGGCAGCTTCACATGGCGTGCAGAGAGGCCATCAATTGATCATTGCAATATAGATCAGAATGTCACAGAGTAACATTGTTTATTAACCTTGCCCTCAGCGCTTGGATTCAAGCTGTCACTCAACCTATTGCTATATGTTCGCTTCTCACACAACGCCAACCAAGAAGCACTGTTCTTCATCCTGGGAGGAGAGATTCAGTTTGTCCTTATTTTGCAGGAACACAGAACATTGCCACATCAGCATCGTCCGCAGTCCAAGAACGCCAGGAAGCTCCGCCAAGAACTGCGGGAACACCTCTCAGCGATTTTGTCATGCAACTGGAGGACCACACACCAACTGTTAGTATTCCCGGCCACCAATGTCCTGCATACCCTTATGATTCATTCTTCAGATTCCTGATTCTGTCACTGCGTATTATTTAAACAGAGCTGGCTTTGAAGCAACAGATCCCAGAGTGTAAGTCACCTTTATCGCTGATTTGTTCATTTTTATGTTGTTTTGTTTTTACAGAACTCGATTGGCCGCATTGGCTGCTCAGAAGTTTGTGTCGGATATTGCTAACGATGCTCTTCAAAATTGTAAGATGAAGGCTTCTGGACAGAGTGTCAAAAAACAACCAAAGGTCTGTTGGCAATTTTGTTACATAGAATCTTTTGCTGTAGATCTTTTTAATTTTTTATTGCTTTTATTTTCTTATCATTCACAATATATAATTATTATTATTGTTTTACACTGGATTTATATTATTATCAATGTATTATGCCCTTGTAGGATAAACGCCTGACATTGACCATGGATGATTTAGCGCCTGCGTTGGCCGAATACGGAATCAATGTGAAGAAGCCGCAATACTTCACTTGAGAATGTGAAATAACTGTGAATGAACTGAATCATGGCGTCTATCGTGTTCACTGAATCCTCTCAAATTATTTCCACGTCTCTCCGCAGCATACTTGTATGTAAAATATTATGTATATTTGATCGTGAAAGAATAAATTTGTCTGAATGTGTATATCAAATGCTTTCTCTTCATTCTTTATTATTCAACTTTTTGGGCATCTTTGTGATTTGAGAAAATTTGTGTGAATAAAGAACCATGGGCATCATTATAAAAAATTTATTCTAAACGAGGATGAGGCTTCCACCAATTCCTTCTGAGTTTCCAGCCAAATGCAAGTTTTAATCTAGAATTTACAAAACAGTGATTTTGTGCTTTTGTACACAGTTTTCTAACAGTAGCATGAAATAGCACCATTTGTGTCCATGTGATATGAGCATTATTTTAACAAGATTAATAATTAGAACAGAATATCACTCTGAAATAATACTATCATCATTACTACTGGTAATTATGGCAATAAAATCCTGTTATGGCAATAAAATTATGTTATCAGTTGTAAATTAAAAACAGCTGTTTCTACGCCCATCCTAGATGCTAATGACTGTTGGTTGCTTATACAAAGTACTATAGAATACAGGTTAAATGCTCAACAAAATAAGATACATGCAAATGCAAAAAAAAAAAAAAAAAAAAAAAATTAAAAATTAAAAAAATAAAGAAAAAGGTATGAACTTAAACTCATTGATTGTGAAAACATTAGATGACACCAAAATTACATGTAGTCAAAGATTCGTTAGAACAATCACAGCAACGTTTAACTTTGGCAGAACTTTTAGACCTCATTTTTAGTCAATTCTAGACCTCGCATCTTCTGACATTGGAGCCACTGATGACCTCTTTGCCGAGGTCAAGGGGACCGGTGTCCTGGATGAAGATGTCCATGATGCATCCAATGAAGTCAGACGTGAACCGGCCGTTGGTCATTAGGTCAGCATCTGGCAGACCACCTGAGAAGAAGGTAAACAAACCTTAAGTACAGCCCACCAGAGACCCTGTTAAGGAGAAACTGACCCATGTAGATATTGCCTTTTGTGTTGAGCATTTGCAGGTTGCCAGATGATTCGCCTTCAACAAAGCTGAAGCCATCCACTTCGAGGCTTCCGTACTTCCCGGATCGGCGCGCGACAATTGTATGCGAGCGGCCATCATTTACCTTGACTGGCGTCGTGATGTTGGCTGGACCACTGCCCAGTTCATACCTGAGAGGAAACAGCAGGTTTCATTGTGCTGATGACAATTTAATCTTACGTGAAGGTCACTCGTCCATCGTTGATGACCAGGGCTAGGTAGTCCTTGCCTTTGCCGGACTCTTCACTGCCTTGACCATGCCAGAAGAGAACACCAGCATCAGCAGTAGTCACGATCGTAAACTCGATGGTTTCGTCGACTTCGCTGTCCGCGTGAGGCAGCAGAGAATCTGGAATCTCAATGAATCCTTTGCCTTCGAAGTTCACAGCCGATTCGATTTGTGCAGCTGAAATTCATTGCTATGCAAACGTTCACCAGCTCGTTAACTGTACACTCACGCGTGCTGCAGGTTCGCCCGACGAACCCGAAAGGACATTGGCAGAGGAAGGTCGATTCGGTAGCTTGGCATGTCGCTCCATTGTCGCAAGGATTGGCTGTGGTGCAAATGTTCACCTCCGTCTCACAATCCTTACCTGCAGCAATTGTAACACAGCATGCGATAAACGCCCTAAACAATATACCTGACTCCTTACCTGTGAATCTTTGCGGGCAACTGCAGCGGTAGTCTGTTCCATAAGCGGTGCAGAAGCCTTCGTTCTGACACGGCCTCTTGCCGCACGGATCCCGATCCAAGCAATTCCCAATGTTCGCATAAGCAATAGCACCGTTGATGATATCCACCGGTCGACTCTTCACATCCAACTGGAAATCAAAAGTTAATTGACTAGTAACAAGGAGGACAGCAGACAGACCTTGCTGATGCAACCATGGAAACCGGAGCGGATCTCCAGTCCTGAGGCGACGCGGAGGGTCGGATCGACGCCTCCGAGGAACATGGGTCCTGCCAGGTTGAGGCCCAGGGTGTCCCCGGGCGAGGTGCCTGGCAGATGCAGAAATCAGCAACGAGCATTCATAATCGGTTCATTAGGAAAACAATGGAAACATATAAATTAAGTATATACATAAGATAATAAATTAGTAAATATAGTAATGAAAAATTATCCGCATTTAGAATTCATGGAAGTACGTTGATATATACACATATATATATATTTCCTCATCACATGCAATTTTTTTACACACCTAATTCGTTTATTACATTTGATAGTTTTTTTTAGTAAGATTTAATCAGTTAAATTTCATATACCAATTTTCCGTTGAGCTTTTAATAATTCAGTGTATGCGATTATACGATAATCATTCCACTACTCAAGATATTTCATGCATAAATCAAAAGAAAGGAGTTGAGCTACACACAGAAATAAAATACGCACAACACATGCACATAATTATAGAAGGAGAGATGAAATGCGGGAGAGAAGCCACACCATTGTGCATTTTGATAAATTGAGAGGATTTGTTTAAAGAATCAGCTATACAAGGATGACATATATATAATTATATCCACGCACAAAATAGCTAAAAATTAATTGCTTCAGAATTGCTTTTCGTATGTGTATCAAAGTATCAGAATAATTGATAACCCAATAAATTAGTGAGTACATGTATATAATTACATTAAAATAATGACCACGCTGTTAATATATGAGTGGTTTTGTGCAGAACCGTTTATAAATGCAAGTCAACCGACTACATGAATTCAGTAGTTGAGCATTCGTTATTAATTAATGATATGTTGTGTTGGAAGCAGAAAAAGAAGGAAAAACAGGCGAATCGAGGGGGTGTGGTTGTACCTCTAAAACCTTCGGGAGACTGGCCTGTGTGTTAGTAAAGGAAACGCGAGAATGAAGAAGAAATAAACACAAGAAAATGAACAGAAAAAAGCTCAGAAAAACTGAAATAGCATTCCGAAAAGAGAGACACTGCGACTAGTTAACTTTGTTGCTACGTGTATAATCATCAGTCTAAGGAAACTCGTGGACCCCTGCTATGTGTGTGGGCGGTGGCCAATTTGATACACATGAGCCACGAGGCGATCAGAACCTTTCATAACGTCCAGTGCGTTATGATTTATGAAATCAGAGAAGAACCGCAAGGTGTGACATTTCGAAGCTGAATTCTGATGGGTTGATTGTTTTGTTTTGTTTAACATTACACTCTTGCTTAATTCTAGCTGACACCGTCGACTAACAATACTCTATACTGACTATAGTAGCTTGATTGTCTAGCATCTAGACTTCTAGATCGATATTAACCCGAGTCCCCGACCGCGCACATATTTTATTTCTTAAATCATTTCGCGCGCAAATAAGATTAAACGATATATAATCGTAATATTATTTCATAGAATTCCCAGTGTACGTATAGTACGTGAATTGACTCACTATATTATATAATTATTACTCTATTGGTCTACGCATATAAGCATTCGACACTTAGATATAATGGGCCTAAACATAACAATTGTATGACAATCTAACATTTGGTAGTACATGTATCAACGAGGGTGAAGATCGGCGGACATACATGTATCGACAATAGCATAATATCGATTGAAATTATACGTTTATACCTAGGCCTGAGCCACTGGTAACTAGACTATATAACTACAAGTAAATTCACATCTTCCACCATATATTCAGACTAGAAGTTCAATCTAAACATGCCAATAACTAAATAATACTATTGGAATAAATATGGACATGATATCAAGACGATATCATGACATAGATACGATATTGAAAGATAACGAAATGAACAATAGTGACGTCACAATTTGCAAAATAAAGAGCCAACATTGGGAACATAATATAAGCAAGAATAATGGTAAAACGAATTAACCATCATTCTGTTTGCGAAAGAAATGAGGTCAAGGGGAAGGGGAAGTAACTGACCTTTCACGGCCACGCCATTATCAATGCTCAGAGATCCGTCTCTTTGGTTCCTCTCGGCCACAATCAGAGTCCACTTGTCCCGTTGGACCTCTTGTTCACTGGTGATAACAGCCGTTCCTGCAAATCAACATTAGACTTACCACACCCCTCAGTTGTCATGGCTACGAACTCACCAGAACCGCTGTCATAGCGGAATTCCACCTTGCGATCTCGAATCATCAAAGCAATGAAGTCTTGGCGCTCTGCACCATCCTGTCCGTTGTAGAGCAGGACGGCGTCGTCTAGAGTGTGAGCCTTGAAGAGCAAGCGAATCTCCGTGGCCATGTGTGCGTCATTGATAGTTTCATACGCAATCCAAGAGGTGTAATTGAACCATGGATCTTCGATGTTGATTCCTGTTAGACGGTGGCATGCACATACTGGAATGACAAAACTTTCAAAGACTAACCTGCCTGGCAGCGGTCGCCAAACTTGCCGAGTGGACAAGCACATCTGTAGCCGAGACCTCCTGGGAGATCGAAGCACTTGCCTCCATCACCACAGACTCCTGGGGTGAAATATATTGCAGATTGCAGTGTTATCTGATGAGATTCGCGTGTTTACCTTCATAACATTGCTCGCCGACCAGTTCACATTGGCGGCCGGAGTATCCATCAGGACACATGCACTCGTACCCCTCCTTGGTAGCCGCCGGGCGACAGCCACCTCCGTGTTTACAAGGTCTATATTGGCAGACTGGGGTATCCAGAATGCCCTGCATCTTAAGGGCGTCTGCTCCCATGTCAACCAGTCTTCCGTTGATCAACATACGGCTAACACCACCTGATAAATAATTGTACAAATGGTGTTCATAAAATTGTCTAACACACGTACCAACAAATCCACGGTCAGACCCAACTGAAGTAGGGAGATCGGCGAAGTCGGGAACAGCTCCTACGTACAAGTTGTCTACCAGATCCAAGCCCACATATGGACCGGGCGCTTCTCCCGTATATTCTCTTCCGTTCACCACAAGTGTTCCTGGATGTTGAGGGAACAAATTAGCAAATCCTATGGTTTCTGATATGAGAGCACTCACCAGACTTGGAACTTCGCTTAATACGAATCGTGTTCCATTCATTCAACTCTACAGGTTCGCTAACAATTATGGCTGGACCACTTCCAACGTTGAAGCGGAAGTCTGCGCGGCGATCATTCAGCCCAAGAGTCAAGTAGTCAGCTCCGGATTCGGCACCCAATTGTCCGTTATACAAGATCAAGCCTTTGTCATGATAGCAAAACACGTCATTGGAATTCTGATAATTTTGTAAGCTTACCATCCGTAACCTCTGGGCGGAAAGAAATCTCGATGTCAAATTGCAAATAAGCATCTTCTATTTTGGGGTATTCAATGTACGACACTGGATTCTGCTGGAAGTAGGGCACTAGTGTCCCCGTGTTGAGTTCAACAATTCCGGTGGCAACTCCAAACTGGTTGCGTGCAGAGCACACATACTCGCCAAGGTCCTCCTCTCTCAGATATCGAATCACAAGGACACCATCCCGCACCTCGTGATCCCGAGGGAGGTCCCCTTCACTCCTACTCCACGAAACTTGTGGAGGAGGGTTCCCACTGGCCTGGCAGGTCAAAGTCACAGAGCTCCCGAGGGAGACTGTTCTTGACTGGCGGGTCACTGGGATACTTGGAGGGGCTGGAACACCAAATGGAATATGTTGCATAGATAACCTTCAGTTCACCCACCTTGGACCTTGATGGTTACCTGTGCATACACAGTACCAGCAATACTTGAGGCAACACAGCGGTAAATGCCAGCGTCAGCCTCAGTCACTCTTGGAATCACCAACAAACTCTTTGACACCTCAGTTGTTGCTGGCATTGCACCATCAGTTCTCACCCAAGTGACAACTGGCGGTGGGTTGCCTGTGAAATGAATGTGGCTTGCCATTAATGTTCCGTAACACGCGATAAAAGTCTACCAGTGGCGTCGCAATTGATTTCCACACGATCACCAACCGTCACAGTCCTCTCAGTCTTCTGGATTGCGCCACCAATGTCAGAACCTGTTTTGGACGGATTGTTTATTAAAGTATAAGATTAGTGAAATGTCACCTTGCACTCTGAGGACAGCATAATCTCTCACGCTACCTCCATCGTTTGTCACGACACAAATGTATCTACCAGCGTCCTCAGGGCGAATGTTATAGATTCTGTAAATTATTCGTTTCAACTTCTGTATTCATTGAGTTGCCGAATACCTAAGGATTCCACCCTGTGTTTGATGCTGGTCGGGCAATTCACCCCCATCTTTGATCCATTGCACTCGTGGAGTTGGTGTGCCAACAGCCTCACAGCGGAATTCAACCGTCTGCCCCATGGCACGGTGGAGCAGCCTTGGAGTGATGGATGCCTTTGGTAAAACTGTCGACCATAACATTGAGAGTCTAGATTTTCAGCACGACATTACATACATACCGATAACAGATACATCTGCAAACTGCTCTGCTCGTCCAGCTTCGTTGGTGGCTGCACATCGATATCTTCCGGCATCAGCTGCTGTAACAGGCTGGATGCGAAGGACACCTTCTCTTTCAGAGGCAGCAGTGGACAGAGCACCGTCCATCTTTGTCCATTCAATTGTGATTGGCTGAGATCCCTGAGCGACGCATTGCAGCTGGATGAGCTCGCCCGGTCGGACGCTGACCGTCTGTGGAGTGATGTAGAGTGAAGGAGGCGCTGTGGAGAGTAAGCTGGAGAGCTGGTTGAGATGTCAAGTGCTTGACTAACCATTCACAATAAGCACTGCTCTGGCTGTCTCTTGTCCAGCATGGTTCCTTGCCAAGCATGTGTAAGTTCCAGCATATTCGGCTCTAGCTCTGCGGATCTCCAGAACGCCGTCCTGAACGATGTGATCTGGCGGTAGAGAACCATCCTCTTTCCTCCAGGAGACCATTGGCTCTGGATATCCTGCATTTGCGAAAAATATCTAGAATTTCAATTCATACCAGAAAGAAATATGTCTTACCTAATGCATCGCATCTAAAGACTGCACTTTGACCTTCTGTGACAGTCATGGTGCTGGGTTGAACATTAACAGCAATGTACATGTTTTGGCCTGGATCAGGATCAGGAATGATGGGACCAACTGGTCGGTCATTGTTAACTGTAAGGTAGGAATTGACACTGATTTAAAACTCAATAAAGAAGAAATTACTCAAGACAACAATCCTCTCTTCAGAACGCCCAGCACTGTTGCTGGCTGTGCAGAAATAGGTTCCAGCATCTTCGGCTGTAACACTGGAGATCGTTAACAGTGCAGACGATTCCCCTGGTACATTCTGCAGATGTGGAGGAAGAGCGGCAGGTGCACCATGAGGTTGGCGTGATGGTGTTTGCCATTGGACTGTTGGGGTTGGGTCGCCCTCAGCTACACATTCAATGGAGAGGCTACCACCAACTTGCACAGTCAGAGACCCTGAAGGACTGATTGTGATGGAAGGGGGACCTGTAGATATATGCATGTTATGATAATCTTTTACGACATTTACAACATTTAACCATAACCTTGAATGACCAGAGAGGCTGTAGCTGTCACTGTGCCTGCTGGGTTTGAGGCGGTGCAGATGTAGGGTCCTTGTTCTGGACCAGTGACATGAACAAAACGAACCACACCGTTCTCAGTGAGAACCTCTGTGTTCTCAGTCATGGCCCTGTTATTGGCTCTGTAAACACGCTTCATGTAAGATTTACTTTCTTTCTCAAAACTAAACTTACCGAGTCCATTGTAAAGTGGGTGCTGGTATACCACCAGTGACTCTGCACTGGAAGTACGCACTGCCTCCCTGCTGGATGGTTTGTGTAGTCTCAGGGTAGATCTCAATGACCGGGGCCTCTCTCCCTAGAGGTATAGTGTATGGAGATAACAGGACAGATCACCATGGTTAGTCTCACTTTCTATTTCCAGAATTGCTGATGCTTGGGCCCTACCAGCCGCATTTTCAACAGTACACACATAGAGACCACGATCTTCAGTCGTTGCTTGAATAATACGCAGAACATTGCCTTGCACTTGGTGGTTCGAGGTCAGTTCTCCTCGCACTTTAGACCAGGTTACTGTTGGCTGAGGTCGCCCTGTCACCACACACCTGAATGTGGCAGAGGAGCCCTGGTTGGCTGTCTGTCTCTCAGGGTCCATTACAGCTGTCGGACGTTCCGCTGAAAATCATGCCAATTAATGATAGAGATATATGACATACACTGATTAACTCACTTGGCCCTGGTTGAGGTCCCGGACCAGGACCTGGATCTGGCCCAGGTCCAACATTATCATCAATGGTGACTGTGGTGTAGCCAACTTTGCTTTCTCCACTGGCGATGTAAATAGTGCAAATATAACGGCCAGAGTAATCTGGTCTGCAATCAGGAATCACAAGAACACCATTCTGTTGGTATGAGCCTGTGAGAATCAGGATTAGTACTTTTTTCACAGCTTATTATGGTATATTAACCAGGTGGAAGTTCATTGTTGAATCTGCTCCACTCGATTCGTTCTACTCTGACTTGTCCTCCAGCCTGACAGTCTAATTCAGCTTCACTGCCAGCAGGCACGATGAGGTTTGGCTGCTTGATGACCACCTCAAAGTCGGTGCTTGGGTCTTCTACAATCAGATAAAACATTATTCATCTATTAGTGAATTATGATTTGTTGAACGCACCTCCTTCAACGTATAAAACAGTTCTGACTTTAGCCGTGCCAGCGGAGTTCTCGACCTCGCAGAAGTATTGGGCTTCATGAGCACGTCTGGCAGATGCAATTTTGAGGATGCCATCTTCCACGAAAACATCATTCTCCAGGATTTCATTCTGGCCACCCGACCAAGTTATTGTTGGGGAGGGTGTTCCCTCAGCCAGGCAGGCAAACTCTATTGCTTCACCCACAGTGGCTCTGATGAATCGAGGTTCAATTCTTGCAGTTGGCGCAACCTCCTCTTCTTGAACACCTCCTTGAAATGCTTAAATCGTAAAAAAGAAGTGAATTTCTCATTTACTAACCAGATACAATGAGAGTGCCGACATCATCGTCCGTATTAAAGAAGTTGGATCCAGTGCAGACGTAGTCTCCTGCGTCCTCAGCATGCAGGTTACGAATGGACAGTGTGCCTTGTCCATCGTCCTCAGCTCTTCTTGGCAACTGACCGTCCTTCTTTGTCCACGCCAATGTGTATGTGTACTGTAAGTATGTCATAAAATAAAATAAAATGTCATAAAAGGTGAAAAGTAACACCATAACTTACTCGACTGATTCCAGTGCAAATGAATCGGACGGTGGTGCCAACATCCGACGTTACAACCTTCGGCTCTTGAACTATCACCATGATAAGTCTCTCTCCTGAAACGATAAACACAACTCTAGGTTTTTGACAGCATGAAACACAATTACTGACCAATAACAGTGAGATCAACGTCATCTTGAGTGCGACCATAGGCATTGACTGCTACGCAAATGTAGCGGCCTGCATCTGTCATTTGGACATCTCTGATGGTAAGCGAGTAATCACTGTTGACCTGAGCTCGTGAAGATAGAGGTTGGCCATCTGCTCTGATCCAATCGATGTTGTAAGGTCCACGTCCCTCAGGGTTGCAATGGAAAGTCACGTCGACTCCCACCGACAGACCCGTGCGCTTAGGGGTAACACTGATAACGGGTGCAGCAGTACCCCCTTCAATGAGATTGAATAAATACTTGAATACTTGGAACCTTTAAATAAATACCACACCTGAATCTCGTTCACATCTGCTTCCAGGCTCGCTGGGATTGCCCACATATCCAACAGAACACCTATTAATATACAATTATCCTGTACGTGTCTGGTATAATCATAATGATATTTACCTCTCGCAGTTTCTTCCAGTGTAGCCCTGAGGACACATGTCACATGTTGATCTGCCATCTGAATCAAGGCGACAGGTACGAGAGAACCTTGGCGGTCAAATAAGTGAATGTTCATCCACTCTTGAATATGCTTCAATGAACTTACTGATTTGATGGAATCGTCAGTGGACAGGCACATGGGCGACAGTCATTCTGAGTGGCTGCCGATGGATCTCCATAATATCCAGAAATGCATCGCTCACACCTGTCTCCCTCAGTGTTGTCTCGGCAGTTCTATACAACCAGGGATCTAAATTACATAGGATTATGTCATGACCAGTTGCCAACCAAACAAGCTCCAGTTTGAGGGTCACATGCTGTGGCGTGTCCATTGCAGTTGCATCCGACACAGCGAGCGCCACTTGGTGCTGATGGGTCATCGGTGAGAGAGAAACCTGGGGCACACTCCTAATCGAGAATGATGGATTCATAAACTCAAAACTACAACGGGTTACATACTTCGCAGGAGAGGCCGGTGTAACCCACGGGGCATCTACATTGCTCCACCATATCCGCTCGCGATTGGCCAGTGTTTTGAGGCACGGCAGTGTCCAAGGAGATATCACGAAGGGTTGCAGTGGCCATGTCTGTGTGGTGCGTGGCTCTGATGAGGAAGGCGTCAATGTTAGATAATATCTTCAGGAAGGTCTCGCGGGTTGGTTCTGTTTGGTCGTATCGCCTGAAGGATGTCTGAAAGCAGTGTTAGGTGGTGTTTATAATAATATGAGGGTAAGATAATTCTTCCATACCTCAACCATTGGGATTTCGTATTGGTTTCGTTCTTCAGCAACTGGCTCAGGCTGCAGGAAAATGAAGACGCGCTCTTCGCCACTCTAATAAAAATATTGACGTAATATGATTTTCTGTTATTAAATTATGGAACTCACAATAATTTCTATGTCCACGTCTACGTAAGTGTTGCCAATGTCTTGCGCATTGGAATACGCCATACCAAACTTGAAACTTCCTCCATAAGAGGCGACCTACGTGAATAGAAGCAAAGCTGAATGATATTTCAGGGTTTAGATTTTTTTTTTAATAATGAAGAAGTTGTTCTGATTAGGAAATTAATGCAATGGATGCAACAAATGTCAGACCTGGTTTCCTCTGAAACGAGGAGGAAGGTTGAAGTAGAGGCTCTGCCGAGGTTGCTGCAATCCGGAGAATCTGTTGAAGGTAATCTCCTGCCTTCTAGCATCAGCAATGAAGCCATCAGTAATCTGTTCTCCCAATCTACGAGTGGTTAGTTGGAAATTGTGTGAACCATCCGAGTGAAAAACTGGCCGGATCTGGTAGGGCGATGAATTGTTTAAATCTAGGCAGATAATATAAGCATAAGTGGAGTGCACTCACCTGGCTTCGGAAGTAAGATGAACTTGAGCAATCTGTTGTTACCCCAGAACAGTAACAACTGAGACAACCTTGAGTGTTGCTATCAGACAAATGGAAGTATCCATTTCTACAGGTATCACATTTTCTTCCCTCTACATAGCTCTGTGAACGGTTAACATATAACGATAATTCATAATGGTATAAGTAGATTATCACCTTGCATTGACATTGCCTGGTTTGAGCGTCACACTGAGTGTTGGGAACGGTTCCGTGTGGGCTGCATTCACATATATTACCAGGTGTTTCGCCTGTATGGGAAGCAAACCAGTTTTGGTTATATTTTACACAATCTTTCAATACCATCTCGTCTACAGTAATCTCCCGGGACATACGGATTGCCAATATAACCAGGAAGACACCTGTTAAAGAAGGATATAATTATGTAATCAATACGTGATATATTTTGGCTCCTGGATTCCTACCTTTCACATTTTCTGCCGGTGTGGCCTGATGGACAAGCAGTGCAGGTGACCTGTCCATCAGCAGCAAGTTCACAAGATGGACTAAACCTAGAATATATTTTGGTGCACACAGATCAAAGTGTGTAGCTCAGAGACTCACTGGTTTGGCTGCGAAGTCAATGGACAAGGACATGCCTGGCAATCATTGGGACTACCACGCGTAGCATCACCATAGAAACCAGCTGCACACTGATCACACCGCTCTCCCTCGGTATTATGTTGGCAGCTCTATTTGCAATACAACTTGAAAATATAAAGCAGCCTACATATTTTTTTCGCCTACTCTACACTCGCCAGTCTCTGGATCGCATTCTGAAGAATGCCCATTACACCTGCATGGAGCACATGTTCCAAGGTAAAGTCCTCCGCCGGATCGAGTGTATCCAAGACTGCAGTCCTATAAATTGGACAAGTTATGTTGTAATCATGACTCAAAAGTTTTCCTCACTTCGCATGAAAGACCAACATATCCAACTGGGCAGCTACATTGTTCAACAGGATATGCTCTCTCTAATCCTGTCGTTCTATCTTCAGCAATGTCCATGGAAACATCACGGAGACTGGTAAAAGGAAGTTGAGGGAAAGCCCACTGTGAACGGATAATGACCTTACCCAGATTCTACAGTTGAAACGGCATGTGAAGCTTTGATTATTATGTAGTCCAAGTCGGCCAATGCCATTAACATATGTTCTCGTGTCGCTGGATGGTTATCAGGGCGTTTCCAGTATTGCTGCAAATACGGGTATCTATCAGTGTGCATCACCAAGAGATATTCACCGTACCTCCTGGAAAATGACTTGGAAGGTCGTTGGTGTGTTTGCCTGCAGAGCTTGACGTTGATCATACTCCAAGATGATGTCATTACCCTGGTAAAAACACGATTTTCGATGCTTGCCACATTGACCACACTCTTGACACTCACGCTAATCTCAACAGCAGGATATCCACTAGTTAAAGAAGCATCGAATCCAGGAAGAAATTGTAGTGTGTACCGAAGCTTCCCTCCGTAGCTGGTAACCTGAATATGGAATTTAAATCAATGCATGAACGGCATGATACCAGATTATCTAAATGCCATACCTTATTACCGAGGTACTTATCCGGCATGTTCCAGTAGTACACTTCAGATGGAAGTCTAGGGAAGTCCTGGAACAGGAGTTCACGGTCCCTAGCATTGACATTGACGTCCGTGTATGTCTGTCTCCTGCCTCTATCTGTGATGCTGAATCCCTGATTGTCTCGTCCGAACACGCTGCTGACAACTGCACGATTCCATGTTGTGCTGGTACACATTGATGTGAGTCCTGAGCAGAAACAGCTGACGCAGCCATCTGGGTTGTCTTCGGAGAGGAAGAATGCTCTTGGTGAACACGTGTTACAAGTCTCTCCTTGAACAAGGGACTGAAATAGGACTGTAGTATATTCAATGGCGTACGTCAATATATCGTTACCTTGCAATCACACTGGCCAGTTGCAGGGTTGGGGTTGGCAGTCAGGCTGCCTCTGGAATCACATCTCTGGCCGACTGAAGAGATTTCGCATTAGTGATGAGTAATTAGATATTGCATGTGTGCCTACCTGGTTTGCAGAAGTCCCCAGGGATGGTGGGATCACCCTCATAGCCTGGAGCACAACTTTCACACCTGCGTCCTGTGTAACCTTCTGGACACCCAGAACAAGTGACCTCGCCATCAGTTTCCAGGTAGCATTCATTTGCAAATCTGTAGAATAGTGATATGTATTGTAGAATATTATGGTTGGAAGGCACTGACTGGTTGTCAGGTGCAGAGAGGGGGCATGGACATGGCTGGCAGTCGTTGGGAGTTCCTCGTCTCGCGTCACCATAATATCCTGCCTTGCAACGGTCACACCTTTCTCCTTCAGTGTTATGAAGGCAGTTCTGCAGTACGTTATCGTCAGTAATGGGATAAAGTCAGTGACAAACTAACTTACCCTACAATCTCCAGAACCGGGGTCACAGTCATTCGAATGTCCATTGCAATTGCAGGCCAAGCAAGAGCCTAAAAGACGCCCTGTCTCGGACCGTTGGAATCCTGGAGCACACTCCTGATGGCAAGATTTTGTTTTACCAATTGATTGATATAGTCAAGAGACGAACCTCGCATGAAGTGCCGGTATAACCAGTTGGGCAGTTGCAGGATTCTACTAGGACAGCTCGTCCCATTCCTGTGTCTTGTTGTGATGTGGTAGACATCTGGATTGCGTTAATACTAAGAACACATAATACTTAGTAAGAACTTCTTATGCATAGTCGATCCTGAGCCATACCCCACTTTCTGTTGGTAACGATCGTATCCTGACTTTATCATTATGTACTCAATATTGGCTAAGATCATCATGATATCATCCCGGTTGGCTGGGCGGCGTCCTTCTTCGTCCAAACTCCATGCGCTCTGTTTGCATATCGAGGCTTATAAAAACTTGCAAATGAGGTAACAGCTTACCTCAGTCAGGGGAATTTTCACGTTCTGTTCAACCCCAGAAAATGCCTCCTTGAATTCCGAATGGTACAATGTTCTTCCATTGCCCTAGGGTATAAGAAATATTTATGCTCATAAGCTGAGACTTCACCCAAAGCAAATTCTTACATTGATGACAGCATCAGGCCCCTCAATAAAGTTGGGTGAGTATGGTGTATCATACGTCAGCGAGTACTGAAGATCGCCTCCGTAGCTTGTTATCTGCAAAACCGAGTTAGCATGTACATAACTATACAAAATCAAGTTCTACACTACCTTCTTCCCAAGGAATTGTTTAGGAAGGCTCCAGTAATAACCCTGACCTCTGACCCTCTGGTAGTAATCATCAACTGAAAACTGTCTTTTCGATGGTGCGTACGCTACAAGATTACTGTCTGCTTCACGTTGGTCCTCCCTGCTAACCAGTTTGACGTCATTTCCAGGGGTGATCTAAAGCGAGATGTCATATGTATTTTGCATAAAGTTAAGACAGGACTCTCACAATGGATAAGAACAGATTACTGCTGTAACACTGGTTAGACTCTTCAAAGCAGAAACAGCTGACACACTCGTCAAAGCTTCTGGCATCGACGTTGTAATCTGGAGGTTGGCACATCCCGGGGATAGCTGGAAGCGGAAAGTTGAATTTCACTTTTCAACAACGGGATGGGGTGCTTACGGTTGACAATGAGGATGAGATCAGGCTGAGCAAAAATGCTGCCTCTGCTGTTGATGGCCTCGCAGGTGTAAGCTCCTTCATCCTCCCGAGATGCTCTTCGGATAGTCAGCAAACCACGGCCATTCGACGACGATGTGGTCACTCTTGGTGGTTTGCCAATGTGACCCCAGTTCAGACGCCAGACGATGAGAGGGGTGGGTACTCCAATAGCTTCACACTCTACCTCTAAGGTCTCTCCTTGCAGTATCTCCTTCTCGGGTGGAGGTGGAACGATCACAGTAGGGGAAGCTAGGGAAAGGAAGATTTTGTGAGATTGATGCTATACCATTGGGAATCTCGCCTCTACTTACCGCACCCGATTTCATCAGAGCGATCTTGACAATCTATTTGGTCGTCGCATTGGTAGCTGAGTGGAATGCACTGATCTCCGCTGAGGCACTTGTATTCATCAGCCATGCAAACAGCTCCAGGCTCAGCAGTCGCTGTAAAGTTGTCAGTTAGTCATTCGCAAAATGCACCGCTCCAAACTAACGGCAGTTGAGCTCGTCAGAGCCATCCCCACAATCGTCTTCTTTGTCACATAACCAGATCTTGGGAGCACATCGACCATTGGCGCATTGGAATTCATTCGGCTCACATGGAGTGAGATTAACTATTGGGCAAATCTGAATTGAAAACGTCCGTAATGAAAACCCTGGACTGACCGCAATTAGCTTCATCGGAACGATCTGTGCAATCAAAATCTCCATCACATTGATAATCGTGAGGCACGCACTGTCCGCTATCGCATGAAAACTGATCTCTTCCACATGGTCCACCTCCTACGGGTGGCAAGGTTGGCCCAACTGGTGATAAACAAACACATTTCATATCCATTGATAGCTGAATGCAGCAGTTACTCACTGGACTCTACCTGTAGAGTAACAGATGCTTGGTAGGAACCAGTTCCTCCAATCAGGGAGCAGGTGTATGTTCCTGAGTCCCCAACTGTTGCTTGTCTGACAGTCAGCCTTCCGTTGACGTCTGACGCTGTTGGCGGCAGATCCTGTTAACACAGGAGGCAATTTTATTGAGGATTCTGAATCGTCACACCAATAACTTACCTCTCCAGAACGCGTCCATCTTAGGATGGGCTGTGAAGTTCCTGTTGCTCTGCATTGGAACATGGCTTCCATGCCTTCTCGGATTCTCAGTTGTCCAGGAGATGCACTGACTGTAATAGCCGGCACTGTGAAACACGAAGTATATGCATGAGGAGGGGATACATTATTCTCGTGAAGTATGGTGTTTTATGAACACTTACAGCAGTTGTTTTCGTCTGAGGAGTCACGGCAATCGGAACGTCCATCGCATTTGCGAGAGTTGGGGATGCATGAGCCATCGTTGCATCTGAATTCATCGTATCGACAGGTCAGAGGTTCTGTGGGAGAATCAAGTTATTTTGAGAAGCGGAAAAAAGAATTCCATCGCTAACCGCAGTCGCGTTCGTCCTCTCCTTGGCTGCAGTCCCGTCTTCCATCACATTTCATACGTTCATCGATGCACGCGTCATCTCGGCATTGGAATTCCCCGATGCGACATCCTGGAGGAGAGTTAATATATTTTAGATTGCAAGGAGGTTTATACAGATTCTCACCGCAATCAATTTCGTCATCTCCTTCGAGGCAATCATAGCGACCATCACACTTTCTACGCGAATCGATGCATGTGCCATCAGAGCATGTAAACTGGTCATCACGACAACCTTAAATGGCGACATGAGTAAAACTAATCATGTGAATCCGGATGCTGACCACATCCTTCCTCATCCTCTCCAGATTGGCAATCGTATCTGCCGTCACATTTCTTCCCAGCATCGACGCAGCTGCCATCTCTGCACTGGAACTCATTCTGCGTACACCCTAAACACCAAGTTATCCTCCACATTCAAAATAACACCCTCAGCTCACCGCAACCCTCTTCATCATCTCCATCTGGACAATCTCTATACTGATCGCATTTCCGTCTGATATCGATGCATGCTCCCGATCTGCACGTGAATTGGTCTGACCTGCATCCTGCAAATCAGCATTGTTTTGACATTGACGCACTAATCACGGCCTTGGCAACGCACCACAACCGTCCTCGTCTTCTCCCCCTTCGCAGTCCCGACGTCCGTCGCACTTTCGTCTTGCATCGACGCACGTTCCTTCAGCGCATTGGAATTCTCCCTCGCGACATCTCACAGCTGGAGAATTAACACGTGATGATAGCGTCACCATTACTTCAAATAGTACTCACTGCAATCTGCCTCATCATCACCGTCCGGACAATCTTCATAGCCATCACATTTAAGCCGCTCGTCAATGCAGGTTCCTCCTGTGCATTGGAATTGTCCTTGTCGACAGCCTATAAAACCAATCGAAGCTACTGACACGAATTCCACTCTACTCGAAATGAACTCACGGCAATTGTACTCATCGGTTCCATCTTCACAGTCATATTGTCTGTTACATCTGTCACTTTCGTCAATGCATTGACCATTCTCGCATTGCCACTGCCCAGGCGAACATGTGGTTTCTCCTACAAGGGTCGATGAAACGTTGGGAGGTAAGCTTATCTGATAGAACCATAGCTTACCACAGTCTACTTCGTCTGAGTCATCCCCACAATCATTAAAGGAGTTACACACCCTGCGTCGGTCGACACAGTTTCCATTTGTGCAGGAAAATTCCTCTGGGCTGCAGGTCTCTGTGCAAATAAACCGAATGAGAAACACAAGCGACGCCTCGATATAAGTGAGTATTTGTGATTATTGGTCAGTGTTTATATAGCAGCAATATATTATTATGTCATAGATCGAGCGATCTTAGTTCTTTCACCTTCTTCACAGTTGCGCTCATCAGATTCATCACCACACTCGTCAATGCCGTTGCAGACCCTGCGGTCGTCAATGCAGCGGCCGTTATTGCAGGAGAACTGCCACCACAGACAAGTATGCAACTCTGCAAAGTTGGTTAGAAAGCCGGTTAGATAAGCCGTTGGTCCACTTTGTTAGACCATGTTGTATTATTTGGTACAGCATGGTAGAACAGAATTGAAGCAATATATCACAGCATTTCAGTTTTATTCGTCATTTGGATGTGTGTATTAAGGTGCATGCAAAGAGTATATGTAATGAATGTCATTGTCATAATATATGTGGTTGAATATAATTTGCGAACACAAATGATATATTTCGAAGCTCGGGAATATTACATCGATGAACTGTTAGTGCGCATAAACTCACCACATTCCATTTCATCAGAGTTGTCATCGCATTCAAATTGTCCATTGCAGCGTCTTCGTATGTCAATGCAGTGTCCATTCCAACACTGGAACTCTCGGTTTGAGCACGTATGACCAACGGGAGCTGAGCAAATGGTTACGTAATACAAGCAAAGGGTGGATTAGGACGCGAAGCATGTGTTATGCAACACAAAAACCATGCAGCGTTTGGATGCAAGCAACTTACCACACTCGGCCTCATCGCTGAAGTCTCCGCAATCATTCTGTTGGTTGCATTTGAATTCAGGGTTAATGCATCTTCCATTTCTACATTGGAATTGTGTTGGATCGCATGTCGGAACTGTGAAAACGATCATGCTCACTCGATTCATCGGTCGAAATTAACACTACGCACCACAATTGTCTTCGTCCGAATTATCCCCACAGTCGTCTCTTCCATCGCATCGCCATGAGCCTTCGATGCACTTTCCATTAGCACACGCGAATTCTGTAGATGAGCATGTCGATCTCGCTGTGGTAAAGTATAGAGGTCAATGCTGATCTCGACGGCGGGATATCCTACTCACGGCAATCAGTCTCATCAGAGTCATCTCCACAGTCATCATACCCATCGCATTTCAAGTGCTCGTCAATGCAACGTCCATTTTGACAGGCGAAATCATAAGACGAACAGGTCGTTCTGGGAGCTGAAATGAGCAAAGTCTCATCACCAAAAATATTCATGTTACGTGGAAATTCTTTTTGCCCAAAAACTGAGATTGATCCCAACAATTCTGAGTGTATTTCCGCAGAGTAGCAGGTATGTTTAGATAAACGATATGGAGTATCGAGGTTGATTCCTACAGCATGATGCTTCGTCCGACCCGTCCTCGCAATTCTCGGTTCCATCACAGCGTTGCCTGATGCCAATGCAGCGGTGGTTCGTGCATCGGAATTGCACTTCTTCGGCGCAATTTGGGAATTCTGTGATCAGTTAGTAGAAGCGTTGGATGAGATGGTGCAGGGTGATAAGAAGCGTGTTACCCACCGCAGAGCGCCTCATCGCTGTTGTCCCCGCAGTCGTTTCGGTAATCGCATTTCTTGCGGGCATCTATGCACCAGCCATTGTCGCATTCGAACTGCCAGTACTTGCAAACTGAGTTAGCGCAAGGTAAGCATTAGTATGACTTGTCGAGTACTTAATTATAGTATCTGATTCCTCACCGCAATTTACTTCGTCGGACCCGTCCGTACAATCGCGCTGCGCGTCGCATTTACGACGTTCATCGATACATTGCCCGTTGTTGCACCTGAACTGACCCTCGGGACATTCTTTGAGTGGAGTCAGAATCGAGCAAGGTGCATGCTAAAGAATCGCAAAGGTGCTTACCGCAATTGTATTCGTCCGACCGGTCAGGACAATCTAGACGACCGTCACACCGAGCAGATTTGTCGACGCATGCACCATCCTCACACCGGAACTCCGACGGCGAACAAGTCAAATACGGCGATGGGGTGACGGCACTTCCTGCAAATGAGCACGTAGTTTAGCCGAGGAATCGACACCAAGTATGACATTGTGGTTGTTAATGTTAGTATATAAGGATTTGGTACATTCGGATTATCAATATGGGTTAGTACGCCTACCTCTTGTAGGATAGGCAGTAGGGATGAAAATATCGTAGCGCATTTCAGCTGCGAGGGCGAATGTTTTCCTTTCCAGCCGCCTCTGAACTTGACTGATGTCTAAGAGGCTGTCCTCCTGCATGTCTTCGTCGTTCAGTTCCAGTACAAGGGTGTGGTAAAATTCTTCAGGAGGGAGTACGTTGTCCTGGGGGATCGATGTTGCAATGACTCCCGTTGGCGCATCCCTTTGATAATGAATTCCGATCACGTCCCCCTTGTCTACACTCAGTGGTCGGTCGAAGTGGACTCGGTGGATGCCGACCGGAGCCTCAGGGACCTCAATACGATGCTTGAGCAGCAACTTGTATTCCTCCAGGTGGCGCCATATACCGATGTATGCATTTCCCTCAGGGGTACCCCGGAAGTACTCAAAGTGCAGGATGAAGCCGTCGCAAACAAAAATGTTGTTAAGCATGATGTTGGCGTTGGGTCTGCCTAGTCTTGGCAGACTGGTCGGCTCACGTCCAACATTCGCTGGACAACGGTTCTCTTCGGATCCTGTGTATACAGATTACAGAGATCGAGGATGTTCGAGATGAGGGGTGAAAATTATATGCTCGATCCGTTGTGCTGCTTGAACAATCGTCGGTGCACGGGCTGATTGAGCTGATTATGCAATCCATTCAAAGCAGAAGCGAGGGTGGTGGCTTGTCAGCTATGCATAGGTCAATTATTCTACTATGCTTCCTAATGTATACGAACATGTCAGGTGTTTTGGATTACTCGTTACATGTATGCCATGCACTCAGGAAATAGGGATACTTAAAATGGGAGAGCAAATCTGTTCGCGTGGAGCATTCAGTTCCGCAGACATAGGAGGAATGTCTGTGGCTTCTATATCAAGACAAGGTGACGGGAAAAATACCATTCACTAATAAGATGCAGATTGCCCGTTATATATAAACTGTCTCGTTTTCGTTTTAGAAGCAAATTATCGCATTGTTTGTGTGCACATTTTGAGTTCAAGGAACTGCTGGTTATTATAATTAGTATATTTTTTTACTTTTTGTGCGCCAATATCTTTGTGCGACCCAGAGATCGATTTCAGAGAAATTTCTTCCAGGTATAGCAGAAACAGGAAAGAGAGGGTAATGCAATTCGAAGAGGGAAACCAATCAAACAATTTAGCAAACGTTTCAAAGTCCATGAGATTGCTGTTGAGATCAATAATTAAAAAAAACCCATTGAGGTTCCATCAAATATGAAATTGAAAATACTCGCTATACATAAATGACAACATGGGTGCAGAATTTAATCAAGTTGAACACGTGGGAAAGCAAAGCACATTAGAATATTCATGATTCACGAGCAGTCATTCCAGACTAGAACATTTTGGAATGCTGAACAGACAGAGGAAAAAAAAAAATAGAAAGATACACATTGTAAAAATCAAGTAGATGAAACACACCTGAACGCCACTACAAAAAGGCATAACTTAAACTTGTTACGGTGATAAAGCTTATCACATCTTAACATTGATCTCACTACAGGTAGGCATGCAATGTATAGTACACAATGACGGTAGCATTCTCTGATAGAATGGCTTCTTACCTGAAAGCGGTCTCCAAGTGAATCCCTGGGAACTGACTGGGTATGCCTGGATCCGGTGTTGATCCACGCGACCTTTCAGGCGGTTCAGCAAGACTTGACGGTTGTAGTAATTGACAGTCATCAGGTCAAAGGTGACTAAAAGCGCCTTTTCTCCAGAAGGGTCAAGCGATATCGAGCTGAAAGGATCATCAAATGGTGAAACAGGATTGAGAAATTTAGGCTTGATCGCTTTAAATTAAGAAGACCTTTGATTGTTTTGAACTGGTAACGAATGGTAGAGAATGCACTCCAAAAGACGAATACGCCTTTTGGCACATTTTTAGACATTACGCTAGCTGTGGGCTAATTCCTTGATACATCAAATTTGAAAAGTTTCAAATCTCGCTTTCTTCACGTGTTCGATTTCATATCGTCGTGATGTCATAAAAATAACACTGATAACAGTAGGAGCCATCGAGTAAGCAGATCTTTCAGCAGTTCTCACAAAAGAAATATCGCACTCATTTCGTTCAAGCTATTTTGCTCGAGTACTAAAGTAGTATTTTAATTTGTCTTGGACATTATTCATAACCGACCGAATTTCCCAGAATTGGTCTATCGTCACTCACAAAAGTCCATAGAATCGATCTAAAAAGATTCCATAATTAATGAACGGAGGTCCTCTTTAAATGCTCTAAATTGATGTTTTAGTAGATGATTGTTCTAAAACTGACCTAAATTGGAGAATGTTGGCCGTTTGCTCTCCTGAAATGTCTTCAAAAACGGAATCAATGGCTCCACCCAACATCTGCGCCAAATTTTGGAATTCCGCAGTCTGTCGGTCTCCGAGATTTGGTTCGAATAACATGTTCCTGAAGGCGATGGTCGAACGGAAGAACTCTGTGGGGTAATCAATATAATTACGAATATTATTTGATTGTCAAGGGATTATGCAAGACTCCAAGAGCGGGTATTCCACAAAAGTCGGCATCATCGGTTCAAGGCCAAATTACAACTTCAAATTTCAAGAGAATTGCACAATTTTGATCGATAATATTGTCCATTTTTGTGAGAATGGTGCAAAGTATTATTTTAATATCTACTGATGAAGGTAAAATTCACAAAAGCAATAAGATATAGTACTAGTATTTAAGTAACAAGTGTAATTAATCTTTGGAAAATGAGGATTACTTAGTGTAAAGACACAATCGTGACTATAACTAGAATCAGCTTTGTTTAAAAAAGTCGTAATCATCGTGTGTCCCCAAATTCTTGAGGTTAAGAATTGTGAAGATTTACAGACATAACGTGTACTGGTTGTCTGCGAATAGTTTGTCAAGTGAGTCTGGCATCTGTATTTTATTAAGTACAACCAAACATTCCATTATGCAATATATTTGTTTAAATCTAAAAAAGTGTTTTATACGAAACCCAATTCTTCTGGTTGTGTATCATTGGGGAACATTGTGCCCACAAGGGGGGTTTGATGTAAAGTGTTTAAAGACTTTTTATGACCAGTTTTAGGGAACAAATATCTACTGTGATTGTCCTCAAAACTTCACAAGTTGCGAGGAGATGGAGGCGACACGTGCTAAATGTCATCAGTTTAGATTGTTGGTGGTTTCTCGAGGATGTCGGGGAATTCACAAGTACGTCACTAGGACACAGGAGAAAATATGTTGCTTAAACTATATACCGGTACATGGATGCAGCTCGGTACTTCATTCAGCTATAATTATATGCCTCATAAGCTGGCACCGTGGGTCGAGTGGTTAGAGCTTTGCACTTTCCAGCCACGATGAAGCTCGCTATCCAGGAGGTCGGGATTCGATTTCCCGACCCGAAGTAGTGGGGTGAGTTTTTCATCCGAACATGCAGAGTCACAGACTTGTTTGCACCGGTTTCTCATCCGAAATATCCTTTGTGAAATTAAGTCAAATTCAAAATTCATTTATCCGCGTGATCAAATGCCTCTTTCGGCCTAAGCCCCACAAGGGTTGGTAGCCACGTTAAACCAGTGCCTTTCGGCCTGTATTAAAAAAAAAATGGCACAACTTGCGAAATAACTGATGTTGATGGCACTGTGTGTCACGAGGTCTATTGTGCGGAATTGCTTACATCCTGTTGCATGCACCATATTGAGGTGCCAATGTGATCATGATTCCATTCAACCGGAATCATTTACTGACCTACTTACTGTATTCTGCGAACACCTTGCAGTGAGCATGCAAACGGAGGCAATTCCACCGACTGACCATGTGATTGCACCTGGTATCAGGCACCAGATGGACGCCGCAAGAGAGCTTTGTATACTTGAGGGCAGGGGAAGGTACAGCATGGTGTAGCACGCGAACAGGCCTGAATCCACGTTAATGGGTGGTTGTTGTACAGGTTTAAGGTGAAGTTATTCTTTTAGTGGGAAATAGTTTTAAGGTTCTGCTGAGAGGTTAGAATTATGATTTTTTTTTATGGCCTCAGATCGAGAATTGCCATTTCCAAGTGGCAACGAGTGTGGTAAAGCAAAGACCTTCATCTGCCATCACTTTCAGATAGCAGCCGTCAACAGCACGCATTTACGTAGAATCATTTGGGCCGAAGATGGCAGACATTTGATTGTTTGTTGTGGTTGGATCAGCGAATGTCTTGCTGCTATACTCGTTATGCTATGCGCAGCAAAAATATTATGCTTCTCCCCTGAATACAATCCACAACGAAGGAGGTGTGGACGAAAAATGTAAACAGTGCAATGCGCGTTTGTCCTTGATTGCAATGCTCACAGCTCTTTGTTATTACAGAGTACATATACACTGTAAGAAATTATTGTGATTTACCTGGTGGAGAGGGATATCAATACCAGTGCTGTAGTGAAGGTGTATATACTAGTACATCATACGAATGGAATGTTCCAGCGAAGGAAGGCATCAATCCACCGAACAGAGCAGGTACCTAATTGGCGCACCTGATCAAACCGATGAAAACTCAAAGAACTCCATTATATGCGCTACGAGTTTTATGTGAGGTACACTGTTGTACAGACTACAGAAGGCGCGGTAGGACCTCTGGAAGTAATCGAAGCAAGGTCTGCTTCCTTCCGAACGAAAGAATATGGTGGGCGCTGCCTGGATGGTTTGTACAAGTTTTTAATTGGGAGAAATTTGGTTCTCTACGCACTTGTCAAAGTACTTGGGTATACAATTTTATATTGTACATAGCAGATTGCTATAACAAGCTATGAGCATTGATTATCATATCAGAAGGACCCACTTAATGCTATCCACGAGATATCATTTTAATCACTAAGACTTTTTTGTCATTGGCTATTAATCTTGACTCAGGTTTTATCAGTGAGTTTCTGACGACATTTGTTGTAGATTTGTGTAGAGGAAGAAAATAAACAATGGTTTTAACGACAGAAATTAAAGAAGATCCGGAATCTAAAAAATAGTAAATAGGAAGCAATAAAAAACATTGTTGATGGTAAGCCGACAAGCAATGTTGCCAAATCGTGTGCCATAGAGAGAGTCATATGAGACATGGAACATATGTAAGGATACTGGAAAGCAAGATGAGACCATAAAGCATGAAAGATTTCCTCGTGAGGGAAAAACAGCCTCGGAGGCGGCTATGAGGAGCAGAGAGGCGGAAGGTATTTCCGCGCGTCGTGTTCTGAATTAGCCTCGGAAACACGCAGAGCAAAAACGGAGGAGGATCGCGTCAAAGGTCGTCGCGAATCCTCCTTCTTCGTTTCCTCTTCTGACTCACAGATTTAAACCTCAATCCTGCACGAGGAACCTATAGCATTGATCAATGGCTGCGCGCGGTGGGCTGATCGGCTGGGTCAAATACCTGCTGAGCCGTACTGGGCGGTCAATTGCCTTCAGGCTATATTGCCACCGGTAATTCATTCAGCATGTTTCTTACCCGGGACATCTCTGTCGTCCGGTCTGCCCTCCGACGGTTTCCTCGTCACAGAGCCGTAAACTGCGGTCGTGAAGAGCTGGTCATCCTCTTCTGTAGTGCCGCTCCCCTCGTCAGGAGCGGTCAGGCCGATGGCTGATCCCTCGAAGTCATCGTTCAGGAAATCCTCGTCGTCCGTGAAGGTGCCATCGGCGAGGGGCTTCTCTACGAAGTCAAAGTCCGAAGAATCCGACTCAGGTTCCTGAAAGAAACGCACATGAATTATTTATAAATGCGACCACATTGTGGAATTTGTTTTAAGAGTTTTGGTATAATTATACTTTAGATAACTCCTTTACTCATATCCACGAACCAGCAGGTAAATTTGTCCCTATTTAACGTCAATTTAAAAGTCATTCATCACCAAACAGCGTCAATTACGTCACAAGAAAGATCCTCAGATCTTTGTGAATCAAGATCTCAGACCCTTGAAAAAAAAACCCAATGCGAACTCAATTACTGAGCTACTGATGCGAAACTGACTTTTATGCGCTGTCAAAACACTTTTATTCTGGCCTTTGAGGCACTCATTTGGCGGTAAGCGTGCTTTGACGTGCGCTCAATGAGCAGAGATCAAAAGAAATCGCTTGGTGGGTCGTAGACAATTGGAAAACATATCCGGAGCTGCGGTTTAGAGGTCAGGCAGTTTGCATTTATACCGTTCTGGTGGCTCATCACCCTAAATTGATGAATGGCTATTTTCGAGTATAGCTAACAGCTATAATTGAGATTGCAGACGAGCGAGTAGGCGAAAGCGATCTGAATGACGAGGCTCGATGCTCCTTGTCAATCATCTTCTTGCTCTTTAAGAACAACTTAAAAGAGTTCATCTGAGTTCGGGTTACATCTACTGAGACCCCTGACCCACTCGTGCAGGTGAAATTCTAATTGAGAACTCGCTATTTTTTGTTATAGACCTCCTTGCAGAATAATTCTCCTAGCAACCTCCAGAACAATATAACGCCGAATTACTGCCCAGTTTCCAGGAGCTTTTCATGGAGGTCAATGGTTATGGAGGGACTTGGTTATTCTAATCGGCCTCAAAGCCTGTAATCAGACAGAACACATGCCTTGCGTCCTTCTTTCAATTGCTTTTCACATCTTGCAAAGTTGTAAAAATGTTGCGAGGGAAAATTTACGAGAACTTTTCGCGAAAAAGTTCGATTGGGAATGCAGTAGATGTATCAGGAAATGGCGACAGGTGCGTGCTGTACTAATGAGACCCCTAAGTGGATACTTTGAAGGAGAAATTGTAATTAAACTGGTTTAAGATATACCAAGGTTACACTGTATTCGCAGACGATATATCAGTCCCTACCCCAGCAGTTCGAACTTAGAGGAACAGGCATCAATTTCTCTTGACTAGCTACATAACCCGAAAAAAAAAAAAAATCCCAGATAAAACCTCCCTCCAAACATTAAACCGAATTCATCAAAACAATCGTCCACTTAAAAGCTTTTCTTGTGTCACTTAAACCCTACTTAGACATGAGCATACATGAATATTCCAGCTAATTATTCAAGTTATAACGATGAGGTAGAAATGCCTGAAGCAATGAAAAGACGCTAAAGGAAATACGACACCAGTGACTGCGACGGGTCTTTGGTCGAAAAAGGAATCTCGGAAAGAGTTTTATGTGCTCCTAGTAATTAATGAGCTGCTGGTATCTCTTTTGATCTTTCGCCTCCTGTACTAACTTAGGTCCCTTGACGTTTTGTCTTCCTTTAACACTTGATGTGAATCGCATCTTCCGCCATCAATCACATCAACGTTTATAATTACTTTTCAGCAGTGAAAAATCGAATAATGATAACTCTGTTTAGCTGCTAAGTTAAGAGGAAATGCCTGGCTGAAAAATAGCAATAAAAACACGTTTAACTTCTACCGCAGAATACTGGTAAATGAAATGTTATACACCATCTCACAGACGCCTTCTCACGTAACTGATAAGTCGCAGTGGCAGTCTTGCTTCGACCGAATGGATTTCCTGTACCCTACAGTAAAAATTTAACATGTCGAATATGATTTTGTGGTTTAAATTAACGCACAGGCTTTCGCAAAACTCCAGTTAAAGCCGTGGTTTAAAATTATAACCAATATCGGTATCAAATATGTAGCTCCCATCCGAGACACAGACACACTTATAGAGCAATTAAAGGGTGTTGAATTTTAAGACAAGCCTTTTTTAATAAATATTTTAAATTGCATTTTAGCCATGCATCAATAATATAGTGGGAAGATATATTACTGGAATACCCTACAGATAGATACTTTTATCTGTGTGATCTTTATTCTACTATCGAAGATTACGTTTAGTGATAATTAAGAGCTCACTCAGAGATTCCTCGTCTCATACTTAACCTTAGATTGCTGTTATCTCTGATGAGGACTCTTTAGTTAAACGCAAATCTTAACTCAAACAGTTGTAGTGTTAAAAGCATGCAGATTACATGTATACGTATCTACCATTGTCTGTGTGTATAGGGATATATTATCGTTGCTATCTTAAGATGAGATTAGTCTTCCAGTATGTACACTGTATATACCTTAATTTAGAACATACAGTTTCTCATGTTCTGCCCTATCTTGAGGTGCATCATGCAAAGGGTGGGGGTGGGGTCTATTCCAGTGTACACCTGCTATGTATGCTTGTATATATGTGTATTACACACTCAACATAGGATTTGAAGCAACAGTTTATTCTGTTAAAAGGATTTTGTTTCGTATGGTGCTTGGCAGAAGTTCTGATGCAACGCGATTGATGCAAGGAATAAGAATAACAAATCTACATCCAGATGACATTATAACGCAACTGCATCGGCACGGATTTTAAGCAAGGGTTAAACGTGTATAATCAGTGCCTATCGTCAAAGAGAAATAGTTTCCTCGGGCTTAGCAGAGCGTCATGATTGATCTTACCTGTAAAGATGATTGTACTTGAGCTAATAAAACGCATAATCCTAGAAGAAAGCAAGTCCTGCTCCATGAGGAGCCACACTGCACCAGCGCCATACTCCACCAACGAGGAGCAACACTTAAGTCAGCGCCAAGCGAGTATAAAAAGAGAGTGAGAACAACGCTTCCAGCAAGTATATCCCTATAAATCCATGGTGGCGTCAGCAGCACTCTCAAAATCCAAGGAATCCCAAGTTCGAAGCAAGCGCTCGCTGGCTGCGGCTTCGGCTGAGTGCTGCTCAAATCACTTCTCGCTGGCTTTCTTGCCTCCGGGGCCGGCCGCTTAACGCTCTCCAGCTTCAGTAGATGCAAAAGCGCAGGCTGAACCTCAGCGGGTAGCGAGGAGGCTTACCTTCGCTGAACTTCTTCAAATCAAGTGCATCGATTTTTTTTCTTTACTCTTTGTTTTACGGAGTTATACTGCGTGTGGATCTTAATTTTTGTCGATGATTATAATTAGATCTGTTCGAAGGGATGTTGTACAGCGTGAATTATATAGGTGACTGAGTTGGGGGTCGTAATTCATGGTAGAATACGGAAACCCATGGTTCTCAACCTATAACTTTAACTCCAGGCTTTAAATATGTAAATCATCCACGTCTTCAAGATAGACCAAAGCTGCATTATAAAAATTATTCTTCCTCTATGGACATTCGGCTCGAAAGAAGCTTGTTAAAATTCCCAGGGCTATATACGGAAGAGCACATGTTGCATAAGATTGTTTCAGACCACAACAGAACTATACGAACGTACGGAAAGTTAAGCCATTTTTGTTGAAGGACTTGGTAAGGGCTGCCGTGATATACATGTAGTTGATGATTTTGGACATAAATATAAAGATTATAGCTTCTTACAATTATTATATCAGATATAGGTCATGGAATTGCATATCTTCCCATTGTAGAAATAATGAAATTCTTATAGGGCCTACAGTCAAGAAAGCCAGCCGCAAATTTGTGTTTTTCAGACTACAATATGTTTAAAATTACCAAAAAGACTAAGCCAGGGTCACTTTTATTGCAAATTGCAATGCTACTTATTTGTTCATAATTTGAGCGCCTCTTATTCGCCGAAACCGAACTTAAATCTCAATTCCTTTTCAAGGTTCTTGAGTTTCTTTTTGACAAACACGAAGTAGGCGGTATTCGAGATGGACACTGTTCGGGATCAATGTCCTATCCGGCATAACTATGCTTCCGGTCAATGTATACACAGGAGCCAACATTGGGGGCTGTTATTGATAGTACAATGGTACATTCATATCAGTATCTTTATTAAACGCGAAAAATATGCAATACCAACCGGGTAGACGAGATCATGACGCCACACGCAGATTCCAGTCAAAATTTGAACCAAAGCAAAATGGCGGGAAATTTGAAGGAACGGAGCGAACGCATACTGTTCACAAGGATCATAACGTTATGAAAATATTATGCAATCTTTGCTGTTCGCATTCGCGTGTCATTTTTACCACATACAAAAACAGGTCAAGAAAGCATTGTGCCATTTACGTGTATTTTTAGTATTGGGATGAACAACGTGAATTTGGCGTTATATATTCAAAGCTCATTTTTGACCTTTTCGCGGCATTTCGCAGGAAATAGAACCCTGAATGGTCTAAAGAGGCTAATCCTCTGGGCCAACCATCTGCCCATTTCGTCCAGGATGTTCTTATACTTCTAACTCACTCGGAAGGCGTTGCGTTAACTGTGATTGCACTCAGTTTAATTCCGTTTTGCAACGTTCTGAAAAGTATTTTGTTTGGGCAAATGGGGGCTGTTCGATACTCACCCTATATCTTAGTGTTGATTTGTGAAATTTACCTCCCCCCCCCCCTTTCCTGAAATCAACACTCCAACGCAAGAATCGTGATTTGGATTTATTCGTGTAATAACGATGCCTTTCGAATTATATTGTGTGAAACAATTTTATACTTGGTTTCGCTATTTACGAGACTACAACAAAATACGACGAAATTGACACTATGCGCATACAAAGCACGTGTCTATGATCTCGAGATTGTATCCCCTTTCTGCTGCTTCAGCAGCAACCCGTGTTGATATTCATCCACATCAGATGGGTTAACATTGAACTCTTGGTCAGTGTCAATGTCATTTTTATCCTTGAAAAGGTCCTTGATGTCGTCCTCCGGCCGGAGTTGATGCTGTTTCAGCCGCGGGCGAATCAGCTTCTGTATCCGCTGTAAGTCAAAATGACGGCTGCTGACAGAGATCAGAACCAGCTCAAAGCTTACTTCTGTCAGGGTTCCATTCTGACGTATGATCTTGAAAAAAGCAGTGAACGGGATCATGGACGCTGATGAACACGACATGGTCCATCCAATGGCGATGGCCCATAATGGATACACGTAGTCGCGGTTATAGGTGAGCTCAGAATAACTATAGATACACAGTGCAAACAGAGCCTTTGGAGGAAAACTTATCACAATGAATGAAAACATGACATTTCGATGGCAAACCAGGGTGAAAAATGGAGTCATGATCCACCATGCATATTTCACGATAGAGTAAACTTTGTAGCCTAACATCATTGTCAGGTTATCGTGGAAGCGAGTTGCGCCGTAGATATACGCCACAGCTAGGCACTCAAAGAAGGCTACTAGCAGGATGACTCGACTTCCCGCGTAGTAGTCGAACAGAAGGAACACATACATACCTCCCTGACAAGGAATGCAATAACGCGACAGACCCTTGATCAGTACTCATACCTCAGTGACCATTGAGAGACCGATGAAGAAGGAAACGAGGCAGACGAAAGCAATGAAGACTTCGCGTCTGTATCCGCGTCTCATCTGACGGGGAAACACGTCCACTATGGCCGTGATGAAGCCCTCTACCCCAACAAACTGATGATATCGTTGAAATGGATCAAATAGCAGTTGCCAATCACTCCTTACCTGGCTGTCAAGACCAAGCAAAATGATCATGAAGAAAAACAAGATAGACCAGAATGGGGCAAACGGCATCTCGGCAATAGCTTTGGGATAGGCAATAAAGGCTAACCCTGGGCCTAAAATTCAAACAGTAAACTGGACAATGGTCACTGCGATGTTAACAATGTCCAGCTAACCGGACTCAGCGGCGTCAGCTACGGATACTCCTTGTTCGTGCGCCATGAATCCCAGGACCGAGAAGATGACGAAGCCTGAGAAGAAACTTGTACCACTGTTGATTCCAGCAAATGCTAAGCAATCTCTGTTGGAAGAATAAAGATGAAACATAGACATTATATATCCCCTGACATTGGGTGGACCGTGGATGTACACTGACCTCAAGCAGTTGTGGTTCCATTTGTTGTAACTGCCAAGGGCAGTCAATGTTCCAATACCAATTGAGTATGAGTAAAAGACTTGTGTTCCAGCGTCGACCCACACCTGTAATTCAGCAATTGATTAGTACAGTGAACATTATTTAACACTTATTTTTAAAGATTAAATAAATGTACCTGCATTGGATCTCAGCCGAAACCACAAACCTGAACTTCCAGGAGTTTGTCCCAATCCGGGATGAGGTAAAATCGGATTCCTTCTGCAGATCCAGGGAGGGTGATCCCACGGATTAGGAGGGTGAACATCAAGACGTAGGGTGCGGTGGCCGTAAAATACATCACCTGAATAAAACACAGAGGATTGGTGTACACATGAGAGCAATTTGCTCAAGGAGAAGGGGGTGGAGGTGGTGTTCGGAGCAATTGTGGCTGTTAAACAACACAATTTACATAAGCAGATTTATCAAATTAGCCATTTGTAATCATCCAGGTGCTCAAAGGGCCACGCAAGGTGAAGGGACTTTGTTTCTTTGACTTTTGACATAATAGAAAATATAGTCGCTTGTCACTTGTTAATAAGAATGGGTTATTATGCAATAAGCGTTTCATTAACGCCTCCTCCAACTCTGTTGTGTTGTGTCATGTTATATGAGTGTTATACAGAGGCTGCTCCAACAAAGTTGTATTGTATGGGTGCCATATATAAAGATAAACTGAGCTCAAAGGCTCTGAATCGGTTTAGTCTCATTGGCTCCCAGGGCGAAACCTTAATATGGCCAGTGCTCTAGATCTAGAAGACTCAGTAATAATAATAATTATTCTTCTTTCAAAAGAAGCATAAATCAATATTAATTATGATTAATTTTACCTTTAACAAAGCTTGCTTGACCTTTAGTAACACGATATCTACTGTTTTGCATATTTAATGAGGCAACAAAACCATGTACACAACGTGAGAAAATTCATTATATTCCTCACTCACAGGTGAAAGTTCTGCTGAGTGTCATAAAGTCCGAGCACTGGCCATTTCTAAATTTCGCCCAGGGAGTCAATGAGAGCGTTATGTAACCGAGGATTCAGGATGATCGTCGGTTACTCTTGAGGAACTAATATACTGGTTGGGTTACTATATATCCCGTATGTGGGTGAATCCAAGGGGCCAACTGCCATTAGCGCCTCCACCATTTATGGGATTGGTTTAAGGAGAAGTTATTAACTAATGAACACTTAGAAGCAAAATGCTGGCATTCTGCAAAGCACGATTCTGTATACTGACTCATAATTATATATAGTGCTCGTTGAATACAAAAGTGCCGCTCGTAAATACTACGACAGGCACATGCGTGGTCCTGAATCAGCTTCAAAACTGAAAACAGAAAACCACCAATATGACTCATACCTGACATCTTCTTCATTGGCCTGGTATCACTAACAGACCATTTCTCGGTGGTATCCAAGACTAAATTGCATGTTTCTGCACAACAGAGACAGAGGGAGGTGGGTTGCCACGGGTTCAGACTTTAAACGCAGCACATGGGGTGAGGGGAATGGGTGATGCCCAACGCTTGGTCACCTTTCCGGAGGATTTAATTCCTTTCCATATGCAGAAGTAAACGACGATCCATGCCAGCAGGAGACACAAAGCCAAATCCCACCGTATCTGACCGACGTCGTCAACGCCGGACGAAAGATGCAGAACTTTCCTCCTGAGGGCAATCAACCAATAACGGTCAGCGATGCGACACGTGATGCAACCAGTGGACGCTTAGTGTTTTGATTGGTCGATTCAAAAGGGAAGTTTAAAATGCTGCGTTCTGATTGGTTGATTTAAGTAAATTGTATTGAGTGTTTACAATGCAGCCTTTTGATTAATCGTTAGTTATAAATTTGAAATACATGTACAGCGTTGTCTAAAATTGCATCACGTCAGTGGGAAGTATTTTCATGCAGTATCAGTTCATACAATATTTGGTTCATTGTTTACACAGACAAAGAGAATAATTATCTTAGGAAAGTTTAAGTGATAGAGAGAAAGAGAGACAGAAAAAGAGAAAGAGTCAATCAAAGAGAGAAATAAAGTGGAATTTTTATAATACTCTCATGAATAATTATAGTAATTTAAATATAATAAATAATAAATAAAACTTACTCCCAATATTCCGTAATGGGATCAGATGTTCCATTGGACGTAGTGTTAGAGAATATTGTTGTATTGGTCGTGTTATCTCCTCTGATCGTCCGAACGCACTTTGGGGTGTTCCAGTCATTTTCGCAGGTCTCCCATGGCAGGACGCCGTTGAAGGACGCGAAGGAAGCGAAGAGGTAGTGGAAGGCCCACGCCAAAATGACATTGTAGTAGACATTCACCAGGAATACAATCAGCACCGTCGCAAATCCAATTCCTGAGAGCAGAGCATAGTATATGGTTGCAATAAAGTTGTGACATATAACAGTTAAAATACACAACGCCATAATTTCCATCGATGAGAAAAAAATGACAAGAACCTGTCCTTTTCCTAGTCGATCGGTCGATCGATCGAAAATCTCACTTTGCAGATTGAAACGAGTGCGGTGGCCCCACAGTCAAACACAGAAATAATTTAAAATGGAAATTGAATGACAAACTTACATCATAGTGAAAATTCAACTTGGCGTACACCAAAAACTACTGCATCTTGAATCTATGTCAACGTGTTCAATGAGGGGCACACGACTGAACATATTTCCCCGAAACATGTCGACGGGAAATCCATGACTCGCAGATATTAATGACGCAGAATTCTTGTCTGCTTGCCTATACTACAAAGGCCAATAATATATTGCACATGTATACATGTATATCCTGCATGGAGACTATAATTTTATAACAAAACAAGGGTGGTATTCACAAAGAGTCTCATGCTCAGGGTCTCAGGCTCATGACTTAAGCCTGAGAATTTACTCCTAAGAATGCTCTTATAACATTAAACTCGATCTTAGAATAAGCACTCAACTTTTATATTTCATTCCGAACTCTTAGAATTGATGCTCATGCAACACTGAGAATGCCATGTTAACTTTGTTTCAAGTCCTATAGAGGTCTCTCAGTGCGACAGTGCATGCTCCAGAAACTCAAAAATTAAAGGCAAACAGAATCCATAGATATCATTCAATGCCATAGTTAATCATAACGCACTATTGCACGTTATGGCAATGTGCTATCCGGCATGTTACAAGAACGGATTTATTTTTGTAAATTCTAACTTTAAGCTTATTTTATGATTCGTTATTCGCAAGTTGTTTATTATTCGTTGTCACCTGAAATATATAATTAACCTGGACAAAAAAATGGTTTAGGTAAAGGAGTTAAGAATCTTTGTGAATTCTTCACTGGTTCCTAGCTGGTCATATATATAATGACACAGGTGTCATCGGTGTGTGCCTGGCTGCTGTTGGCTGCTATTTATAGTAACATTTAGTAAACTGGTCGTATTCAGCAAATATTGTGAATTCATTTTCACTCGCCTCGCCTTGTGAGCCATCTTGGGAATTCGAGTGACGTATATGAAATCGAGTGAAATGGATGTACCAAAATTGGGGGTGAGTTTTTATCGATGTGTTATCGAAAGTACTGGTTGCTAGCAATAATTAAGTATCCTTCCATAAATTATGTCATATATCAACGTACTGGTGTCTTCATGTAACTCTTCTAAACTTAATTGCCTCGATAACGACGTCTGAATAGGGCCTAGACTCAATAGAATTAATCAGGAGGGGCATCGACACTTGACGAAGAGCCCCAAATCGGCACCTCGGCAAAATAGGCATTTTGCTTCTAAAAAGGATTCATCAACATAAAGCATTCTATTGAAAGGCTGTGGGGCTATACAAATCTCAAAAATTAAAGTAAAAAAAAAAAAAAAAAAAGTTCTTAGACCTACTTTTTTTTTCTACGAAAGATTCTAAATTTAATTATTTGTTTGGTATACCCAACTGTTAAAACAACCCAACCATGGTACCTCACTTCTGGTGCTAGAGACCTGATTGGCTTAGCAAATAAGATGAATAATTCTTCGTATAAATTACTAATGAATACTCCAACGATCCACGAAGTGTTTCTCGCGATGGAAGGCCTTAATGTTTCGCCTTCTTCATGACACGAAGCTGGCCGTTTTATTCCTATGCATAAAATAATGTAGCGCAAATTGCTGACCTTTCAACGTAAAGGAGGATGTAACCATAATGTTATAGCTATGCATGTATATGTGCTTTATCGCCCTTTGTGCGTGCCCTGATATCACCTTTTTTTCTTTCAATTCCAAGCCGGTATATGTATCACGACATGAATAATTATTACATGATTTATACGAGGACACCATCGAGATATATATATATATATATATTGTTAGGGTTGAGGTCATACCCCGGTTTCATATATAAATTAGGGCCTAATTTCTCAATCGACGCTCGTATCACATGCGACGCCTCTTACGCACATGTGCATGCATTCAGAATTGCATATTATATCATATTACACGTAAAGTTATATTCAATAATTCACCAAAATGCATCTCCTCTTTCAATCCTGTCACGTGATGAATTCACACAATTAAATCTCGTTACGATGTAACCAACCAAATTATGTACATGTATATATACGTCACACCGTTGTTAATTGTGCATCCACATAAATTCCATACCTTGCAACAGAGGACAAATATTCCACACTCCAATACCGCCTTTGGACATGAATTGTCCGATGGCAACTTCCAGAAAGAAAGTCGGAACACCCCCGACGAGAACACATAGGAAGTAGGGAATAAGGAAGGCCCCTGGAAATGAAATTGTTCCACAGAATTGCACTGAACAACCCAGATTTTACTGACCTCCTCCGTTCTTGTAACATAAGTAAGGGAAGCGCCAGACATTTCCTAATCCAACACTGAAACCAATACACGCCAACAAAAAGTCGATTTTTCGAGTCCAAGTCTCTCGCTTGTAAACTCCAGTGACGTCACTCGTAGGCTCATGATCATCGCCTTTACCAACGTGGTGGTTGTCTTCTACTTCTGTAGTCTCCATGGTAACGAATGCTAGATACTATCTGGTCGCACTCCTCGTCCTCCAGCGACCAAAGCTTCACTCAAGCTGCTGAGCGAAGCACAGTCAGACCAAATGAATGCCCACGTTGATATGGGTACTCAACAGTATCACCATCGAGCCACGGTTCTCGTGTCCACAATAAAAGCTAAACGGCGCCCCTGACTGGCTGGGTATGACAGGCGCCCACTTAGCAACCCATGCAGCAGGAACATCACGAGGGTGCTTAGAATTACACTCTTTATGTCATTTATTTTTCCAGACCTCAGTGTCAAGACTTTCAATAAATTATATAGTTATATCAATCATGATTTTGTTTTGAAGTTTCCGATTTACGCATGCATTGATGCGGGTTATTGGACGCAATGAATATAAAATATTATACGGTTTCCAAGTAGGCCAACATAGAGAAAAACACAACAAATATACAGAGTGGACCAAAAGTAGTCTACTCCATGTTAGCGATTCCAACGTTTTTCAATGGCATTGCGCTTATTCGAGAAAGTGCCACAAAACATGTCGCAGTGTAAAAATTACGCTAAAATAAGGGAAATGCATACTTGGTACGGTTAATCTAACATGTCATGCTGCTACGTGTATTTCTAAAATGTGTATCCCCAATTTTATCGACGTTGATGCCAATTAATCTATCTCAAACACCCAACATCTGGCGATGTATATTCATTATATGTATAATTATCATACACTATCATCTCACACACGATATAGTGCTATATACAAAAATAAATCTTAAAAAAGACAAGAAATTCAGAAAGAATGTAAACAGCTTAAACGAGTAGAAGGAGAATGGGGTAGAGGAGGAAAAAAAAAGAGAGAGAAAAATGTCATGCACAATATAGTCCTGCAAACTGCAAACCTTTTGCTTTTTTAATGATCTTGTACTAGTATATGGGAGGCTTGCAAAAAAAGGAAAACTCCACCTATATCTTATACATGTAATGCGTATTACTAAAACTAGTTCCACCAGATGTAGCGGACGTTCACATAATTATAACGGTCTGATTGGCTCCCTGGGTGGAATTTTAAAATGGCCAGTGCTGCGGATCTAGAACACTCAGCATAACGATTCTTGCATCAATGAATGAGGAATGTAATGCATTTCCCACTCTGTATGTATGGGGTCTGCAGGTTGCATATTTATACCTTGTGAAAAAAAAAAAAAAAAAAAAAAAAAAACGCTGAAGAAAATCAGCATTCATTCGTTTCCTCGCCTCATTAAATATGTAAAACAGTAGATATCGCGTTAATAAAGTTAAACAAAGCTTTGTTAAAGGTGAAATTAATCGTGATATTGATTGCATGCTTGTTCTGAAACAAGAATCATAACGCTCCGTCTTCTAGATCCGGAGCACAGGCCATTTTAAGGTTTCGCCCAGAGAGCCAATGAGACCGAACCGTGTCCGGGTTTACTCGAAAACATGACACCAGACACCCTGTGCCCTATTTCTAATTAGCTTGGTATAGATTCGCTTCGTACGAGCAAATAGGTCATGCTGATGCAGTGATGCGATTGGACGAAAACACACAAATGTATTGATGTAGTGTAAGGCGAGAGACCGTTTGCTAAAAATCTGATGACATTTGGATGATTTAAGACGTTGAAATAGCGTAATTATTTTGATCACTGTTAGCACGTGCGTTGCCATGGAGTTCATGCGAATAGCGATTTCTCCGTGAGACGATGAACATCCTATTATGTTGTTGAACTTCTGAGCCCTTTAACACGACTTCATGTTAAGGGTTGAGAAGAAGGGCTGGCACATATGTAACGGGTATATAATTTGTATTCCGTTTTCTCTCTAATGAAACATTGTCATGCGACCAGGCGGGAATTTCACGCTTCGCAGATATGTGTGACAGTAACCATGGAAATGCAGACAAGCTTTCTGTCAGTACCGAGACTGGTCGGACCAATATTTAAGTAGGAGGCGTGGCTTGACAGAATTATCCCCTTGTAAGGTTAGATGCCCTGCGTCCCAGTGAACCCAGTTTGTAGGCCAAGGTTCGCTAGTCGACGATCTTAATCTCTTTTGCGCTGCAATGAACTGCACACTTAGATCATCGAATCACGCCAAATAAAGATAGAAATGTCAAATGATGGAATATATTTATTCAGAGTAAAAGTTCTTTATTTCACAGCTGATTTTCGTCGTTTACTTCGCACAGCCTCGTTTCCATTTTCACTCAGTTTGCGCCCTTTCTTTTTGCCTTTCTTTAATTTAGATTTCTCACTCAGAATCGGTGGACTTTCCGCGTCAATGTGTCTGAAAATAAAACCAGAACATTAAGGACCCGTGAGATCCACACAAACCAACTGACATTTGCTCAGTGCCCACACGGCGCATACAGCACCAGGTGTAGTCGATAAAAGTCGTCTGCTGAGCTAGTCTACCCAGCCGTTCATAGTGCCGTTCTGCAGAGGAGAAAATTACACCAAACTTTTCACTCGTTGATCAGAGAATTTACCAGTGTATGGTAAGAGACCCTCAAGAGATGACCTCATGTTTGGCAGGGTGAGTAGGGTCTCTGGAGTGAACGAACGCAAAATAACCGAAAGAACCGTTTGCGCCACGTGACAGTGTTTGCTGTTGGAATTCCATTGAACCATGTATTTAAGCAGAGATCCTGCAAATAAAAATATCCGGTGAAATTCATGCGATGCATTTGAGGGAGCAGCTCACCAATCTGATCATCTCTTAAGGCAGTCAGTGTTTCTTGTAATTTCTCAGCTTCGTCGCTCTCCATAATGACTAGAAATGAAAATACGATTCATGAAAACGGCAACGAAACAAGCAGCTATCACAAGGCGTACGTTTGATGATGGTCATGAGACGGAAGGGCTGATCCAGCACGATGGCTAAGCCAATCGCCTTCAAGTATTTCTTCTGTTGGATCAAATTATCCAACTTCTGTTTGCGGGTGATGAGTTCCTTCTGCTGGGCGCGTGCTTCCTGTACTTCGATCTCCGACACATCCTGAAAGAAGAAAACCCAAATCTACAATTGACCAACGCCATCCCAGTACACGCACCTTCCACAGCATAATACTGGCGTCACTGGCGCCCGTAGCAATTCTGTCTTCAGCTGAATTCAAAGCCAGCGCCCAAACTTTTCCTTCGTGGTTATCAAAGGTCTTCACACACTCAGTACTCTTGATAGTCCACAGCTTGACCAGACCGTCTGAGCCACTGGACAGCAGCTGCATGCCACGACAGAGGAACTGCACGGTCAGAACCGAACCTTCATGCCCCTCAAACATCTAGCAGAGATGAAAAAAAGCGATACTACAAATCAGGACAAGAAACGCTTTTACCTTAACACAAGAGAAATCCGTGAGTGACCAGATACGAATGGTTCCGTCTGCTGAAGCCGTGGCAACGCACTGATCTACAGGAGAGAACTGGATCCTCCAGATTCCACGACGGTGTCCACGGAAAACCCCGACCAATGAGAGATCACTCGCAGTCCACAACTGAGACAAGGTAAGTGAGGCGATGAAGGATAAATGAAAGCATCAATTACTTTTGCTGTTCTGTCTTGAGAACCAGACGCGATGAATTTATCATTAGGAGAGAGGACAAGGGAGTTGATTTCCTTGTCATGGGCTTTTGTGGTGCGTGTGGTTGAAAGAGCGGTGATATCATCAGAGTCCACAGCAGTGGACAGCGGCCATGTTTTCAAGGTCAGATCATGACTTCCAGTTACCAGCAAAGATGGCTTCAATCTGAAAGGAAAGAAGAAGAATGATTCACCAGAAAATAGAATTATTTCTGTACCTAGACACGCCGACCGAGAGCACTGCATGGGTGTGACCTTTGGCTATCCCAACGCACTGGACGGCTCCTTCAGCGTCCATTTTCCACACGCGGGCTGTCTGGTCCTTAGAAGCACTGACCAGGACATGGCCATCGGAAGACACGTCCAGTGCCATGACAGTGTCAGAATGACCGCGCAGAATCTGACAAACCCACGTGGAAACCTCGTAGACCTTAATGAGTTCGCTGTTGGTGGCCACAACGAGATGACTGTGCATCTCACCAAAGAACTTCATGTCAACCACATCGTCATTATTGCCTACCAACTGTCAGCAAAGGAAAATTTAAAAGCGGCTCAATCCTGAGTCGTATAACGCACCTGTCTCTGTGGTTTCAAGGTGTTGCGCTCGTATTGGAGGATGTTGTGGTCAAAGGTTACTGCAGTCAGAAGTGACTGAGTCAGAGATACGCGAACAATCGACTGAGATGTGTTCTCAGAGCTTCCTTCTGCGGTTGATCCCTTCAAGCACAGTCCCGTTTCTGGGTCCCATACCCTTAACTCTCCTGCAAAATATTGCATCAGTATTAAAACCGAGATGCCATCATGTCTAACCTCGTAAACCTCCGGATACGAGCACTTCTTTGTTAGGTGGAGCGGCCAACTCAGGGTAACCACGCTTGGTGCTGGGAAGGAGAGCGAGGCCTTCGATACTCTGAAATAAGAAGCAACCGGTAAGAAGCAGAGCGTCATGTGGCGGCTGACCTCAAACGTTGGGATAACTCTCCTCTTCTTCTTTTCAATGAGATCCCAAGTGATGATAACATTGTCTCGACCAGCACTGAAAAGAAATGCACAGAAAATTGAATATCTGGCGAGAACAGTGGCGAATAATGCCAACCTATAGAGAGTGTTGCCATCCACAGAGAACTGTATGCAAGGGATTGCACTGAAGTGGCCCTCCAACACATACAGGCAGCTGCTGCTCTCCAGAGACCACACACGGAGGCAGCTGTCATCAGCTGCCGTTACCAGCTGCAGAAGTTCTGCATTGGGGTGGAATTCAGCCAGGCTGATAATTGAATCACATAAGGGCGAGTCAGATGGATGAGGGAGCAGTTACCTAATGACCCCTTGGTGACCCTTGAGGTTGTGAGTGCAGTATTTTTTTAGGACGTCCCACACTTTAATGGTTGCGTCACAACCACCTGTGGCGAGCAGAGTGCTGGTTGGGTCAAAGGTCATACAGGAGACAGGGGAGATGTGGATAGCCTGAAAAGGAGAGATGTCAAGAAAGGAGGTGATTGAGTACGAGGTCTGACCTTCCAAGAGCGAACTAGCTCTTTCTCTTTCCATAGCCACTGACGCAAAATAAGATTCTGATGAGCTACGACCAGAATCTTGAGACATAAAAAAGAAATATGAATGAACGACGAGAAGCTGTAACACAAAGTAAACCTCATCATCCGGACTGACAGCAAATGACGTCACTTCTGAATCTTCCTCCTGACAAACCAAAATTTTAGAACTTCTTAATAGAATCCATGAGTTCAACGGTACCTGTGAAATTTCATGACTGGAGAGGCCTGTAGCCACATCAAGGGCGATGACCTTGTTGCTGCATTGAGTGAAAATGTGCTTTTCATTTTGTGAAACCTGAAAATATTGTTTAAATATAAGTTATATAATATGTAAGTATGCAATTTCCAGTGAAGATTGAAGAAATGCTCATTGTTTAAGGTTCATTGAGTTCATTTGAAAAACTTTGAATATTCCATGGCAAACTGACCTGAACTTTGCCTCCAGTGAAGAAAGCTTCATGCTTGGCATCCACAGCAAAGCTAAACAGATAAACAGAAAATTCAGAGTAGAGTTCAAATAAAAATCAATCACTAGGAATCAAACTGGGAAATTTCTCATTTTTCGTGGCCGTCAATTTTCACGTAAAGAGCTTTTTTCGCGAAATGTGTTTTTCACAGTTCCGCATGGTTGCCCTAATCAACAACTTCTCGACCTTGTGAGTCAGCTCAATTAAAGCATAAAGTGCCTGCCTGTCATTGCATAACACTTGTGTGCACAAGTTGTCAGTTTCAAACTTTCCATTGATTGACTTATTGACGACTCCCATTTACAACAGTATAATAAGGATCAATTCTATTCTTTCAATTCTATCAATTCTTTATACATGCAGATGGTGAGTCACAGCCATCCGTCAATTTTAATTTTTCATTGGTACTTAGCGTGCTTCAGCCACTTACTGCCAGAGAACAAATTATCGTGATGATTATCATTATCGCCAAAAAAAACCCCCATAAAAATCCTCGTGTTATTTTTTTAAATCATCTCCCAAGCCTATTCATAACACAATGAAGCATCACCAGAGAGTGACATGCACGTAGGTTTTGAGAAAGTGTATTGTTTAACACTGGGGCATGTCTTTTTCAATGCTCTCCCTGAGTGTTCTCTAAGTAAGGACACTTTGGTTGAGTGTCCTCACTCCTAGGACACTCAACTAAAACATGGACGACCAAACTTCAACTCGAAACATTCAGTGGACAGATAAGGGGAGGATGATTTAGCCCACAAGTGATCACGACACAGGTCAATAAATTAGGAACTTAGGTTCAGAACTTCAGAGAACCATATGAACGTACACTAAAGCCTGTGTTAGCATCAAACTCCGACCTCTGACCAAATCTTAACTCTAGCGACCACCCTAATTCCGCCCGGCCACTTCAACATGTAAGTGACCCTGTATTCAGCGACCACCTGCTCAACGCAACCAGCGACTGGTCATTATCGGTCCTGATTGACACTTGACCCTGTGTTAAACAACCTTGCACTTGTTGGGCATTTCTGCGTGCATCAAAATTTTCACAATTTGTGTCAGTGACTCAACTTGTGACTGCTTGTGTCATGAGTCGAGTCAAACATCACCTCCTGCTTAGTCTCCACTTAAGTATTAAAGACTGCCATGATTGCGTAGCGCTTTGATAGAAGCAAGCAATGGTCGCCGGTTCGCCTTTTGCTGACAGTTCAGAACATGAAAGAATGTGATTAGAGTTGTTCGACACCGACATATCGGAGCTTTACCGATACCGATATGTCGGACGGGGTAATATCGGCGACACCGACACCGACATTAACGCAAGCCACGCTGTGACTATAATAGTCGGTCTATACAATCATAGATTACGCAATAAGGAAGCTCGGGCGACACTAATAGGCGGTGTTTGAATAGCTGAGCCTTATGTCGATGGCACTCGATGCATTAAAACAGCTGCACTGATCAGCGAAAATACCACAAGTTATATTCAGCATAGTGAGGCTTCTAGGCTTCTTGCTGTTTATTTTCATGTTCAAGCGCATTAAAATTCGCATGATCGTGCACCATGACATGTACCTGTAAAAGAAAGAAGGCAATCATAGTCAAAGCCAAGTACAGCTCCCTCTATCTCCACGCGCGCACTTGAACGCTTTCCCTCGCATTTGAGTCAATTAGCGGACGAGTGCATTGTCCAAAAAGGGGTGGTAGCTGTACGACAGTGTCGCCATAACTTTTCATAACTTGTAAAGAAGAACACAAGACAAGAAATAAGTTCAAATAACCCACAAACATTAATGCATAAATGTGTATTCTGATCTATTTCAAACTTCTGCCAGCAGTCCTAGTGTTTCCGTGCAAGCTGCCACCCCTGCTTCTACTAATAGGTTTAACCAGCTAGCAGATAACAAACGGGGTGTCGTTCGGGTCCACGCTGAAGTGTCGCCACTACAAGCTGGGATTCCTAGGCATGATGATGATGATTAATTCGGAACGGGTCAGGGTCAGAGATATCTCGATGACGAACTGATACGGATCATCCCAGTAAGGCCCCGTTTTACACAGGGCGCTCCCGCTTAACCGTTATCGAAGCAACAGCTTAATTAACCGTCACGAGCACACCGTGGACTCAATTCGCATGCCTCGTGCCGTCGACTCGTGGTCGCTCGCTTACTACGCATGAATGGCTTCTAGGCCGGCTTTGCTAATTATCCAAACAGTTACTCAATATGCGCATAGGGGAAGGAAGGCCGGGAATGAGATGATATCGGTTTGAAAATGTCGGTGAATTTACCGACACCGACTATCGGTAAAAAGCCCCGACATTACCGATACCGATATTGTCAATGTCGGTGTCGAACAACTCTAAATGGATTTCTTTAATGAGGAAAAAATAG
>KB295788.1:4694-19008 GCA_000328365.1 Capitella teleta | reverse complement strand
ATATATATATATATATATATATATATATATATATATATATATACATATATATATACATATATATATATACATATATATATATATACATATATATAACAGGGACACTGCTGGACTGCCTGCCATACAGTGGCCACGCTTGCAAGCATGAAGACGGGTATCGGTTGCATGAACCCGAGCCTTACGCCTCGAGCTGCTCCTCGGACCTCCTGTGAGGTTGTTCCTTCCAAGCGTTCAGAAGCTTGACTTTCCTCCATTCTTGCTATTCTCCCTTTATCCGCGCTATGCCACCCTTCTCATCTCTTCCCTCAAATTCCTCTGCTACTCCCTTGCCGTGCCTTCCTGGTTTAAAGCTTGAGTTGAAATTCCACTCTACACCACATGGAATGATGGCTACACACACTGGAGACGGACACACGGCTTTCAGATCACACGCCCATAGCATTGCAACAATTCAAGGGCACTGAGCTAGGGTGATGCCCCTACTACCTTCATACCAGCAGCCTTGCATTTAGCTTGTGACTATATCCCAGGCGGCCTTGTACGTAGACCTCAACCCACTACACACCCGGCGGCCTGGTACGTAGCTCACGGCTATATACCAGGCGGCCTGGTACGTAGACCTCAACCCACTACACACCCGGCGGCCTGGTACGTAGCTCACGGCTATATACCAGGCGGCCTGGTACGTAGACACTCCGAATAATAAAATACACAAACCATATCCTGAGTTTATAAATAAAACCACTTGAACGCTCGATTGAATCAATTATCAAATTCTATATGCAATTGAACTAGCTTTGGGAGGGGGGAAGGGGCCAAAGAGGAATCCTTCATTACTTCAATTGAAAAATGTCGTTCAGATTGCTTGATTAGTCCTGCTAATTCCTGAAGTGAAGTCTAATATTGACAAAATAGCGTTATTGTTTTATTTATGCTGAGTGCCAAAAAGGCGAAGGGAAATAATCACAGATTTTGTGTTATAGTGTTTCTCTCTTGAGATAACATGCATGCAAAACAAACATCCTAATTAGTAAGTATTCATTGAAAATAATGTGCCACAGCATGACAGCATTGACCTCGAAATGATAGCGAATACTCATTAAAACATGGAAGTTAATAAAGTTACAGACCTGTAATCCCAAGTTACAGACCTCAAAAGTAAGCCCTTTTTGTGTTTTTTTAATGATGCAAGGTGAGTCATTTTGTTTGATTATTCTTCATATGCATCCATTACCAACTTAAGACTGCATGTGTATGTTGATAGTCTGTTTGACTTAATAAGGAATTTCCAACATCAGGTCTGTAAGTTTAACATTTATGTTTAAGGATTACGGGTCTGTAATTAATTAACTTTATAACTTGCCTTAAAACATCTGTAGTCGGTAATTGTTTTGACAAGTTTGCGGCGCAGACGCGCATATTTTCCCGGGAAATCGACGGCGGACATCGCTCGAGTGCACGACTGCCTCTCGACAAATGCGAGTTTTATCACATCATCACATTCTCACAGTTGAAAAGTATGTTATAATACATTTATAATTAATTAGACTTACTGTAACTCGTCTTCCCTCCCACAGTCTGTGACTCTTGTAAGATTCAAGAGTACATAATGATAATCCATTAGTTGATAAACCACAGCGAGATGGCAAGCCCAGGTGTACATCTCGTCCGACTCATCTGTGTTTGTAATCCATTAATTTAATCCAGTACACTGTCACGGTGATTATTGCAAATGCACAATCCCGTCAACGCAAAAAACTAGAGCTTCAAATACTATTGAAGCATTCCTTTCAACAAAGCTAGTTAGTAGTTCAACATAATGACCTCATTTCGCCATTCGGCGCACGTAATAACTGTACATAAAATAAATTCCGAGAAAGGCGCTCTGTCAAAGCCGAGTTCGAAAATCGCAGTTCTATGAAAACGTTCAGCGGACTTCATTCTCCCTCCCTCCCTTCTCGTGGGCGCTGAAAACTGAGAAATATCGTGCAAACGTCACGCCAATTTAGTCGCACGCTTCTCCTTGTCTTTCTCAATTTGTTTACATGTTTTCGGTGTTAGCTTATCTGAACCGTCTTTTTAAAATTCCAATACTAGTATTGTTTATGATTTTATGAGTACAACTGAACTGAATATGAAATTAATACGCCGATTGAAACGCCCCCAACTGCTCCTCTTTTAACTGATTAATTCCAATTTCCAAATTGTACTTCAAGCTAACTTCCCGTACAGCACGCTCCATCTTGATAATAATTATGGCGCAAAAAGCATTTCATCGCGACGCGAATCACACAAGGCATGCGCCCTACATAAATTATGCAAATGAGGCGAATGGCTGAGCGCGCTGCATTTGTAAACATCTTGAAATGTCGACATAAATTTGCCGACTTTAGTAGGAAATAGTGGACGGAATCTAATTTTGAATAGTGTGGCGTTTCTAAAATAGATGATTATAATACAGGATTATCAGCGTGTCTGCCAATACCCACGGGTTTTGACGCCAGAAAAACTTCCAGTTTTTAACATACAGGTATCATCAGCGGAGATCTGAGATCGCCGCTGACGAATAGGCTATAGTCAACTAGTCTTAACGAAATTTGATTTAAGAATCAAGCCATGCTAGGACTTTGGCAGTTTGAATGAAAATGAATTAGGCCTCGATTCATTTCAGGCTTGAAAATGAACACTTACATATTCCAATGTGTTTATTCTATATTAATTTAAAGAATGTCATACTATGTATACCTGTACTTTTTGCAATTGACAACTATGTATACCTGTACCTTTTGCAATTGACATCTGAATGCTTTGACGTACTGCTAAAAAACTTATAAAAGTGTATATTTATTTTTCCTCGCTGTTCACCATCCGCCTCAATCACTGAAAGAGACCAAGATAACATTTCAGTTATCACCATTAGTAGGCTGATCATACTGCCTCGTCTGGTATCTATATAACCTCTACTGAGCGTTCATTAAGGTATTGCGACTTGGTTTATAAAGGTGGCACTCGGCCAATGCCACTGTAGATCTTGTATCACGTTATGAACCACCTCAGGTCAGGTCAGATCAGATCAGGTCAAAGGATTTAAGCCTCAGGTCAGGTCAGGTCAGGTCAGGTCAGATCAGGTCAAAGAATTTAAGCCTCAGGTCAGGTCAAGTCAGGTCAAATCAGGTCAAAGGATTTAAGCCTCAGGTCAGGTCAGGTCAGGTCATGTCAGATCAAGTCAAAGGATTTATGCCTCAGGTAAAATCAGATCAAAGAATTTAAGCCTCAGGTCAGGTCATGACGTAGTGACTCCAAGGCTACGTCAATTATGCACTAGTTGGATGGTAAGCTCCAAGCTCATAATAACGAAGACTCAACCAATCACTTCATATTGGCTTTAATTTACTATCAATAAAATATTCTAAAGAGGGTGTCACAAATAATTGAGTTCCGAAAGGAGTAGCTTGCTGTGTGGTTCGTATGGGACGAGTGAGCACGCGTGAGAGAGTGAGGTGTAGAGATGTGAAGGCAGGTGTGTTATATACTAGAACCATGGATGTGGGGCAGCCTGTGTTTCTCATAGAAAAATGCAGTAGATCGGTGCCTTCCAAGTATTTGCTATCTGACAGTGATGGATGCGCTTGCTCTCTGGTTCTTTGTTCTCGGCGAACTTCTGACCGCCAGTATTCGCTAAATGCACGTTGGCCTTCTGACCTCTCAGTATTCGCTGATTGCCTCTTGGGAGATGGAAGCAATCCGTGCATGTGCTGCCCGAAGGTCTATATGCATAGGCAGAGTTTATATAATCATAATTACATATGCTATAATGAAACATCGTGTAAAGTAGTTAGAAGCATCCACGTAATCTCAACAGGTCAGGTCACAATATTATAGTCCATATGTATCAGGATTGGAAACTTTGTGATGTGGCGTCAATGAAGTCCAGCCTTCTCCAGAAGGTTCCTCAGTTGGGTCCACAAGGTCCGTACCACATGAGTATTCGCGATCCGATCTTCCTGACGTCACCACCCCTTGTAACCCACATGGCAACACTACTGAGGGTAACCTCTTGCTTGTGGCGTTCATTGTCAAAGGCCTCCGACCTTCGAAAATGACCTGCTCAACCTAAGTCACCTAACGGTCATGCAACCAAAGTAATGAATATGCATGAATTTGAAAAGCCGTGAAGTTTGGGCCATTCCACGAGCTCTTACCTTCCCGGCGGGATGTGGTTCATTGCCTTTGTGTAGCTGTTTGTTGCTGTTGGTGCTGTTGTTTTATATGTTTGTATGCTGTTGGTGCATATACACTACTCTGAACTGGCATTTTCAAAACTTTCAGTAGCAGTTTGTGAGTTAGCAAGAAAGAAAAACACCGAGGGAGTATTTGTTTAGCATATAATTATACTCTTCAAAGATATGCAGATATTAAGGGAGTATTTGTTTAGCATATAATTATACTCTTCAAAGATATGCAGATATTATGCACACAGGTTTTTAAAGTATTTCTTATTATTATTATTCACAAGTTTGATATTTTACATATATAATTCACAGGGCATGGCATGAAAGATGTAAAAATATAATAATTAAACAAGAAATGAAAAAGTCCTGAATACGATTACTACATAGAAATTTAGATCTTGGAATGATAATATAATAGTTAACCGAATAAATAAAATAGCAGGCAGAAGGTGAGATCCGAGAAAACCATACACTGTAACAATAATACTGTAGAGTTTTTATCCACACAAGCCGCCGGCCTCACACACATGCATAATTTGGAACTTTGTTTCGGGAATGTATTCATTCAAATACATTTTTTACAATACCTGGAACCCGTAACAGTTTGAGCTGATTGTACATAATAAAATCCCGACTTCTTAGAATATAGAGATAAATAATAATAAAAAATATATATGTAGAATTCATTAAAAAATAAAAATAAATATTTGCGTAAAGTGTCCTAAGAATATGACAATAAATTGTTTAAATCAATAAATAGCAACAATAAATATAAATAAAAATTTATCGATGAATACATTGTATCCTACCTGATTATAATACGGTATATTCTTCCAAAGAATAAATAAATAAATAAATAAATAAATAAATAAATAAATAAATATAATAAATATTAATAAATAACAATAATGTGGTGATTACCCTATTGGTAAATGTACCAAATATCACAAATACATTTTTTCCTTTTGTGGGTTGGCATGGAAATATAACGTTAGATGACAGCGACTTCACTGGTCTATTTTCAGTCCTTCAATGTACTCCCGGAGGGTTTCTGTCTGGACGGACGCAAAACATGACATGATCATGTTGTGAAGTTCCAGCTCAGATGTCGATGTCGTTCCGTCAACTGGCGTAAGAACAGACTCCAAGTAATCATTAATTGGTCCGAACTGCAAAATAATAACATGAGACATGAATGTAATTCTTATTTGAAATTGGATAATTTAATTTTATAATTAATCAGAATATTGAATATTTGTCTTCCTATCATTGAGTGTTTATTGCATGTATGCTGTATTTAAATTAATTTAAATAATAATAGTTGTTAACAATAATGATTGTTATGACTTAGCAATAGAGATAGAGATGGTTTATAATATTGAATCACTTTAGAATGAGAATGAAGTAGGTCTCAAAGATGTAGATTAAAACATGTATCTCTATATGAAATATGTTCATTTATTAAGTGATTCAACATTTTATTATTAATTTAATATATACGTTTGTATTCAAATAAGATTCTTACTTGGATTTCCAGTTGTTTGCTTAGATTGGCAATATAAGGCAAGATATCTCTGCGGTTTTTGCAGTGAAATTTCTGGTCGACCTCCCTTCCTTGGATGCAATTGTAGTCGCAGAGGTTTCCAGTGTTCATGTCGTCCTCACAACCGTCCTTCAGCAGACTCTTGTCGCCTGTTTCAGCTGTGTTGGTGATTTCCCTGTGCAACAACAGTAGATGAGCGGCAGCTCTTCTGATATCTTCCTGTTGATTAAGGGAAGGATATTCATTTGTTAGGCCGAAGTTTATGCAATGCATTCAATTTGAAATGTACTTGATAATGAATGACTGAATGTTTTACCCACAATGAGATAAGATAAGATATGGGAGATAGAAGCCAAACTAGGAACACGAAGCAAACCAAACAACTACAGAAGCAAAGCTGAGAGAAATCTAAACAGAGCGATGACGACAAAGAGGTCTTGCTCTTTTTGGAGATTGAATTCCACCGATGTGAATTCAAATCACAAAAGCAACTAGTTTTAATTATAAATTAGTTCAAAGTTCAGAGAAAGAAGAGAGTGAAGAAACACAGAGGTCACACACATAGGTACATACTGTGAGTCTAGTGGAATTGTCGGTTGCCATAATAGGTCCCGGTTCAAATTAACAACATGGTATTATATCTTGATAACACAGTTTATTCAAACGTGCTGAGCATTATGGGCAATATCCGCTATATTGTAGGTCCCCAATGGCTTCTGTGATTCCATATTGGTATATAAGTGGTTATAATTCTTCGTGCAATATGAATGTGTGTATTCTTCTTTTTTTTTTCTTTTTTTTCTTTTTTTTTTCAATCAAAACTGACCTCAGTGGTGTCGGCATTTACAATATTTTCCAAATAAGTGTAAGACTCTCTCTCATAGACTGCGTTGCAATCTGGGTAGAATGGAATGCTGATGGCTGATACCTACAAAGAATTAAAGAAGATCGGAATGTATTGAATATTCATCAAAACAATAATTTGCTACCAAAATATAATGCGGGTTTATGAAGAGCTCATTTTGCCATGGAATTGTGCTCTTTTTTGAGATTCATTAATGTAATCTTCCATTGTTCACTGTTTTGCTGTATACCTTTTAATGTAGTAGTGCAGTGTTGTATGTGAAATCGTAGGCTGAATCACATAATTATTTATTTCAATAGGCGGGAAAAGTGATGCCGTTATACTTCGCAAGCCTACCAGGGTATATCAACAGCAAGGAGTCATTCACTCGAGGACTACGGACTACGAGGACACTAGCATCCACCAGGTGTTTATAATTTACAGAATGATTCGAAGTTAATCCTACTCACGTATATTTCGGTGATTTCTTTTAGTTCTTCTTCCAAACTGCCTGCCAGCATCAGCAGGTGGTCGAGAGAGATCGTGGTGAAATTAGTTGCAATTTCCTTTACTGTGGGATATTTCACTAATTGTGGCTGTGTGGTAATCTCATCGTTTATGTCGATCGTGCTCGTCGGTGCAGCATGTGTCGGCAGCAGCACGGCACAGTTCAAAGCTGAAATCGGGAGTTAATTAGAAATCATTAATTAACGACTTCCTTTTAGGTTGGGTGTGTCTGTAATAAGTATGCCATTTTGGCTACAAATCCACGCAGAAATGATATACGATTTGATTAATTTGTCAATTATTGTTAAGATAAAAAGATGTTCCACGGATAAGTGGAAGGGCTAGTCATTACATCTACAGTATATTTTATCTGTAATTGCCGATAACCATCATACTTCATAACAATAGTCCCTGGTATTAATTATTTTGAGTCCGAACTTTTTCGTTTACTAAATTATATTAATGAATAAAATAATAATGATAATGATTCGACCAACAGAAGGATTTTGAAAACATAATTGTACTAAATAGCTAGCAACTCACCACATATAAATAAGATAACGTTGACCATTTTATTTTAATCTCAGCGATTGATATAAGAATTGTATATTTTAAGATGGTTTGAGCTGTCCACTATTTTCCTTGCTGTGTGCTGATGGCTTGTAGAATGTAGATCATACCCTTCTTAATTTATAGTTAATATTAACCTCGGGAAATTTCATCCATGGTTATGAAACAATTAGAACGAGGGAAGATCCGATTAAAAATAAAATAACACACAAAGAAACAAAGGGAAGTTACATATATTTATTACTCATCAATCTGATCATATCCAAATCTATTCCTACCATATAACATGGATTGCTGAGAAGTTTGAAGATGTAAGTTTTGTAAAATGACACTCGAATCTATTATACAAGTATGCATTCAGGGTAGCAATTAAGGAAGGAAGTATAAAAAATAGAGAAATTATGTGGGATAAAAAGGGTAATGCTTTATACTTTTGATTTGCATTTAGAGGATGAATAGTGATGATTGTTGGTTCCTAATTACTTTCATGTTGTTTAATGTCTGTTGGTCTTCGTCTTATTCTGAAACTACCTAGAAAACTCAAGCAGCGTATGCTCATTCTTGATATTCAGTTTTCTAAAGCTGATTAATTGTTATTGGAAAATTATCTTCAATTGTTCATTAAATTGTTGATGTTCTACTGGATATTGCATAGATTACTTTTGAATCAAGATAATATTATGAATTTATCAATACTCTTTTGAAAGTGAACATTTTTTGTTTGTTTTATCTGTACTGATTAATTAGGCTGATCTCTCTCATTGAATTTTGTTTTTAATTCTTACACTTTAATTTTTTCTTTTTTATTTTTATTTTCATTTTCTTTAACTATGTTATTATTATTAATGTTGAAAAATGTATGTCAATGTGATTGGCATGAATAAATTTATTATTATTATTATTATTATTATTATTATTATTATTATTATTATTATCGTCATTTCACTTGATAAGAACAAATATTATCATCTTTCTCAGTGTCCCGGAATAAGTTATTAAACTTACATGAATCAACTCTTTGAATTATTCTATTTTTTCGGATTATGAGAGATAGCATCTTAATTTAATGACACGGTTGATTGCTATTGCTGAATAGAAAGTTAAATTGGCAAACGAGTAATAGGGATGACGTAATTGCAACACAAAAGTAGCCATTCTCCAAGTTAACTCGCCTTTGTCTTTTAATTTGGGAATTCAACTCTATAAAAAAATTACCTCATTCCTTTGGTTTTTCTGTTCCCAAGGACAAAAGGAAATTCCGTGTGGTTATTCACCGGACCAATAATCTGCTGGCTAACACATGTTGCAGCACATGTCATTGTACATCCTGTATGTCGGCGTAAGCTTGTGCACTGTAAAACCCGGATGTAAATATGCCTTAACTACAGTACTACTTAGATACTAGCACATGACGATTAGCATTGGTGTTACTTCACTGGTTCCCTGGTGATATACATATAATGACTAGAGACGAAACGGTATTTTCGGTTTTCGGTGTACCGCGGTCCGGCCTCGTATCGAACCGATACCGAACCGAGAGCTCCCAGAACGATACGAACCGATTCTTAGGCCATCGACCTGACTGAAATCAAACTTAGTGAATTCAAGATGGCGCAGATCAGAAGACGCCGGATTAATGCTATGGTGTCCACACCTAGATGCAACAGCGACACTGAAAATACGCTTTATCCCTGTAGTCAATTTACATTCTGTACATGCACTGTGTGGTACGCGCACTCACGTGCATTTAAATTAAATGTACTTAAGTCACAAAACCGTCCAATGTAAGACAACAACACATCGTCATGGCTTCTGTCGAGCACTGATTGTAAACGCCGCGCTGTTTGGCTGTATAAGTTCTGCTGAGTATCGCGAAACCTGATTGGATGACTGAGTCATTAATATGTATCGGGTCAGTGGCTACTAATGAATATTAATCAGATCGCTGCGGAGCCTATGTACGCTTTGAAAATATGCCGGAGACCAGTGAAAGTTGTTACAATCTATAGATCTTAAACCCAATTTCGATCAATATTATACAGAGTAGTTAGCCTATTCGTCCGCGGCGACCTCAGATCTCCACTGATAGTAATTGTGGGTTATAAACTGGAGTTTTTCTGGCGTCAAAACCCTTGAGCATTGGCAGACATGCTGAAAATCCTGTATTAAAATCGTTTATTTTGAAAACGCCACACTATTCAAAATCAGACTCCGTCCAGTATTTCCTATTAAACTGAGCAAATTTACGCCAACATTCCAAGAAATTTATAAGCCCAACCCACACAGCCATTCGGCTCATTTGACGCTGAAGTGTCAATGAAATGTCAATGAAGCATCACGTAGCTGAAACAAAGAAAAATGCATATTACCACATCAAGCGCATCTCCCAGATTCGCTGATATATCAATCGTGACGCTTGCGCAAAATTGGTGCGTGCAAGTGTTACCTGCAGACTTGACCTGCATGAACAATGCACTTCTCTTGGGATGTACGGACAACATAAAACAGCAACTACAACGGGTTCAGAATACGGCTGCCCATTTGATCACACGCGCAAGAAGAATGGACCACATATCACCCACATTGCGTGAACTGCACTGGCTCTACGTCCAACTCCGTATTGATTTTAAAGTTTTATGTTTCATTCATTTATCTATTTATTGTGACGCCGTACCATCCTATTTGAAAGAATTTATAACTTTTTACCAACCAAACAAATTTTTAAGATCAACTAATGATAAATTGACACTTGCTTTTTGATCGGAAATTTTACATGATTATTTTAAGAAGAAATGGAAAACATATTTTTTTAATCAATATTTTTTTAGTTTTCTATTTCACATACATCATTTTATGCACATAGAAACATTACTTTTGTATATTTGCGCTATATAAATACATTTATTATTATTATTATTAATAGTATTATTTGCATAATGTATACAGGGCGCATAATTATTATAAAGATGGAGCGTGCTTTACGGGAAGTCGGCTTGAAGTACAATTTAGGGATTGAAATTAATCAGTTGAAAGGGGAGGAATTGAGGGCGTTTCGATCGGCGTATTAATTTCATATTCAGTTCAGTTGTACTCATAAAATCATAAACATTACTAGTTTTGGAATTTTAAAAAGACGGTTCAGATAAGCCGACATCGAAAACAACTGAAATATATGTAAACAAATCAAGCAGACAAGAAAAGGTCGTCGTAATTGGCGTGACGATCGCACATGAGAAGGGATGGGGATGAAGTCCTCTGAACGCTTTCATAGGACTGCGATTTTCGACTCTGAGCTTCGACAGAGCGCCTTTCTCGGAATTTAATTTGTGTACAGTCTGTACACGCATCAAATTGCGAAATGATCGAGGTCATTCTGTTGAACTGTGTTGAAAGGAATGCTTCAATAATATAGTATTTGAAGCTCTAGTTTTTCGCGTTGACAGGATTGTGTATTTGCAATAATCACCGTGACAGTGTTCTGGATTAAATTAATGGATTACAAACACAGATGAATCGGACGAGGTGAACACCTTCGCTTAGCATCTCGCTCTGGTTTTCAAGTAATGGATTATGTCCTCGTAATTGAATCTTGCTAGAGTGTGGAAGTGAAGACGAGTTGCAGTAAGTCAAATTAATTATAAATTTTTAATAATTGCATACTTTTCAACTGTGGGAGTGATAAAACAATTGTCGATAGGCAGTTGTGCACTCGAGCGATGTCGGCCGCCGATTTCCCGGGAGAATATGCGCGCATGCGCCGCAAACTTCACAAAACAATTACCGGGTATAGATGTTTTATTGAGTATTCTCTCATTTTTCGAGGTCAATGTTGTCATACTTAACATTTAGGATGTTTGTTTTGTATGGTATCCAGAGAGAAACACAATAACACAAACTTTGTAAGTACTACTACTACTACTACTAGGGCGGCCTCAGCCGGGCCCTAGCACGGATCTTCCAGTCTTCCCGGTTTTTCATGCATGAAGCCAGCTCGCTAGATGTTTCTGCGTTGGCATCTCATCTCATGACATCGACGTAGGTCATCCTCTGCCTCCCACGCTGCCGGTGCCCGTGTCCTGGCTCCCAGAGAATTAGCCTGCTTGTGGCTAATTCTGGATGGCGATAGCAGTGCCCAGCGAGTTCCATCCTTCTGGCTGCTATTTTGTTGCTCGCTCTGGGAAGCTCTCCGTATAGCTCGTCGTTGGACATGTGTTGTCTCCAGCTGATATTAAGTACCGCACTGAGCATTCGTGTGTAGCAGCCATCTAACGATTTTTCTAGTGCTTTCGTCATGGTCCATGTTTCACATCCATACAGCAGTATGGATTCGACCGTTGCCAAGAAGAGGCTCAACTTGACCTGTCGGGACATATGGGACTTCCATATCTTGGTCATGTTGTTCAGCGCCCTCCAGGCTAGAGCTTTTCTTCTTAAAATATCTGCATCAGTGGAATCCATCCATGAGCCCAGGTACTTGAAGTCGTCAACCTCCTTTAGTGTGTTTCCTGCGTTTGTCTTTAATGGTTCATGACCTGAGATGTTATAGGTCATAACTTCTGTCTTCTTTGCATTCAGTCCAAGACCCACTTTGCCACATTCTGTTTCGACCCGAGAAAGCAGTTCCTGAGCCTGGTGAATTTGATTGCAGAGTAGACAGATGTCGTCTGCAAAGTCCAGGTCCGTGATTTGTAAGTAAAAGTGGTGATTTGTGATGATTTTCCTTCACTTTTTTGGCACTCGGCATAAATAAAAAACAACTCTATTTAAATAACTCTATTTTGTCAATATTAGGCTTCATTTCATGAATAAGCAGGACTAATCAAGCAATTTGAACGACATTTTTCAATTGAAGTAATGAAGGATCCCCTGCCCCCCCCCCCACCCGAGTCGAAGCTGGTTCATTTGCCTATTACGAGGTAGGTCAGGTTCAACGAGGTCAATGAGTGAGTGAGAATTTGATAATTGTTCAATCGAGCGTTCAAGTGGTTTTATTTATAAACTGAGGATATTGTTTGTGTATTTTATTATTTAATTAAGTGACAAAATAGATCGAGATTAGTTTGTGTAAGTTTGTGGCTGGTATTAGCGTCCTTAATTTCCAAAATGACACAGTTTTCCACGAGCGTCTGAAATTAAGCGCTCATGGCCATTTCATGTAACTTCCAGTTAAATATACAATTATATCTCCGTCTATATATGGAAATATTCAGACGGCATTTTGTCTAGCCAAAAGTAGTCTATTTACACCATGTTAAAAACAAAACTTTGAAATTTGCTAAAATTCATTCATTATTAAAATAAACTGACATGGATTGACTAACTTATTCTGTGCCAACTTATGCAAAGAAATCAAGTAAAACGTCAATTCTGAATGTGGGATGAAAATTTAAATGTGAGTGGTGAGTGATCGCGAAGAGAACAAGATCAGATGAGCCCCTGAACGAGCATTAAGGAATGTCATCTCTTGCACAAAAAAAGTGCCGCTGGTTACCATAGCAACAATGTTTATGAATGAAAATATTATTATTTTGATATGAAACAAGCATGTTGTATAATTTGAATTACGGCAAGAATGTAAGCGCATCCTGATATTACGAGACATTGAATATGTGAAAGATTAAATGTCGCGTTAACAAAGTTGAGTCCGGTCAGGTTGAACGACTTCAGTCCAGTACGTACGTCAAGTAAACCTTTTAATGCGATTAACCAATGATTTCCACAAGTATCCAACGTCCTTGTGATTATCCTTGAGGCTTGAGTGCATTATGCTCAGGAATGGCATTATGATTCTCACTAACCCAAGAGATAATCGGTTAAATGATGCGTTATGATCTTATGAACATCCTCCATGGGTTTGCTTACTTCCATTGGAGGCCAGACGCCAGAGGGGTGGATGTATCTATTCTGAAGTGAAGATATACGCTCGAGAAATGATTCTCAGAGAAATCTCCCCAAACGTGATCTGGGGTTCAGTGTGTGGTTGCATTGGGTGTGAGGCGGAATAATTCTATTTTAGAGCAAGTCTCGAGGAAATTAACTCAGAGTATTCAAATAATTTAGACTCATGTAAAATGTACGTAATTATCAATCAAGGCCATGCAAAATAAAGTAAATAAACTAAATAAATAAATGCATATTTCCGCATTTCATAACATTTGGATTGCTTATTCGGCCCTTGCTTCCCTGGAACGGTCGCACACTTAGATTCAAACCGTAGATTTAAATATTTGAAACTTTCATATAACACCCAAAATTCCCATACTCACCATTCTTCAAGAGCTTATTTGAGCGAAGTCAGTCCTCGCAGCGCGATCTTCAAGTTGTCCTCAACTGAGTGCATCGCCAAGCAGAACCTAATTGGCGTCGTTAAAACGCCATTCAATGCAGACATCAAATCTGACAAACTGTTTGCCTAACATGGATTGCGGTGCAAACTAATGAAGTGAGACAGAAATTATGAACCGAGAACCAAGGTCAAAGATGCGAGCAAGCTCTTTGCAAATGTGTATTCCACGCTTATGGAATCACAAGGCCGATGTGACAACAAAAGTTATAGAACACGATAATGAGTTTTGGTGATATATGCTTGCAAGCGGAGTTAAAATGTTGCTCTACAAC
>KB295778.1:4861-19051 GCA_000328365.1 Capitella teleta | reverse complement strand
TCTTATGTACACAAGAAGAGATCATTCAAAATGCCGTGATTGCTATTATGCAAGATTAGCCCAAAAGCTAACATCGCAACACAACGTTTTGTAATAGCCATCATTACCTCATTTTCGAGGCTGGGTAAACACCTATTGGGCACAGACTGACAAGATTCTTTTATGTGAGGAAAGAGAAGATAGTTTTCTTTATTTCGCCATCAAAACATGATAATGATCGAAACATTTTGAACCCATCTGACCTCTCAAGACTTGTTTCTCGGGAATTATACTCAGCAACGTAGTGCGGGTTTCTGCGAGAGGAATCACATAATTATATTATATATTAATTATTATATTAATTATATATATCTCCCTCTCTATCTCTCTTTTCAACAATCCAGAATTTTCAAATTGACGTATTTCTCGCGTTCATTTTCAGATGAGCGTTCGGTGGGCCACCGACGTGATGTGCCGCAGCGTGCCACCAAATATCGAATTGCTACCATCCTGGTTCGTTTTCCGTATTTCACTCAAATGTAACTCAACAAACTTCCAAATTTTTATTTTATGATAATTGCGCGAAATTCTCATTTAGAGCAATAATTATATCTTTCAGAGCAAACCATACGTGATGCACGATGCGAGCCAAAAACTGGTTGGCTTCATTCCTGACCTGGTTGAAGAGATTTCGATTCTTCTTGACTTTGACTACGAATTCATTTTATATACAAGTTATGGGCGCGATTTAGGGAATACTTATGACGGCATGATAGGAGGTCTCAACGCAAAAGAGGTAAGCATCGCATGTTCGGAGAAAGTCCGTCAAAATAGCTTACACGTACAGAACGGCAACGAAAGTGCACCGGACTTTGCGGCGGCAGACCTGACAGTGACCTCTTCCCGACGCGCTGTGGTTGATTTCGTGCATCCGTTCGACGACATCGGCCTCACCATCATCATTCAGAAACCATCTTACGACGCAAAGACAGATGCTTTCTCCATCCTTGATTTTGATCCGTTCACTTTCACTGTACTGTCTCCTCTCACTGTTGAGGTCTGGGCTTTGATAATATTTTGTACGCTTGTTGTGAGTATGATTATACGTAGCTGCTCAGTATATTCACATTGAGGTGTTTATTAAACAGGTCGCACTTGCTCTCTGGGCCATTAACAAGTTCAATCCTTATGAATGGCAAGGTCGTTATGACGTTGGTATTGCCTCCAGGGAGGAAGCCGAGGCTTTTAATCTGCCTTCTTCACTCTGGTTTGCGTTCACAACATTGCAGTGGCAAGGTATGGCAGGCACTATCAGAAACGCTGAGCGACTTTATGATGTATTCCACAGGTTTTGAAAAAGCCCCGCGGTCTTCGTCTGGCAAAGTTCTGAGCATATTTTGGTTCATTTTTGTCACAATCGTCATTGTTACGTACACTGCTGGGATAGTAAACAATTTGTTCTTTGCCAGTCTGGTACACGAGCGAGATCCTCTTTTCAATCGCATTCACTCTCTTGCTGAACTAGTCCAGCACCCTCATGGATATTCTTATGGGGTCATCAAGGGTGGGTCGACTCACGCCTATTTGGATGTAGCCATTGGGGAAGAATTCAACGTCATCAGAAACCACATCGCATCAGAGGAAGGGCAGAAGGATTTGGTCCGCTCAATGGAACAAGGCATTGATAAAGTCCGCTCTGGAAAGTACGCTTTCATTGTTGAGTCTCCAACGGCCAAATATCTGACCAACCAGCGTCCGTGTGATTTGATGACCGTCGGCGAAGTCTTTGCCAAGAGAAATTTCGGGATGGCCACACCAAAAGGTTCCAATTTAACTGAAGAGCTGGACAAGGCAATTCTGAGTCTACGCGAGTCAGTAACCATACAACAGTTGGAAGATAAGTGGTTCATTGGTGAAGGACAGTGTTGGAACGTAACCTCGATGGAAAAGGCGCTGAATAAACGACCAGGCTTGGACATAAACCAAGCTAAAAAAGTGGACATACATATCTTCTCGGGACCGCTGATCATCCTAATCATTGGATTGGTTGTCAGCGCCATCGTCTTCCTCACTGAAATCGTGTGGTACAAGACGAGAGGGAAGGTGAGACGGTCACACTGCGCACAATCCACGGCTTTTGTCTTCTATTTTCAGTACGCGCCAAGCAATCAGCCACATGGAAAAGAACTTCAAGCTGACACAGATGATGCTCCTGAACTTTGAACCCGAATGGCATTCAATTACGATGTTATGCGAATACATTTCAGACATACGATATTCTCGTGGTGATCCTTGAAATGCGATATGTTGTCACCGTTTTTTAAACGGTTGACCTTGTTTGACTCTGTATTCACCATGTTTGCATTCTTTGCATGTGACTCTATATATATCATTTATTTTTGCAAATGAAATTGCACATTTATAAGAAGAAGAAGAAGAAAACAAACAAACAAACAAACAAACAAACAAACAAACACAAAGGTTGGCCCTCATCGCCGAATGGAGACATCTTCCGCTCAAGGAAAGTACGTCAGACTTCTGACAGACACACCTCAAGCAGAAGACGCCTCGCCTCGGCGATGCTCAGGATGGAGGACGAATGGCCCTTGACGACATCCCTCAGCTCAGCGACGGCTGAAGCAAGCGCAGCCTCACCATCGCTCACTGAGCGCTTCCACTGGTCTTGCACAAGGCTGGACAGTGGAGCACCCAGCATGCACAGCGAGGATGCGTCGCAGCTGAGATACGCCGCCAGGAGCTTCAAATTGCATGCGGCAATGGACAAACTCGTGAGGGAAAGTTTAGCACATATCGACACTAGGGTATTTGCATTAAAAGAACATTTGTACCAAAAGTTGGCAAAGCGAGACAATAGTTGTAAAGGTAAGTCAGAACAACGAACAAGACAAGGGATATATTTAGATCTGGTTCGGGGATGAAGGCCGAACAGTTTGCGGATGCATGAGTTTGATCAAGATTCCATAACGGAGAGCCATAAAAACTAGTACAATTTGTTTTAAACAAAGAACATAAAACATCTGATGAGCAATGACTAAAGGTACTGGCTAACATATTTGTTGAGACATGTAAATCGCTGATAGCTTTTTTGATGTTAGCTTGATCAGCTCCCGATCCAATAACAGTTCCGAGGTGAATTGCTTTCTGTGTGTATTCAATATCATCGCCATTTAATTTCACAATAGGTTTCAACATTTTCTTTGTATGTTTACTATTAAATAATACCACCTGGCTTTTTGAACTAATAAAAAGAACATCAAAATCACTTGCACATTCTTCACAGACTTTTAGCATTTGCATATTGGCTTCATATGTAGGTGCCATTAAAGTAACGTCGTCAGCATATGTCATTACACCAGCAAACTTATGATCTAAAAAACATCCAACATTTAATTTAGACAAACGAGAAATCAATTCATCTATATATATATATATATATATACAAAAAAGCACAGGTGATAGTACACCGCCCTGTTTAATCCCATTTTTACAACCAAATGGTTTCGAGACCTCTCCTTGACATTTGACAAGCAAGGATTGTCCTACATACATTGCTATCAAAAACTTAATTAATGAGGGACACATTCCTCCCGTCAACAAAAGTGTAAACAACTTGACAAAACGGACTCTGTCAAAAGCACGTGACGCATCCAACAACGTAACAACATATACACGCGTATACATTTCTTAATTTACTTTTTTTTTTTTTTTTTTTTTTTTTTTTATTATTGCAGAACATTTGATAAACAATATTTACTCGCCTTTATGCAATTTTACTTACGGGTTTAGGCATAACACCCATATTATATCATGTTATATAGTGGGCCAAAAGTAGTCTATATATTCCATGTTAAAAATCTCAATGCTTTTCAATGGTGCTACGCATCTTGGAGAAAGTGTTACAAAGCAGATCGCAGTATAAAAATCACACAAAGATAAGAGAAATAATTACTTGGTATGGTTAGTATAACATGTCATGCTGCTATTCCTTTCATATCGATCTCAATTGCATCAACATTTATGCCGATTAAACTCAATTAATAGAGTGCACTAATCATTCCGCGATATTTCCATTTTTGGCGGCAAACAAGGCCCCGAATACGATTCGTTGAACACATAATTAAGGCAACGCTCTCGTACTATGCCCGGTTACTAGACCGGTTTTTTTTTTTTTTTTTTTTTTTTTTTTTTTTTTTTCGGTACATTCAAAAACAGGAAAACTGTCATTGAAGATTTGAACAAACTGTTGAATAAGAATATCAGAAGTTAATGTACATAGAGTTCCACAACGGAAAAGTACTGAAGTGAGGAAGGAAGTATAACAATTAGTTAGTCAAAGCTAATGGTGTATAATTTTTAGTGAGGATTCTTAGGAGAAAAGCAAATAGTCGAGAAAAAAAACAGAAGCGAAATCCGAGAAGAATTGAGAATTTGCTCAGAAAATTTTATCATAATTATTATTATGCAAGATTACGCAAGAAGAGTGCAACCTAGCGCCGATATTGGTTTATGCTTTGTTGTAGATCTCGTTGCACCAAATCGTTTGGAGTAAACTACAAGACCATAGCTAAATAATGAATGGGCTAGGGCTGACCCCGTTTGAAACCTTGGAAAATCACTATGGCCTTGACCTTTGACCATTTGACCTCTAAAATTCAATGGGAAATGTAAAACCTAAATATCCACCCCTGTGTAGTTTGGTGCCATTCGCCTGTTAATCCAGATAGCTATCAGCCCAGAGGAACAAACAGACCGAAAAAATATATAACAAACACAAACAATATATTGAAATTAGAAAAAATAAAATAAAATCAACAACAAAAGAATATGTAGATTGTTAAAACAAAACAAAAACAAAACAAAACAAATCCATTACAAATAGAGAAATATATGAATTATTTTCAAACTGAAAAACAATCGATTAAAAATAATTTCGTAAAGCGCAATATCAACCGAAGTGCTAAAAGTCGCTGCTCCTAGATCACTGATATTTTTTCTTTGGTTGAATATCATTTACATATTCTCTCGCTAGTGTACAAGTTTGTTTCATCTTAGTCTTGCAAAACTCCTAGACAATGTAAATTGAGTACACCGGGAGTGCAGGCATTTCGTATACAGATGCTGTAAACGTAACACTCATCTTTCTATTGTATGAGCAATATGCATATTGCAGAGGGTGGTATCCTTTCAAGTACTTCTTAATTTCAATTCACAAACCGATTACACAATCAATGAATTGATGTTTGGCGAGTAATCAGCAAATATAATTCATTGATAAGCAATGCTGATTTATGAAGCATTTTCTTAATGTTGGCCCATTCCGATCATCTGCCATGCCACTTGTAAAAACAATGTTTTAATCTTACAATAACCAAATATAATCACTGCATGACTTGCACCACCAAAACAAATGATGGCCATTCGTGTGCCAATCAGTGTTAAGCACTTTGTGAGTATAAACAAGCGAATACGTGCGAGTGGCTCACGACTTTGCATCGGGACAGGCGACCAAATAGTAGCCAACTACACTTTATTAAATTTTAAATGATATAGAATACCACCAACAGTGTTCATCAAGTGAGTTGGATGCGCCCAATTGCGGAGATCATGAATAATTAATAAAGCGATTATTGGCGTGGTGTCGTATTTTATAATTATCAAATTAACGTAAGTGTCAAAATAATAGGTCACTATAACTATAAATATTGGGGTGCATAGCGAGGTTTTAGAGAAAGTAACATTTTTGTAACTATTTATGTGAGGTTGAAAAATCCATCTCATCTCATTTCATCTTAGCCATGTATAAACGTTCTTCAATTATATACTGTTCCGCTCAATGCGCTAGTTTTCTTTCTAAAATAGCACAGTTTAAAGCTATTTGTAAGATCAGTAGGTTTTCAAATGAAGCTCCTGAACCTTAGAAAACCTCAGAAACATAACTGATATGGCTCCCTTGGAGAATTTGTAAACCATTGCAATTGATGTGATTCTAAATCCCGAATGTCTGCTTGTCATTTGATGATGAATGAGAGCAGCCAACTCCACTATTCAAGGAACTCTCTGCTTTCTGAAGAAAGTTATTTATCAGAGTTTTTGCTCTTGCAAAGCTTTAATACTACTAAATATTTCGCTAATGATCTTTTGAACAGCAATTTGTAGAATATACAGCGTGCTTTCCCAACAAAATGTCAAAACGACACAATTGATTATTGTCCTGCTTCCTGCTCCTGATTTTGCAACTCTTATGTTTAATGAGATGTCCAGCTTTCTAAATCTGATTGCACAATCCCACTGTTCTATGTACACGTCTTCACCCTCTATGTACAAGTTTTTACCCTCTTGACTCAATAGTTTAACCAGACAACACGCTTGTTTCTTTGAAGTGGAGAGTTCACAGGCTCACAAGTAGTTAAAACATTGAAGACAACAAATGCTTGCTATCGGTTTGTTACATCATGCGTCCCGACGCTGGTTGCATGCTATCAATACGTTATGGAAGAATCGACAAGAGTCGTGTTATTCTTCAGAACAGAGAAATGATATCTAAATATCCAATGATATCTACTGTATCCAAAAAGACTGCTTCCTTCCCAGGTTACAATTCGAATGACCAAACGTTGTGACGTAGCCAGCGCAGTATGACGTTAACAAAGAATTCCCGTGCTGGACGCTGATTGGCTCGGTTAACAAAGAATGTCCAGCGTCAAACGATGATTGGCTGTGAGTCCCTTCCTTTATGAATATCGAGGAATGCCGACGAACGGAGAGCGATAGGCGCATAAATTAGTTTTCGTCTCGAAAATGGCTATTAATATTTGTTGTTTGTATAGATCTCTGTGTTCTCCACTTGAACTTGAACTTGTCAACCTCTGGAGCTGAACGGTCCATAGATAAGCAGCAGTTGAAACTGCTTTTCGTGTAATTCTGAAATGTCGTACTAAGGAATGATACTGATACATATATTATGTGGTACGATCGACAAATCACAGTGTGGCCTATTGCAATCACATTTTACTATGTTAAATCACAGTGTGGCCTATTGCAATCACATTTTATTATGTTAAATCACAGTGTGGCCTATTGCAATCACATTTTATTATGTTAAATCACAGTGTGGCCTATTGCAATCACATTTTATTATGTTAAATCACAGTGTGGCCTATTACAATCACATTTTATTATGTTAAATCACAGTGTGGCCTATTGCAATCACATTTTATTATGTTAAATGGTTCCAACGTCTGCTACTACAGGAGATTTTTATTGGGCTATTGTATTAATTGTGTCATTCATTCATTCATAAAAGGTCATATGCAATATATACAAGCATTCTCTTTCTTTTTCAACTGTCTCACTGGTGATATGCTTGCCAAGGGGTCACAAGGCGCAAATATTGATGTCACCCACACACGTGTTGGTACGGGCAGTGCTATTAATCGTATGCATGCTTCATTTAATTAATTCAATTGTCTTCTTGTGTTGGAAGCAGCGCAGCATGAAGCAAAAACCGTAAAACTGACTGATCAACAACCGGCAATTTTCTCAGGTCCATTTCACGCGAAATCCCTTCCGAGACACAATTTACGCACGTGATTCAACACGCTTCATTCCATCTTCAAGTAAATCTCTTTTTTGGAGGGGGGGGGAAGACACCTTTGCATATATAAAATATATGAGTTTTTAGGGACTTGTCTGCTGCTTGATTGCAATAATGGGTGAACCTGCATTATGATATTTGACGTTTCAGCCGGATATCTCCGAATGGTCTCACAATATTGCGTACTTTTGAGACCCATGTCGCTGTATTTATTGATATTAAATTTATCAATTTATTTTAAGATATCGGAAATTCAGACGGAGCTGGCTTGTCAAAAATATAGCAGCAGCCTATATGAAATGCAGCAACATTATCCTCAATAACTGTGATTGACCAGAACTGACCAATGAATTGATGAAGTGGGCAACTCATCATCACCAACAACTGCTCTATTGCACATAATCTAACCATTGGCTATCTCCAAGAATTAGGGCACTTGTTGCTGAGATTTTCCCGCTTAGGAGTGTAGTGTGATTTATGCAATAGCTTCAAAGAGATGCAAGGGTTGGGTAGTAAGGCCGTTTCGCAGATTCTACTCTCCAGAAGCACATTTGCACAAACGAAGACGTGCACTTAAGTCATTCCGATGCAAGACACGTGACAATGCGCATCAGCATTGCACGCTTCTCAGTTTTATCTGCTTGTTGCTTCAAAGAAGAAAGTTACCAGTTGCTTGATCGTAAATAGTCTACGAGTGAATGCATGTTTTCTAACAAAGAAACGTTGAATCAATTATATTCATGGTTTAAATGGTCAGCTGCAATTGTACGTTTCAATTGAAATAAGCCTCGGATGCAATTGATTAATTCATTTGGGTCTTCAGTTTTGTTTTTATTTTGTGATAGCCGCAAATGACTCACAACTTATTGCAGTCTTATCAAGTTATGCAAGATCGATGACTGCAATAATAATGCTTATAATCATAGGTTTTGTTTTTATTTTACACATGGCAATATTTATAGTTTTTTTAAGTTCTAGCTTCATATACTTGGATCGTACGAGGGCATTGACGAACTATTAATAACAAAACTAAACAGAAATCTGAAAATGAGTGATATTGGATAGTTTGCCATTCGCACACTATCCATTTCGACCTCTGAGAAAAACACAAAATAGTATTATATCTCTATGGATGTCAAATGTTGCTGAGCTTAATTGTTTTCACGCCACGTTCATGCCTTTAATCATTACATGTTACCAATGTCTCTCGTGATCACGTACATGATTGCATGTGAGCACAAGTAAACTACCTCATCAATTATTGAGTTATATCCGTATTGAAACTTGATATCCAGAGCTTACCTTCTGTATTTGCTGAACATATGTGCGATAGTAATATTTGTCTGTGTTGAATTTGATAATTATTGCGTCATTTGCTTGTAATCTGCTGACAATCGATTCAGGGGTTTTACTTCGGTTTTCAAAGTACCTTGTGCCTGCGCTGTACAATGCTTAATGTTATGAGAGGTTCTTTGTTATGAGAAGTTAAAAGGAAATATACTAACAGGAAATCTGAGAAAAATAAATGCAATTTATTATTATTTATTTTTATACAAAGAAGGACGCAATAAACAAAAACCAAAAGCTTAAAACCAAAAACCGAAAAAGCCTTTTTCTGCATGCATAAAGTTGTCACAGAAACGGTACCAAATTTGTATAATATGTTTGCAAACTATCTGTGCAGGAGGGAAATATTATGTTATGCCTTAGATTATTTTATAAAAGACTTGATATTCAGAAGATATGAGTATTCCATTGCGATTTGTGTTTAACTTGAAAGGCTATGACACTTTCAGTAAGCGAAAAAACAGACATTACATTATAATTGAAATGCATTGAGCAATCGGGCCTTGTACATATTTGCAGCTCATCGATCCATGGATGATGGTTTTCCGTTTTCCAAATGAGATTACAAGCAGCTGGAACTGAGATGCGTGCAATGCTGAAGCACATCACGGCATGTCTTGCATCGGAATGACATAATTGTGATACATGTGTGGCTACTGCAGCCTTTAGATTAAATTAGATTAGCCTTTTAATATCATTTGTGGTATATTTCAACATTACCATTTTCCGTTCAATCTGCCTATAGTACCATCACAGAATTATCGGCTCAACTCATTGAAAGCAGAGGAATCTGATGTAAACTAGTAACAAGTATTGCATCCATGTATGTCCATCTACATAGACAAGGACGTTAATTATTATTAGCTTGTACAAACAAGATTAGACAGCGTTCATGAAAAGTGGTCATTAAGCGTGGCCTGTTGCCATGGCAACCTTGTCATCCACTTTCGTGATTATCGTAAATTCCGGTTTTGGCAAACTAAAAAACCCTCAAATTTTGCACAAATTAATTATCTTTTAGTAAATATGTCTTTTCTGTATTTTTACTCACATCATGAACCCATAACCCCTCTGCACACTAAGCGAGCTTGCTACTACTATCGCTGACCTTCAACCTTATTTCCTGAGCATACTCAGCATAATGCATCTTATTGTATTTAACACTTTAATTTAGTGAAGTTCCTGGTTTAGTATCACAAATGCGTTAGTTAAATTCAACCTCCAATTTGAAAGATAAAAATATCAATACTGATCATCGTTTCAGCTATTAGCTCAATTTCGTGTCTTGAATCAGTTGAATGTGATTAGGGAAATGGCATTGATTTCTCAATGGTTGGTTTTGTCCTTGATACGTCCGCAATTGGCAACATTTTCGTCAATGAGGCGAATTTGGATTCTTTATTGTTGCTACGTGGAAATATCCTCTGATCTTTCAAATGTGTGACTCTCCCTGAGGATATAAATTTGCATCTATTCGTTGTAGAATTCATGAGCATTTAAGCTGGTCCAGCATGGCTAGAAGTCCGTTTTTCAATGTTCATTTAAATCAAAAGAAGAACAGCTAAGATCTTGTTGTGAATCGTAGTGTTGCATAGGACCTTCCATCAGTAATAAGTATACGCTTCGAATGGGACCCATGCAGTTCCTCTACTCGAAACATTATTAAAAATCTAAACTTGCAATCATTCGCATGAGCTGGTGTTCGATTCACGGGACTATGAAATTCAGATATAGATGGCATAAACCAAAAGGTCAACCAGTGCATCCTTCGCATTGAACAACAACACCATGTACAATCGGCAATCAGACATGATGACCTCTACGCGCGTTAGCATCGGCAGAGCGATAAATCCCACTCATGGCCCACTGAATAAATTCAACTGTCTTCTTGTGCTGGGAGCAACGCAGCATGAAATATAACCGTAAAACCGACTGATCAACAACCGGCCATTTTCTCAGGTCCATTTCACGCGGAATCCTCAGACAGAATTTATGCACGTGATTCAACATGCTCCACGCGATCTCCAAGTAAATTTAATTTTGTTGTGGGGAACATACCTTTGTGGAGGGATTTCAGGGGTATATATGTGTTCCAGGCGTATTTAAATGATAGCTGATGTTCCTACAGTATATCTGCTGATGGTACCATGTGCTGTGGTAATGTGCTGGTAATGGCACATGGTATACATACCATGTGCTGTGGTAATGTGCTGGTAATGGCACATGGTATACATACCATATGTTGACCATGTGCTGTGGTATTGTACCATATTGAGATGCATATTTTTTCAAACGTTTGGTACTCGATATTTCAGGATAATAACCATGACCGTTATTCAGATCCGGAGAAAATTACTTATATTAATCTGAATTTATTACTCAAAAGTTCTTGCCTGGTACTATTTTATTTGAAGACGCAAACATTACATAGTTATTTACAAATAAAATAGAATTGTATATATTATGTGATAATCGTGAACAACTCAATTCTTTCAAGAGTGGTTTTATTTTAATCATGATTTAATAATGCTCGCAATCATGTAACTCGGTTGCGCCCACGTTGTCCTAGCACAAGTATCGACAAACACAACAACATTACGCAGTTGAAGATGAGTGATTGAGGAAATAAGAACTTTGGCCACTCGCACACTACGAAATTGGACCTTTGAGAGAAGCAAGACATATCATTGTCTAGCTCTCTGTGGATTTAAAATATCGCTAAGATCAATTGTTCACTCGCCATTTTCAGACTTTCTGTCAATGCCAATGAATGTTTGTATAAATTATTACACTTCAATTCCATTTGATAAGTAAGTATACATACAGTCTTTGTATAAATGACATCAAATAAGTGTTTGGCTTCGTGATTCAAAAATCAAATGTAGCGTACGTTTGGTTGTTTTCTTAGCCAAAAACAACCCGAGATGTGACCCTGAATGCAAACACTATATGTAGCCTTCCTGCATACATATATCAATGCCCATCTACATCTGAAAAAAAGGTGTGTTCCCAGTGCATATCCCATCCTTTGGAATGCCCTTTTGCAAACATTGTTGCTCAATCAGCAACGACAGCTGCTACGAGTGGTTGATTGGGCAATACATGCAACCGTCTGCAAGTGGCACGTTCCGGGTAAAAGCAACTTGAAACGTGAAGAGTGTAAAGTAATGGGAGGAAACTAGAGACTAAATCCAATCTGCTCTTGGGACATTTGAAATCCACGGAGAATTATTGTACATTTAAACATTTCGACTTCCTCATGTATTTTGAATGAGTTAAATTTAATTAACTTCTTACTTACTTACACATTATCACAAAGTATATCTGGGTCTATACGCACAAACGGATTCAACTATTATTGTAACTGGGGAAGTTATTCTTGGTTTCACGTGTAAACTACATTAATTCACATCGATATGGATACTTCTGATGATTTCAAGCATATTGATCCAAACTCTCTGGATGCAAGAACAAACGACTGGAATGTATTTGACAATGATTTATGTATAAATATAACTGGAAATATACACTATTCAATCTGAAGCCATTGCCTTCGGTTTCACCAATACATTCAATCAATACTCCTCGTGATCACGCAGCTGTCCGTTAATAGCATAGGTGAACCACCTCATCAATCACTGTGCTATTTTCACTCTGTTTGCTGACATTGAAATCCATTTCATGAGAACGGATCCGCGTCACCTTATTGAATCTCGAGATGTTGTGCTTAGCTTCTGTATTTGCTTAGCTTTGTATTATTTGTGTTTGCTTTATGTATGAGCGCGTGAACAATTGACACACTGACCCTGCAATCTCCAGGTTCAAAGATTTACACGCAGTGTAGTTGTCCGATGTCTGCAAAAAGCAATCGACAAACAACCACCGACATCGCTACGAGCGATTGGAAATTTTAATTAGAACATCATTTTACGGTGGGTTATTTTCCTGGGTAAATTGATGCTTTGGTGGGTAATATAATAATTTACCTGATTATGGTTTTGTTCCATAGTCATGTCGGTGTGATGAGCAATGGTATGGTGCTAAAACGATGACGTTACGAAGCAAACTCTGGAGCTCTAGGTTTGAGCGTAAACTTCCCAACAGGATATTCCAAAATTATAGTACTTTGATCATCGGCATTATAATGACACACTATTACTTGTTATACAAACCGCATGATTGTTCAAAGTAAGATACCGAAATGTATTTGAATACTGACAATTGAAATACAAACACAGTACTGTTTACTATTTGAGATGTTAATAATGAATATCATGGGTTTGCAATCGTTGTACGATTAATATCATTTTACGTCGTTTTCCGAGGAGAGAATTAACCGCCTTTTAAAACCGATGACGTCAGACGGGTAAAATAATGAGCATGACGAAGAAGAGGCTCACTTGATCTAGGTGGACCTCAGAGTATAATGATAAATGTAGAAAGGTATTGGCAAACTCCAGAGTAAGAACGCCAAGAAATGATTAACACACAGTGATGATGCGAAAACTGCATCTGAACGATAGGCGACACTGCGATCTCATTAGTCGAAGGTCGATCTCATCAGTTGCAATGGGTTGCTGCATCTTCCTAAATCAGCAATTGGACTAAAATGCTTGACATTGGGAGAATGGCATTAATGGTCCAATTACAAGTCGAATATCCTTAAAACCACTCAAGGTTCACACATTGGACGTAGTTTAACGCTTATCCGGGTGGGTGATGTCTAAACAAGGAAAATGTTGAATGAAATGCCATTTTGGCGAAGTGAAGACACGAGAGAACTTCAGGAGACGAGTGAATTTATTTGCCGAAAACATGGCCTTATAAAGGGTGCATTGAGTCGATCCATTGCAAGAGTGCTTAGGATTGTTTTATATGTGTGCGTCCACTACAGGGCTTCCCCCTTAGGAGAGGTAGCGAATCGGGGATCTAATCACACGACCGCTGCGAGTCCGGATCTGCTTAGTTGTTCCCACAGGTTGCTTAGATTCTTCAGAGTCCACCTGAGGGTCGCTAGCAGGCTTTAGTCTGTCAATGCTGACACAATCTCTGCGCCCTTTCACTGCTAGGGTGAATGTTTTGTCTCCGCGGCTGAGTACCCTGTAAGGCCCGTGGTAGGGTGACTGGAGCGGTCCTCTGTGAGCATCTGTACGCACCCACACGAATGAAGTCTTTCTTAACGAGGCTGGGGTGTTGTTTTGTGGAGTCCGATGATGAGCAGGAAAACTGGGAATGGTTGGAGCATGGCT
>KB295744.1:369499-393413 GCA_000328365.1 Capitella teleta | reverse complement strand
GCAATGTATCATCAGCAGAGATCTGAGATCGCCGCTGACGAATAGGTTAGCTCGCATGATATTTGGCGCCTGCATGGGCTCACAGGGTTCATTTTTTTAACTGAAGATTGTGCAAAAATCTATTGCTTGGGGTTGACCAGAGAATCATGCCCTTTATATTTTATTTGGAGAGCTAAATTTTTACTCGCTATCTGGCGACCTTTCTTGATATTTTTACTCGCCAGTGAGAATTTTTACTCGCCTTTAGTCGAGTCTTATTTCGAGCCATGTTTATGGCGGGTGAATTTCATTAAGAGTAAGAAGATTTGTTTGCAAAACGCGGCCCAGCTGCCTATGGTCCTCGACCAGCGCCAAAATACTTTTGGCGAAGTTATTGGTCAGCCATAATAACAGAATCCGTAAAGAGGATTGTGTTGATCAGAATTTGCTCTTGTGAAAAATCAGCGCTGCGGCGCTGACACATTTTTACCGGAAGCGCCGCCGACAGAGCGGTAGGCGCTTTGCTGGCGGTAGCTCTCTGTTGCTCCGCTGGCAGCACATCTCCAGAGGTCACTTCGGGTTGATCACACATTCGAGAACAGTTACTTGCATGCATGCATGCGATCAATGTAATATGCATCGACATCGTTATTCTTACATTTCGGAGAACGCAAAAATGCTAAAAAATAGCTAAAATACCCAAACATGAATCAGTCATAACAATATTTTTTAATTTCATTATTAGCATAATAATAATTCACTCAGTAATCATTCATACGCAGGTGCGTAACTATAGTGCCCGCTCTACTGGCGACAGGAAAGAGGTGATGGGAAGAGCATTTGAGGAGGCGCTCCCTGGGCGGCAATATACTTCACATGCTCTTCACATCATCTCTTCCCTGCAGCCAGTAGGGCGATATTGCGCCCAGGGAGCACCCTCTCACATGCTCTTCCCCTTGAATTAAAAAAGTTATGCTTCCAGCCTAACAACTTTAACCAGATGATTAAGTTGTGCTTATATGACAAAAATGCTAATTATGTTTTATAAGAACAATGCATTGAATATTGCAACTGAGCTGTCAGCCTGTCTTACAAATAATTGCATTATTTCCCTTAAAAGTACCAAAAGTAACAATATGCACATTTATATTTATAATGCATGTACACAGGCCTACTACACGTGCATTCAAAATATTGATTGTTGACTCATTTTGCAAAATCTCACGTTTACGGTCGATTGGAAGAGTACATTCAGGGTATACAAAATGGTGCATTGTGATACTCATTTCTACCATTCTTAAGTCCATACCACTCTATGGAGTTCATTGTGTTACATGGATAATGCCCAGTTGCCCACAGACATCAGCATCTTCCAAGAGATCATTTTCCACATATGCATGTTGTCAGTGGCTGTTCGCCTGAATCGTGTTCATCATCAGCAGTCAAGAGCTAATAGACAATCAGCCAATAGCGCCAGTGGAAATTTGGTATGGAACCGAGCCACCTACATGGCTTACCACATACCACTCAACAGATAAGTTTGAACCAGATGCCAATTAACAAAAGCATGTCGCAGAATTTCACATCTAACACACCAGGCAAAGCCCAGAGCATGCCAGACAATGCGCAAGAAACTCTCACCAAAACACAACAAATGGATCCTCTGTGGAAGAAGTTGATGCTGCTGCCATATTTCGCCAAAGCAGACATGGAAGAGAAGAGACAAATGTACAGGAAAGAGCAAGAAAGAGAAGAAGAGGAAGTTGAACGCCAGCGCCAATTTGAGTTGGAAAAACTGCGACTTACAATGTCCCCAAGCAGCAGCAGGCCCTAATCGCCACACGTCCACGCAGTAGTATCTTCCGCCATGGGAAAAGAAGACAAAATGGACAAGTATCTGTTGACGTATGAACGATTATCATATGCGTCGAAAGTCGATCAGAGATGTGGGTGGTGTATATCCTCCCAAAGCTTTCAAAGAAGGCCAGGACAGTTTACAACCGAATGCCAGCTGATTGGGCTAACGTTTATTTGCAACTTAAGTGATCGCTCCTTGATAGTTACGCCATCTCACCATTCGACTATTGCCAGAACTGCTTTGGATGGAAAAAATGTGTTGCTTGCTCGTACACAGAACACCTGGGAGAAATAGAAGATAATCTTAACATGTGGCTGCATTGCATGGTCCCTAATGGAAAAAAACCCAACTGGCGTGAACTCCTGCTGCGCTGCCACCTTGACCATCAGTTTCCGGGGGAGGTTGCCATGCATCTCGCAGACAAAAAATGAGTATGGCCACTGAGAGCACCAACCTTGCTGATGAGTATCTCGTGCAACGAAAAATCCATGCCAGAACAACAAATCAGTGTTTAACAACTACAGCAGTTTAACAGGATGGAATGGATTTTTAAACAACATCTGTACATTCTGCAAATGAAGAGGCCATGTGCAAAGTGAGTTCTGCTCAAAGACCCTCCTATCAGCATATGGACGCGAACACCTAGAAGATTGCCCTAAAATAGAACACGACCATGGAGCATACTGTGCAAGCGTTGGAGGCCAGCGTATTCTTGAGCCAAGATGTGCTGCCTACTGTCACAGTGACTGGCATTCACCAGAGCAACGGAACCTATCAGCTGTGGAAAGTTCTCATCGTCTGCGACTTGTATGAAGGGGACCTCACTGTGGCCCTCACTAATCGCCCACCTTTGCCATGAGTAGCATTAATCTTTGACAATGACGTGGATGATGAGACGTAAGAAGAAGATACTTCATACGGCATTGCAACCCCACATTGGGTCTACGACCCTCTCTACCCGAAAATGAGAATTGTTGAACTGCGTCTTCTTTTCCTTGGCGGTTTACTTGGATCTTCAGAATCCACTTGGAAGGAAGATATGTCAGCCTCGGTTGCCAAAGTATCCAATGAACGATCAGCCTCTTCAAAATTGACTGTACATGACGATAGAATGACAATAAATTATATTTTGGATTGTTCTATGTTGCGAAAATTAACTTACATGTTTTGTGCAATACATGTTGCACCTCAAATATAGGCCAGGATGAGTTTGGCGTAGCAATCCTTTCTGCGTTGTCTTGGCTACTGGACCATTGACATTACAGGGATTCATCACTCCTAAACAACCACTAGCAGCATGAATCACCGCCATCTCACCATCTTCGAACTCACAGCAGCAGAACATTTCCAGAAAGAATAAAAAAATGATGAACGTTATGATTTACTTTGCCAATTATTAATGGAATATGACTATAGCACTTACAGCAGCTAAAACAATAACTAAAGCCTAAATAAATAAACAAGAGAAAAAAAGGACTACTCTGGAAGCTGAATAACGAATACTTATAGCGATAGAAGTAACTCCTGTGATTATGCATTTAATTAAAGAAGGAGGGGCAAAATGTGAATGGGTGATACATTAGTGTGAATCAATGGCGAGCAGTTGGCATGACGATTATTTATTTACTGAGTCAGAGACCATAATACTTATTCTGTGTAGTGTCCACATGTAAACGGTTTGTCACAATGTATTTCAAATTACTTACTTGCTTCCTGCTAGAATCCATGATCCAGAAATAAACTTGGAATTGAAAAATTGAGAGGTCAAAGTTAAGTATTGATAGGTCTGACTTGGAGAGAGAACAGCGGTCAAATAAATTGAAAATAAAGTAAAAAATCCTCGAGGATTTCAAAATTTAACTCTAACAAGCAGCCAGCCGTGACGGGCAGGCTGGCACTGACTCCAAGGGGAGGAGCCACGCGAAAGCGAATGTTTTCAGCTGCAGGCATGGTTGGCTGTTTACACACGTGCTCCACTGGGTTAATTAAACAATCTAAATATTTTATCAGCTTTATGGGTAACTAAGATATATGAGATTTTCATGAGTTTGTCTAATGGCCAAATTCTGACCCTTTGGATAGAATCTTTTCTACAATACACGCCACAGTATGTCATACAATATAATGTATTATCTTCAAGTGAATGTTATACACAACCTTCTACAATCTAATGTCTTGACTGGGTATTAAAAATCATCAGCCATGTGACCCGCTATCTTGAAGCCTTTGGGCTACCTCGCATAAATGCAAAAGCCATTTGCTGGTCCTTAGAGGAGGTGTTTGCCAGGCACGGATTGCTCAGTCAGTTTCTCACAGATCGAGTTACAGAATTCAACAATCACCTGTTGAAAGGCTTTTAGAGCAATTAGGAGTACAGCCGCTTTTGACCCCCGTCTACCGACCACAAAGTAATGAGACGATTGAGAGAGCAAATGCTGCCCTTGAGCAAATGCTGAAAGCAGGAATTGAAAGCTTAGAGGAAGGGCAGTGGGACAAGATCATTCAGTGGGCGTTCTTTGCCTATGGTACAGCGCCTCATGAGAGTACATAGTTCAGTCCCCTATTCCTTCTATATGGCCAGGAACTCAGTGACGCCTTAGATCTACTTCAAGCTTCATGGAGAGGGCAAGATTCAAATGAACAACATGAGATTCCAGTGATACAATACCTGGATCAGCTACAAACAAAGCTTTGCTCTGGCCAACGAGAGGCCTACGCGAACAACTCTCAGAGCAAGAAATACAACGCGGCTCTGTACGACACTCACCATAGGGCTTGAGAACGACCATTCTACTCTGGAGATCTGGTGCTTGTCAACTTTTTGTCATGAGGAAAGAAGTTGCAGGCTGGGTGGCAAGGACCAAACACTATTGTGACTAAGACAGGACATATCTATCAAGTATATCTTGACAAGAGGCTGAAGAAGTGACTCTTCAACATTAACGCTCTAAGACCCTGAACGGCCAGGGACGCCAAAGACCATGGTAGTACGACCCTACTTACATTAGATGGTGACTTCACCCTTGGTTAGATCTTGGACACCCTTCCGGACCCGACCAAACTTGATCCTGGTAATTACAACCTCCAGGAGTGCTTGCCAACCTGTGAACTGCCAAACTTTTTCCACTTGGGTTGACTAGAGCAGCAAGTCGTTCTTTCTCTCTGCCATGATTTTGGCCAATTTTTCAGTCAATGTCTTGGCCTATTCAAAGAAGTCTCCCATGATGTTAATGTCAGCAGAAATTTGTCAATCAAGCAGCACTACTACCATTGTTTGCCCGAAAAGTTGAATATCACGAGGAAAGAAGTTGGTGACATGCTCGACATGGGTGTGGTTCATCCTAGCCACAGAGAGTGGGCATTTTCTCTGATTCTCGTTAAGAAGCTAAATGGTATATAGAGACCCTATGTTGACTACCGGAGAGTGAATGACAGTACCAAGGGGGAGGCATACCCTTAACCCCAATTGGATGACCTCATCGACCAACGTGTCCTTCATAACGACCCTAGATTGTCCAAGGGCAATTGGCAGATTCCTCTGGCGGAAAGAGCCCAGAGAGTTTCAGCGTTCATCACCCCTTTTGGTCTTTATGAATTTTTGAAGGAGCAGCTGAGGTCTTTTCTAGGTTAATGCTTGCTGTATTAACTTTTAGCGCCCTTGCAAAGCGAAACTGAAACCATTGTTATGTCACTTTGTGTTCGCATAATTTATTTTCCCTGGGCACTGATCGGACTCGGCCTCTCATGCATAAAACATTAGCTTCCATATAAGGCGATTGGTAATCTCGATTCGAGGCCGACCGCCTCCAAAGGCAAACACGGGAAAAACAAAGTCTCTTAATAAGGACTTTGGCAATCTTCGGCAACACTCGAAGGAGACTCAACATGCGACCTCTTGCGAACGTAAACAAGAAAATATCTTAGCCGAGCAACTTTTCGCTCGCGTGAATCAATTTTGTGCGAGCAATGGTGAGCGGAGAACAATTGCTCGCGTGAAAACGAATAGACTGGTACTCAAGAAATTGCTTGCAACTGAGCCCGTGCTGAAGGTACCAGATTTTGGCAAACCATTTGAGGTGTATATCGATGCCTCAAAAATAGGCATGGCTGCCGTTTTGACACAAAATGAGGACGAAATGCCGAAATCCGTTTCCTTCTTCTCGCGAAAGTAGTTGGCCAGGGAGCAGCATTACAGCACGGTAGGAACTCTTGGCCATCATTGCTGTCCTGGACATGTTTCGCGTCTATGTGGGATTTGGGCCAATCACCATTCACAGCTACCACCGATTGCTTGTTTGGCTGAGGCGATGCACAATGGCAAATCAAAGGGTGTTGCGCTGGGCCCTCACACTCGCCAAATTCGATCTCACGATTGAGCATGTGTGTGGTGTGGACAATTGTCTGGCAGACCTACTCAGCCAACAATGCTGAGCTGTCGTGGGATAAAGAAGACATCTTGCATGCTACCCTCGCGAAAGAAGATGTGTGGTGTGCTACTCTCACCGAGGCTATTGTAGATTAAAAGTTGATGTCCCCAAGACCAAGACTGAAATTCAAAATTAATTGTCATTTCAGTTAGTTCAGTTTTAACTTGAAATAAAAACCAGGCTCGTTTTTTTTCCACGTGTGACTTGACAACGGGAGGAGGCAGGAACTTCTCAGAAACAGGGTCATCAACCCTTTTTCTTCTTAAGTGGGAAGGTGTCAGTGGCTGTTTGCCTGTATCGTGTTCGTTGTCAAAGGCTAATGGACGATCAGCCATTAGCACTGGGGATTAATCGCCTCAATTTGAAATTTCGGTCTGAAAGCGAGCCTTGTCCCGGGTGTTGGGGCAGATCTGAAAGTAGCCACAGTGAATAACATATCTTGCTTTGCAACCTCTCAACCTCTAGATCCCAAGTAGAGTTATATCACATTACTATAAATGTAACATCTCCGTTACAATGTAGAATGTTCATGTACATATATATTTAACCGTATACACATAGTCAGGGACAATGCTGAGGGTATTGTTCAAACATGCAGTTTTGCAATTTAAGTATGTAATTGCGTATGTAATTGCATCATGCATGGTTGCACTATTCATACATGGCCACCTGTACAATAGAAGCTTATGAAAGATTGTGGTTTTCGATGAAATTCATACATGCTGATTCCTTGCATAATAGAACACATTCCCAATCATTAAAATTATTTTTTTATCAGTATTCTCTGTACAGTGTGAAACGATCACTCCGATATGTAGAAGATGTAGCGGTAAAACAACTTAATTAAAATGTTGATAAATAAACCTATACTTGCAGATAATTTCTATAATTGAAAAGGTTAAGGCTTAAAGTTAACTCCTTTCACCCCTGGTGCTTCTGATTTATTATTCCCTTCTCCAATGCCACTTGCAGAAAGACACACCACTCTCTGGGCGGCAGCCGCTCTCTGGGCGGCAGGCCTCCTCAGCGGCAGGCTTCCTCGGCGGTACTTTTTTCAGTCAGCTATCAGCGCTGATTTGGTATATCAATTTTCTTCATCGAAAAAGTAATTTCGAAGTTGTTTGTGTTGCCCGGGTTTTTAGCAGGTTGTGGGTTGCCATGGGAAATTGCGCTAGATTTTTAAAATCGCATAATGAAATATTCATGGTGAATTCCAATTATTTATTCCATGCTGTTATTGTGATGTTCCCTTATTTGACAACCTTCGTCTGAGTGTTCTTTATTATCGTCCACTACTGCACTAGTGAGTAACTTCAGTAAGTGACTGAGTGTGATTGCTCGATGGACCTGTCCGCTGGTCAGTGTCACTGTATCTGAGTTTGCGACATTGAAATTGTAAACATCTATTTTTCGAGTTCTTCATGGTTCTTCGTGGAACCACATTTTGTGGCGAAAAGTGAAAGAATCTCCATTTTCTGTCATTTCTTGAATCCATGATTTTATGACTTATCATCTTATGTTATAATGTTGGCTTAACTTCATAAGTTTTTAATTATATGGTTTTGTAGATAAATGGGCGAGGTCCATGTACCTCCCCCAACGGTAAACCACTACATTTGTGTATATCATAATACTGAGTGCACACTCAGCCGATCGCATGATAAATATAGACATATTATCCGACAAATCGGAAATCCTTGTATTTAAGCCCTCCATACGTTAGATGGTATATTTATGCTCCAAGAAAAAACAATGACCCAGTGCCATCATGTTGAACTTACATTAATTAAAACCCGCAAAAAAAATCACTTTGTGAAGAAGTAAACAAACGCCATTTTGCGAGTGACGTCACTCAGCGCTTGCGCACTGCGCTGTAAACAAGCACACATGCTTCACTTTCCCACTCAAACTTCTTTCACGACTTTCGAATGAAAATAAATAAAATTGTTCATATACGAATGATGAATAACAAACACACATATTTGCCCAGCCTTAATCATTAGTTATTATCTTCATACTGAATGATAATAGTGTATGATGATGGTTATACAAACTTATGATGTATTGTCTTATATCGAAGGCAAGTCAGATCCTGATCGCCCGTGGATCAGCCATAAGAGTGTCAGGCGGATGGAGAGTCCTCAATAATTTATTTTTAGGCCCCAGGTTTACCTTACAATTTTCATGCAAATAATCTGCCAAAGACAGCATCCCAATGACTTCTGCCACAACAACCAATTTTAGATTCAGTGCCGGACTATTTTGATATCACCAAAGTCCTACTTTTACTATGGACAATGCTGACAGCTGGGAACATCATGGAATGTAAAACATCTGTGATGCTCGGATTAAAATTTCTGACCTTTCGTGGAATCAAGCCAGAGTCATATGAAAAGAAACAACTATTGACTTCAGATTTGATTAGTATGGATGTTTTGCACTTTTGTGCATTCATATGAAAATTAGAAGGCTGTTGCAATAGTATTGTTGGTGAAGGGGATTTTTCATAAGGATGGGAGAGCTGTATGTGTCAAACCATATGCCGCATATTCATGTGGCATTTGATAGGCCAAGTCCTGACCCAGCTTTATCCCACAGATTTGATGGTAGCACTAGTCCACCACTGACTATTGCCTGTGGTACGGACACCATTCATCATGGCGTCCCCTGAAGAGTCCCAAGCAATCATATCAAAGGAATTAGCGGCTGTGAAAGTGAAGTTCAGTCAAATTGAAGGAGCAGAGCTCATCAGCTGCGTACAAGTCATGGTGCAGATCCGCATTGCGTGAGTTGAGAGCTTGTGATCATTCCATACGTGGATGCATCAGCCCAATGAAATGTTTATTCAGTTTTGAACATAACAAATGCCTATTTTAATTTCAGACGAACAGAGCGGAAAAACATTGTCGCTTGCTTCCAGTTCCCTGAAGGATATCCACGGACACCTATCCTGCTTGAATTGAAGAGCAAGCACCTCTCGTACAAACTCTTGGATGGCCTGACAAGAGTCTGTGAAGAGGAAGCCAAGAAAATGATTGGCCAACAACAGGTTAGCATTCTCTAAATCACATTCTTTGTCTGTTGAATACAGCGAAAAATCTTTTCCCAGATTCTTCACATTGCGAAATTTATTCGTAAATTCATCGATGACAATCCATTGTGCATTTGTAGTGATGAAATAAGCAACCTGAAGAAGCTACTCAAAACTGGAGATGAAATTAAACTCAAACAAAAGACTTCACAAGTGATATTGAAACTCAGAGAAGGACAGTACTACATGAATGTAAAGCTCACAGTGCCAGATAATTACCCTTTAGAGGTTACTGGGTAAGCATCCAAATCCCGCAGTTTGAATTTGCGCTTTCTATTCATAGTTTTTCCACCAGGGTCGAGATATCTGACACAAACTTCCCCAGTCACTTGAGCATTCACTTTGCCAGTCAATCTTTTGAGATTGCTAGACAATGCGTGCAGCCACCCCTGAGGAAAAACCCAAAGTAAATGTCGCTGCATTCTGCGTTCGTTTTATGCATCTCATTTCAATACAGAGCTCCTCTTTTCACACCCAAACCAGCCCTGAGCCCTGTGACGGATTATCTGGTCACTGAAGTGATTCACACGTACCCGAACGCTGTCTGTCCTGCGTGCAGGGAAAATGCGTTACCAGTCGTCCCCTCTGTAGGCTCCTCTTTCTACATTGATCAGTTATAAATTTTGATTTTCAGGAAATCATAACCGATCCGTCGGATGCTAGGTTTGTTGAACGAGTCTACTGCAAGCATCTTTATCACCACAATTGCCTGGATAAATACATGAAAACTCCTCCTTTTATAGGTTTGTGGATTACAGATTATCAAATTTTGTATCACTCTACTACTTCTCTCCTCAGGAGGCAAAAAATGTTTAGCATGCGAAAAAAGAATCTTTCATGAAAAGTGGAAAGCAACCCCGGAATTAGCTGAAGCCAGATGGGCGCACCAAGAAGCGAGGCATCGAGAATTGGCGGAAGTGGTGGACTTTTTAGAGTAACATAATTATTTATAACCTGCTTCTACAAACTTCGCAATTTTTAATCAATCCCTTAACTATAGACCTGAATAAACCTTTTTTTGCTTTTAATTTCATTTATTCAACTGAATCTCAAAGTAATAAGTAAATTCATTCTTGAAATATGAATATAAAACATGTGTTAAAAAAAAAAATCACTGTTGGTTGCATTCTTGATGTGCATCTTCTTCCTCATACAGACCACTGGCGGAGTCTTTGTACTGACCTAAATGACCTTTAGTTTTGGCCGCAGTCTGTGTTCCTAATTCTGCAAAAGAAGAACATAGAAATTTGCTAAAGAAATGCGGAGACCAACTGACCTGCAAGCACCTGTCGCTCCTCTGTCTTACTCAACTTCTTCTTGCATAAATCGCGATACTTCCGGAGTTCTGTCTGCAGAGCTTTTTCAGTTTCCCTGAGAAAAACATAACGGGATAGAGACGTTCCTTATAAGATTTGGCCACTGACCTCTGAGATACTTCCTTCAATAACATCTCCCGCTTCTTATTTCCAAGTTGGTCACTCAATTCCTTCACCTTATTCACTAAACATTCCTTCTCAGCTTTGAGTGTGTCGATCTTTCGGTCAATTTGCTGACCGCACACCTGAGGTGCAGCAGCAGCATGAGGGGTTGGGGTTGTTTTGGGCTGAAAACTCATAACTGTCAAGACTGAAAAAGTGAAGTGATAAAGATGATGATATTGTCACGTACTTGTGTCGTCGGGTGACGTGTGGTGCATTCTTCGTACTTCTGTTCTCAATGACTCATTCTGTTCTTTGTAATACTTCGCTTCTTTCTCTAAACTGCGGATTTTCTTCTCCAGGGGCGCTCTTGCCGTAATCAACTTGGTCTCCAAATCACTAACTTTGAGTTTGAATTGAAATAGCTCATCGCTCTCAGTGCTTTTCTGCTGCAGTGATTTCTGTGCGTTAAGTTTTTCTGAGGACATACAATTATTCCATGCTGTTTACGGACTCATAGCTCACCTTGGAGTTTTCGGAGCTCATTTTCATAGCGATCTGTGTTTGCTCTGAGATTCTGTTCGGCCTCTTCATCAGCCTCCTCACAGCACTTCTTGAGGAATTCCTCCTGCTTCAACCATTCTGCTTTCTCTCGAGCAAAATCAGCCTGGAGTTTCTCTGAAGACAGTGGAAAATTTGTTACCTCAAAATTCACAGTAGCCAATGAAACTTCTAACAATATGGTCGACGTATACTTGAAAGCGTGGTCTAATTTATATCCAGACTGACCTGCGATTTTAAGCAGCTCGTTCTCATGACGATCAGTGGCGATGGTCAAATTCTGCTCGGCCTCCTCGTCAGCTTCATCACAGCACTTCTTGAGGAATTCTTCCTGCTTCAACCATTCTTCCCTCTCTTTTGAAAATTCAGCGTGGAGTTTTTCTTAAAAAGAAGGAAAACTTAGTGTAGAACATGACTATTTCTTTTGTGGTCATCCGTTTGTTTCTATTTCGGACATTTCTAGCAGCATTTTCAATTTTTGAGCTCAAGTTGGGGAAGGAATGGTGAAGATTTTCTGCTGTGCAAAAAGAGTGTTCTTTTTTCTTGCACTCGCGAAAGAAAACAATCACTGCTCAGTCACCTTTGAGTTTTCGGAGCTCATTTTCATAATGATCTGTATTTTCTCTCAGATTCTGTTCAGCCTCCTCATCTGCTTCCTGACAACACTTCTTGAGGAATTCCTCCTGCTTCAACCACTGTTTCCGCTCTTTCGTAAATTCAGCAATTTGATCTGTAAGAAAACCGAAACCGTTTGCATGAACATGGGAGATAAAGCGTGACATAGGCATACCACGTAATTTCTGCAGTTCTGCAGATTCCTCATTCTCATTTTGTGAATTCTCATTCTCCAGGAAACAAGCCGTCAGCTCCATGATATTCTTTTTAGCTTCATCCAGTTCAACTTGTAAATCGTCTCTTTCAAGGGCTTTGAGCCGTAACGTCTCAATCTCCCGCTGAGCATCTTTCAACTTTTTCACCAGAGTCTCTATCTCTTGCGACAGCTGTACATCCCTCGCTGATTGCCCCTGCAAGGAGACCTGTTTCACCCGATCCTTCGCAGCCTCTAAATCAGCGATTTTTTTTTGGCACTCCTTGAGGGCGTCAGCAGAGGCAGCCTCCATTTGTAGCAGCTGCTGCTTCATGACTGACATTTCTTCTGTCTTTTCCCTCAGCTGCTGAGACAATCCTGTCTCCGCCTCTGCCCTCTCAGCCAACGTGAGCTTCACTGTCTCTTCTAAATCTTCACACTTTGACTGTAACTGCAGAGATGACTCTTGAGCACTCTCCCAACACTGCTTCAAGTTGACGATTTCTTGTCTCCTTCTTTCCAGTTCCTGCTTTAGCTTTTCTGTCTCCTTTGCAGCCCCTTCGCCTACAGACGCTACATCATGCAAATGTTCTTTTAATTCGTTGACTTCAGATTTCAGAGTTTCATATGCAATTTCTTTCTCCGTCAGCAATCCAGTGAGGCGGTCACTCTCCTCCATCAAAGCCTTCGCTTCAGTGTCTTTCTCATTCACTGTCAAATCTCGTTCCTCTTTCTGCAGTTCGATTTCTTCTTTGAGTAACGCAATTTCTTCCTCCACCATCTGCAGTGAGCTCAAAGCCTCCTCCTTCTCCCTCCTCTCAGCATCCAGGCTGTGCACAAGAAGTTCCATCCTCTCTTTCAGCCTCTCCATATCTTTGGCCCTCTCTTCATTCACTGCACTCAGCTCGTCAATCTCTGAGCTCTTCATATCAATCTCTGAGCTCCACTGTTCAATATCTGTGCTTCTCATTTCAATTTCTGCTTTCTTCGCTTCAATCTCTGTGGTCCTCAATTTGAGTTCTTGAGTCTTCTCCTCAATCTCTCTGCTTTTTTCTTCAATCTCTGAGCTCGTCATTTCAATTTCCTCACTCCGCTGTTTAATATCTTCACTTTTGATTTCAATTTCTGCTTTCTTTGCTTCAATCTCTGTGGTCCTCAATTTGAGTTTTTGAGTCTTCTCCTCAATCTCTCTGCTTTTTTCTTCAATCTCTGAGCTCGTCATTTCAATTTCCTCACTCCGCTGTTTAATATCTTCACTTTTGATTTCAATTTCTGCTTTCTTCGCTTCAATCTCTGTGGTCCTCAATTTGAGTTCTTGAGTCTTCTCCTCAATCTCTCTGCTTTTTTCTTCAATCTCTGAGCTCGTCATTTCAATTTCCTCACTCCGCTGTTTAATATCTTCACTTTTGATTTCAATTTCTGCTTTCTTTGCTTCAATCTCTGTGGTCCTCATTTTGAGCTCCTGAGTCTTCTCTTCAATCTCTCTGCTTTTTTCTTCAATCTCTGAGCTCGTCATTTCAATTTCCTCACTCCGCTGTTTAATATCTTCACGCTTCATTTCAATTTCCGCTTTCTTCGCTTCAATCTCTGTGGTCCTCATTTTGAGCTCCTGAGTCTTCTCTTCAATTTCTCGGTTTTTTTCTTCAATCCCCAAGCTCGTCATTTCTATCTCTGAGCTCCACTGTTCGATATCTGCGCTCCTCATTTCAATTTCTTCTCTCTTTGCTTCAATATCGATTGTCCTCATTTTGAGATCTTTGGTCCTCTCTTCAATCTCTGCACTCTTCAATTCTAATCCTTTGGTCACCTCCTCAATCTCTCTGCTCATTTCTCCGATATCTGTGCTCTTCTCATTGTGTGCAGGATCGTCATCCTGCTAGAAATTGATTGTGTTCAAAGCTGTTTTTTTGTTAAACCACACAGACTCACAGCAAGCATTTTCGTTTGGCATTGAATGTGTGCCTGTGAGAGTGCCTTAGTTTGAGCTTCCAGTTCAACCATGTGGGCCACCTGCATAGAAGAATGCCATTGCATCTATGATCTGGAACACGATTCACAAACCTCTTTCATTTGATTCTTTAGTGTCATCAATTCCTGTTCCATTTCATAAATCCTCTCTTGCGCTTCCATCAACTTATCTTGGCTGTCGATGCTATCAGCAACATGTTCCCTCATCTGATTTTCCAAATCATCTTTTTGAGCTTCGACTCTTGAGAAAAACAAAAAAAACAACAACAATAAAGAAAAATAAGCACAGTCTAGGAATACCTTTTTAGCAGCTCTTGATTTTCAGTTCGCTGCGAATATTATAAGATATATATGTGAAAAATTGAAAATTCAGAATCTACCTCAAGCAATAACTCAGCAATCTGTTTCTCAAGTTCTGTGTTTCTTTCTTCAAATCTGTACAAAAAAATTTTAATATAAAAACATATCAGCATGTGTATGTACTCAGTCACACCTTTGAATCTGGTTAAAATTACTCTGCAGGAGTTCATCACCAAGGGATGGGATGGGAGCTTCATCATCATCATCAGAATTGGTCTGGATGAAATCTTTCAGGTCATTGCTATGATTGGCGTCCATGCTGTGCAGTTCAGCCTGAGCGTACGCCTGCACCAACTGCTCCTTCAGTTCATTCTCTCGCTGAGCACTCTTCTCGCGTTCCAACTCAAGCATGATATCAAAGTCAGCTTTGTCCAATTTTAGCAATTTCAGTTCGGCTTCAAGATAGGCCTAAAAATAGATTATAAAACCTTGAGGACCGACAAAGAGGACCACGTACCATACTCTCTGCACAGGACTTCTTCTCTGTTTCCATGACGCTCAATTCTTTCTTCAGATCTAACACAAGAACCTCAGCGTCAGCTGCATCCTTCTTCAGCCGAGCAATTTCATTTCTTTCTTCCTCAGCAGAATTTTTCGGGTCCTGTTGGAAAATTTACCAGAAGAGGGAAGTGAAGATTTAAGAGAATTAAGGGATGATACCTCTGCGACCTCCTTCTCAAGTATGCTCTGATCTCTGTGCATGGTTTCATATCGTGTGAATTGCTCCAGTGCTTGAAATTCCTCCTTTAGAATATTGTATTCCTGTTGCAAATCCTTGTATGACCTTTCCCAGCATTTGCTGTAGAAACAAAAGGGCTAGTCCAAAAAATAAGAGATTTTCATTCACAACTTACAGAATCTTCATTTCACTGAGCAATAACTCAACTTCTGACTTTAGATCTCGTTCACCAGGAAACTAGGAAGGAGACAAAAGGTCACATAAATTATGGGTCATTTTGTTCTCAACAGTTCAATAAAGACCAGGGGCCATGTTGCGTGAGACTATACTGTAGAACAGGAAATTTTCGCTATATTAGCGGTCACGATTGACTACGAAATGTTTCTGGGTGATCTTATACTACATGACCCTATGCTTGACCGTGAATAATTGGTGCCGCATATGAAGGCCTGAGCCATAACTGTCTCTTTATCAGAGGAACAGCGTACCTCAGGCTCAGTTTGACAAGCAATGGCCTCCTTCTGAGCAATTTCTTCCGTATCGTCGTCCTATAAATATAAAGAGAAGTAAAGGGAAAAGGGTTCATCATCCCATGTAAGCCAACCTTTTCTGTTTGACATGATGCCTCTACAAGTACTGTCTCTGTTTGGCAAGCGATGTGTTCAGACGGGAACACCAATTCCGCAGAGCGAAACTGGAGATCTGATATGGATGGGCTGTTCAAATTTCCTTCAAAGTTGTTCAAATCCTGGCTGAAGAATGTGTCATCTTCAGGACTGGAAAATGTTACACGACTTGTGATGCGAGATTCTGTATCACAGGTTCGTCTTCTAGCTGAAACCAAAGTCTGAAGACGCGATGAGTGAAAGTTCAACACCTACGAGTGCATGGTTTGTTGAACGAGGTAGATAATGGAGGTCTTGAGAACGGAGCTGCAGGTAATTTGAAAATGCTGTCATCATTTTCATGTTGAGAGGAAGCCACTGGAGAAGATGGTGGAATTGCAGGCAGGACATTAGCCTTACCAGGACACCATGTCTGCCTCCGCTTAATCTGCCGAAAGAAAGAAATAAGAATTACTGAGCAAAGTCGGTGTTGAAATTTACTTTCTGCTGAACGCTGAGTGTCTGGATTTGGCTAGACACACAGATCATCTGCGTCAATCGGGCCATTCGATCCGTCTCTGAGCGGTGGTCTTCCTGTTCCTTGGCTGCCATCATTTCATTTGTGATCTTCAACTTCTCTTCCAGTTTGAGGATCTCCTGGCGATACCTTTTGAGCAGAGCACTGTCGGAGATGACCTCATTCACCACGGCTTGGTTCTTGATGCATTTGGCACTGGTCGCGAACTATTTATGGAGAACATAATAACTGAACCCAACACAAAACAAAACTCACTCTGAGAGTGGATAGAGTTTCTTCCATTGATGCCAAAGTCACGTTACCAATAATGGCCGTCTTGGAATTACCACCAAGTGAATTCTGCAGAATTCGTGTTAATTTGCTGTCACGGTATTGGATAAATCTGCAAATATCAAAAATGTCAACCAAACATTTCAAGTTCCACTCTGTTTTTCATACTTTGCATTTTCACTCAATTGCAAGATGACCTGGCCCAGAGTAGAGAGGCTTTTGTTGATGGATGCCCCTTCCACTAAGCGCTGACCAACGGCCCCAGTGTGCTTCGCTTTCTCAGATCCAGCCAGATCAACGAGATTCTAAAGTGAGAAAATCAGAGGTGTGCACTTTCTTCAAAAGCACCTCACCAAGTGGGAAACATTAATTGCTGAGGCATCAAGTTCCACAGATCGCAATTTGCTTTCAATAATCTGCGGAAAAAAAAGAATGAAAATGGTTGGAAAAATGGCAACTGGTTTGACAGACCACTTTGAAGATGCAGTGAGATCTGCTGCTTCGCTCATTCATATTTGTCGCTGCAAAATGACGATTACCTGAGGAGAAGAAATTAGAATAACAAAGAGTCAAAGTTCATGACTCACTTTCCCCCATCTTCAGGTGAGATAAAAGAGCCTCCGGCTGGTTGCAGATCTTTTCCGTTAGGTTATTAACAAAAACATTACCGTCCTGCGAAATAAACTTGGTGATGTTAATACTAGGGTTCATTGAACCTTCGTTTTACCTTATCCTCACGAACATCCAGATTTTTCTTCACCGAATCTTTAGGGCCAAGCAAATCCATAACATTCTCATTGTAGATTTCAACATACGAAGCACGAATAAGGAACTCTCTTTCAGGTGTCTGCAAGAATATTTGTTATTCACTAAAATAATTCATACAAGGGGTACGAGGAGAGAGTAATCACATTTTCGATCGTGTCAAATATTTCTTGAATAGCACGAGGAATTAATCCGGGGTGATCTTCATTCCCCATCATCGTGAACGTTTTGCCAGAGGCTGTCTGTCCGTACGCAAACACGGTTCCTGAGGGAATACAACGCTTAGTGCTTACAAATAAAAATAACAAATTGTGTTACCGTGAAAGCCATTCATGGCGCTTTTCACAATCGGTTGAGCCACACAACGGTAGACTTCATCAGTGGATGTATCTGGCCCAAAGACGCGATCTGTAAATATGCATCGAAAATTATCAGAAAAGAAATGAAATATAGCACTCACCAAACGTGTACGGTTTGAGGGAATTTTTCTGATGAATATGCGTCTCGTCCAAAGACCAAAGATCTCCTCCGCCATCCTTCTCACTGTTCATTCATATATTGTAAGAACTCCCTGGATCATATGTGGCAGGACTAACCGTTCAATTAAGGGACGTGTTCGAATCGTCACCTGGACGTCAGACATGTTTGGCAGTAATCCTGACAAGAAAATGACGCTGTTAATAGTAGCACAACCCTTTTTGACCTTTTAGAGAGGACCTGTGTTCCTTTCCCTTATGGATTGATTCTATATTTATGAATGTGAAGAGAGCAATTTTAAAGCTGTCCACCAGGTCCTTCCAACTGAGACAGCATAGCTTAATTCAGGGGGCCCGACACTTTTCAGGGCGAGGGCCAGATAGTACGTAAAACTCAGTGTAGCCTGCTGGCCAAGGAAAGTACTGAATGGATAGAAATGGCAAAATGAAAGCGCTTATTGGAACAAAACCATAATTTTACTGTTCTATCTAATTTTAATTTTCAATTATGTCATTCTAAGGTCAAGGTCGTTATGATGTTTTTTCCTTTTTTTCGCCATATAAAGCATAATATCCATACATCACAGTTAATTTAACTAAGGCTGGGCAAATAGTGAAATAACTCAAATAACGAATAACAAATATTCAGGTGGTTACCATTCGAACGGAACCTGAACCCAAATAGTTGTGATTGTAAAAAAGAAAAAAGAAAAAAAGAAAAAACATTCCTTGGAATCACAACTTTATATTATTAGAATCTTATGTTATAGAGCAGTAGAACAGTGCAGGACATGTTAGTGCTCTGTATTAACAAGCACATGTACCAGTTCATGCACTGTCACTGGTGAAATACTAGTATTTACATAGATGTACGTCATCCCCCCATGATAGCCAAAGCTGCCACGTTTTTGCCATTAAAACCCATGATAAACTCTTTGTGATATTTCATCACACTAATTTTATGCACTAGTAGACCTAATAGATCGGAGGGAATATAGTCATTACATAATCAAAGGCAAGAAACAAATAATCGCTCTAGTATAAACAACGTTATGAAATCAGGAGTATTGATAACCTGAATATGCTCCTGCACTGCCGCCTTGTGGTTTCAATTCCATCACATATTAAATTCCTATCTGTGCATGTCAGCAATAACACAGACCTTGAAATCTAGAAATCCCAGGCGAGCTGTTTATAGCTCACCTAAATTTGCCCAGGCGAGCTGGTTTTTTTTAGAGGTTAAATACCCCACTATATTGAATAGTATGCACAATATATACAATAGGAATCATCCAGGGGAGTGTTTGAGGAGTGTAAAGAGAGCAAGGATGCCATTTCTAATTAAAATAAAAACAAGGATACATCAATCAGCATTTTAATGCATTGACTTCATATACTATATTTTGCCCCTTGCTATTTTTCCAGAGTTTCGTCCCAAAACAAGGGAAATCCCAACCCTCAAATGTTAAGAGTTGGACGGAATTCGGCATTGTTTAGGCGTTATTTCTAAGTCGAGAAACTGGGCGTCTTTCGCGGCAGTGAGTTCAGTTCACTGTGATTAGTGAGAAGCAAAACTAATATAGAGTGCACATCAGCTTGTATCTCAAGCACTCCCCAATATCTCACAATGAGCGGCAAGGAAATCACAACACCCTATTGCACTCCAAACATCGCTTTGGTCTCACTTGGCACATAACGCACCAGACTTAAGCGCGCGAAGTCGAAAGCGCGCGGTTTCCAGGCACTCGTCAGGCGAGCAATATGTTAGGGCCGAGGAGAGCGATCGACAGCTCGCCTCAAAATGATTTCAGGTGAGCGAAGGTGAGCGCGAGCGATCGCTCGCCTCAGATTTCAAGGTCTGAGTAACAAATGTGAACTTCTGGGGCCGATTCCCGAAAGAAACTTGAGTGGTAAAACTAAGTTCAACTAAGTTCGAGAGGAGTTAAGTTGACTAAAACGATTCCAGAAACAAACTTAAGTCCTCTAGACCTTGCAAAACTTAAGTGACCTCTCCACCTGACTTAAATCAAACTTAGTAAATTCAAGATGGCGCCAATCAGAAGACGCCGGATTAATGCTATGGTGTCAATACCAAGAATGAGCCTTCCAGACAGGAGCAATGCTCTGGAAGGCGTCATGAAAAATAAAAAAATAATAAAAATAAAAATAATAATAATAATAATAATAATAATAATAAAAGCGTCATGAAAAAAAAAATGAAAAAAAAACCGTTATGATTGTAAAGCAGAAAAAAGCGCACTTGTTGCGTTATGATTAAGAATCAACGACGCTATACACTCGCATTTCGCGTTTGTGATGCTTTCGTTTTCGATAAAGTTTCGGAAAAATCATAAACAGTTCATAAAAGTCATGTTGCAAGGTTCGTTTACCACTGATCAAATTTCCTGTCATGTGTTATACATTCCTTGGCAGATAGCCAAATCCAGTTTACGCTACTTAAGTTAAGTTCAGCAAAAATGCATTTGTGGAATCGACTTAACCTGAAAACTTAACTTAACGCCTTGAGGACTTATATGTATGGAAATTCATACAGTATGACATAAATCATTACAATAATTTTAATTAAGCAAACTGAATAAAATCTACTTCCATAGATAGCTGAGATAGCAATTATAAAAACAATACCATAAACACAACAAAGACTTGTACAAATGATAACTTCTTATAATACTTAATATAAAATATTTGGATCGAACTGGCTGAGAGCCACTGATGACAGTGATCGGCTAATAGCTGCTGGCCGAGGGCAGCAATAGGCGGCGGCTGGCTAAACGGCCAATCGGCGGTGGATAGTACATAGACGGCGGCTCCGAGGTCTAGTATTTAATCTGTCGACATCTTGACACAAGTTTCAGCAGCAAATTTCTATAAAGGCTCCTGATGCATCCCAACCAATTAGTCACCATTCAGAGTGAACGCGCGAGACTCATTATCAGTTGATCACTGGCTTCAGCGAGCGGAGCATTGTTTTGGTTGAATGATTTTGGAGCTGACACTTTATGTGGATACAAATACACTACAAGGGATGGGGGGATGTATTATTGGAGAAGACAGGGAGGGGCACTCAATGAGATCGTTGTATCACCACCGTGAGGCGTGACCACGTCTGGATAGATATAATTATTTTATTTGCTGAAGCAGATATCGCGCGCTCTGCTCGCTGTGCATGCGAGCAGAGATGCGAGGGGGAGGAGATGGAATGCATGTAGCTTTTGAAGACATGAAATAGAATAAATGCTGAAAATGGTTTTTCCACTATTCGGGTAAACTATTCGGGCTAAAACATGAATAATGAAGCTTCGGCGGCATCCCTCTATTCGCCGAATAACGAATAACGAACACAAATATTATTTGAGCAGCCTTAATCGTTATGATTAGTTATTATCTTCATAATCATGATGCCTATTGAGTATTCACTGTATTGACAATTATTGATGGTTATGCTAACTTATGATGCATTGTTTTATATCGAAGACAATGCATCATGAAAATATGATGTTTCACTATGTATCTTTCGATATTATATTCATTTATATTCATAAAATGCTTTTGCTTAACGCCAACCTTTTAGTTCAAATACTTGTTTTATTTATATTTCTATGCAGATGCATTTCAAAGAGCCCGGTAGGAAACCATCAATAGTATCCAATGAGAAGAGGCGTTACAAAGTATAAATATATGGTTGACCAACGATACGTCCATAACTTTTTGGTACTGGTCGTTGACTACACAAAACTCAATCCATTGGTTCAAATCGGTTAACAGGCCGGTACCTGAGCCTCCAATGCGCATCACGTGTGCCTTGTCTCGGTTGATCCCGAGTCTCTATTCAAGGCTTACTTCACTAAGGGCTTCGGCCATGGTTTCAATGTCATGTTTTGTGCTTGCCAGAAGGGTTGAATCAACTGAATATCGTAGATTCCATGTGAGCCTTCCTCCTGCACTGTACCAAACTGGCTGTTTTTCCTGTACGAGTATCATGATGACTTCATCGACAAAGATTAATGCGATGGTTGATACAAGGCAACCTTGCCTGACTCCTTCTCGAACTTGACTGGTGCCATTCTGTCCATTTATATTCTCTTTGCTTCTTGAGTGTCTTTCTAGAGGTTCTGCAGTAGCCAAACAAGGTGGTTGCAGCCCCCATCTAGATCAATCCTTGACAGAACAATTTCTTAGGACAATTTAAATTACTTATACCTCTTTAACAGTCTCTAGGGTCCTCCGAATACTACTGAAAATAACATTGATTTGAAGTGATAAAGAAGTGAAAAACACATGACAATCGAGAGGCTGTTTAACTATAATTATTGTGATAGTTATGAAGCATGATGGGGTTTTCCAGTTCAGCGCAAACCATTCGGGTGATACAGGCGCTAGAACAGAAGCCTGGGACTAGGGTTTCTCCCTACTCTTATCGATAAATCCAAAGGGTTCTTTATCCAGCCTACCACCATAGACAGTAGTACACAGCCTGGACTTGTTACAAAGTTGGGCAGCACATACTGCACAGTACATCACTGAAGAATTACAATTATATTTCCCAATCCAAATGCCCGTCACCCGATCGGGTCTCAAACTTGGGACCTCGACCACCGTGCTCGGCATAGGATTGCAATCAGTCGATCCAATTGACTGAGCTACTCGATGCTCCTATATTAGACCACGGAGCCGCCGCCGATATGTACTAGCCGCCGCTGATTGGACGTTTAACCAGCCGCCACCGATTGCTGCCGTCGGCCAGCCACTATCAGCCAATTACTCAGCCGATTCAATCCATATACTTTACATTCACTATTATAAGAAGTTATAATTTGCACAAGTCTTTATTGTGTCTATGATATTTTGTATATATTAACCATCTGAGCTATCTGTGGAAGTAGATTTATTCAGTTTACTTCATTAAAATTAATTTAATTATTTATGCCATACTTTATGCATGGGAATGGGGTTTTCCCTACTCTTATCCGTAAATCCCAAGGGTTCTTTATCCTGCACACCACCATAGACAGATGTACACAGCGCCCAGCCTTGTTACTGTTTTTGTTGGTCTGAAAAATGACTGAAATTTTGTTAGTTTTCCTGCAATTGTTAGAGTGTTCCAAATTAGGTCCATTAACGAGATCGTCATATCCCCCTTTTATTTGCTCCAAACCTGACCTGAAGTCTCAGATACTAATTAGGTGTTGCAAATTTATGAAGAAATCTTTGATGTCTGAAAACCCGGTTTTGTCTATGCATTCCTGCACTCCTGCAATAGTCTGTCTGACTTTGGAATAACTTTCAAAGAGATTTTGGCCAAATTGAAGATACCCAGTAAGCATTAGGGTAACGGGCCCGTACAGGACCTGTAAAAGCCGTTTTAATGGCCCTATACAGGATTCCGGTAGTGGCCCATTGGAAACTTGCACATCGGCTTCATAACGGCTCAATAAAGGATGGTCTGTACTACACCCGTACTAGACCAGTAAACACCCTGTACTACACTTGTACTACACCCGTACCAGACCAGTACTACACCCATACTAAACCAGTACACGCCCTGTACTACACCCGTACTACACCAGTACACACCCTGTACTACACCTGTACTACACCAGTACACACCCTGTACACAGCTACTACCATATTTACATAATTATACCCGTACATAGCCAATACTATATTGTGCATATACTGTACACAGCAATAATCGTGAATAAAGCAACACAAACTAATGCCAAAAATAGTTGATGAATTGTTTTTTATTGTCCGTCTCTATTTCCTCCTCTTTCTTCCTCCATTCCGGTCAGCGCTTCCACGAAGCCAGATTTTTATTTGCTGTTCCACGTTGTGGAACTGTCAACAGCAGATGCAGGGTGCTTCAAGACAGCTCCTGCATAAAAAAAAAAAAAAAAATATATATATATATATATATATATATATATATATATATATATATATATATATATATATATATATATATATATATATATATATATATATATATATATATATATATATATATATATATATATATATATATATATATATATATATATATATATATATATATATATATATATATATATATATATATATATATATATA
>KB295744.1:337947-369449 GCA_000328365.1 Capitella teleta | reverse complement strand
AGTATAGTTTGGACAAATACCAATGTCAAATAATGTCATCAGATACCTGTGAAATTTATTTCGTGTTTGGGACAAATTATTTTTCTTTGATATAATTAAACATCTTATTTAATAATATCGCATGGAGAGTTATTAGAAACTCTCTCCTGACAAGAAACAAGAGATGAGAGAGTGAAAGTAGTACAATGAATAGAGATTAAAGGTAATGAGACCAATTAAGGTTAACAAAACTCCTGATTTTTCAGCCTCTGCTATAGGCTGTGTGGTTTTCATGTATTAAACATACTGCATTATGCTGTATGTAAATTGAATATTTCGAAATTGTTACTCACTGATAATGATGCTGAATATTTGGAGGTTCTGGAATGGGCACTTGGTTTGGCCAGTTGAACTTTTCCAGCCCAGAGAGCCTGCCCAGTTATAGCCAATGGCCACGTTGTGACCAAGGACATGGGACATGGCTCTCCGGACCTGATCTTTTACACAAGATCCACCAATAAGGGAGATTTCCTGGATCTGGAAGATAAGCAATGACTTGAAGATGATCTGTCTCGTGCAGCATAATACTAAACATACCAGTGCTTTTGATAATGTGGCCTCCCCTTCCAGACGTGTCTCCAGGCTAGCCAGTTCTTCCTCACTGTTGAGGGGTAGTATAACCCCTTCCAAGATGTCCTCCTGTGCTGGATGCTGCTGGCGCCCCATCTCCATCCTCATTAGTGAGGTCTCCCTTCTCAATAGCTTCATCTCTTTTGTGTTGGTCACTAACTGGACCTCCACTTTCGCCAGTGAATGGAGGACTTGCCTCTCAAAGCCTGAGAAAAAATGGTAGCAATAATATTATATTCATAAATTGTCTAAGAGTAGTTTTCATTAAAATAATATTGAGCTTGAATTGTTCCAAAAAAAGTTCTGGTAGATGAAATCAAACTCACCCTCCCTCCCTAGAATAAAAAATAAAAACAGGAAAATACAAACCAGAAGAGCGGGCGCCAGCAGAACTAGATGGGGTTGAGTAGAGTGGATGGGAGAAAACCTCCTCTCTACTGGTCATGTGCAAATGGTCTGCAAGATAAGGCATTTATTAAACCATGTTTGTCTACATAATATTATTGCTGCGATAGACATAAAAATAATATACTCCGAAATCAATTTAAGTCCATAATTACCCATTTCATGATCTTGAGACGCATCAGTGTCGTCCAGGCTCAGCAACACTGATGAAGCTAGCCGATAAGATTCGCTGACTGTGAATGAAACACAAGATTCAACAACAATCACATTACATATAAGTATGATCAACTCACATTCTCGCAGAGATGTAGATTGAGGAGTGAGTGGTTGTTGAGGAGGTGGCTGCTGAGTTTGTGGCTGCTGAGAAGGTGGCTGCTAAGTGAGTACCTGTTGAGGAAATGGAAGGGTTGATGATAGTGGCGAGGGTAGAGGTGGTAGTGGGATTTTTGTTTTTATAACTCTTTTTTTTTTGTGCGGGTTGAGGAGGTGAAGTGATGTCTTCTTCACTGCAGCTCTCCTGTCTTGGCCTTTGTCTGATTGATGATTGAAAGAATATATACGAGTGTGTGAGTGTAAATTGAAATGATTCTTACTTCCTGACTGGTCGTCCTGTGACCTCATCAATCTCGGTATCAAGGTCTGACTCAAAGGAAGCCATTTGCAGGCTTTGCCTGGCATCTTCAATTTTGTCTGAAGGATAAAGGAACTAATAATTATTATCTGGAACATAAACCAAACCGAATTTGGAAGTTACCAAAGAATTTCAAGATTCGGATTGTGAACTGGGTCCATGTCTTCGGATCCAGTGCTGAGGCTTTATTCTGAGCCTTCAAGATGGCGGTGACGCTACGGAGTGGAGGCCAGTACGCCGTCTGATTGCATTTCAGCCAAGTCTTTGGAATGACTTCCACCTCCTTTGTTTCCGTGAATTCAACGACTAAGAATTCCATCCTATAACACCATAAGAAGCAGGAATGATCATTCCATACTAATTGTTACTGTCTTTTAACCCAACTAACTGTAATGTAGGATCAAGTAATTTGCTTGAGATATGCTCTCGCAGAAGCATCACAAATAAAGCCTGCAACAACAAGACCAAATGTTTTGCCGTTGAAACGAAAGCCATTGTCAAATAAAGGTTGGAGTTCATCAACAAATTGTGACAGGTACTCATGTGAATCTGAAGGCTTTGATTTTCCACTATAGAGCCCAACAATGAACAGCTTGCAAGATTTGTTTATTATCCGACATAAAATAGGCCAAAGTTGCTCACTTGAAGATTTAGAGAGATGCAACGAACCATATTATTGATTTGAGTTGTTTGAGTTGTTTGAGTTATATTGAGTTATTTTTGTGTGTTTGAATTGCTAAGCAATCTCGAGTGAAATGCTCGCTGTTTCCTATCTGTGCATCGGGGTGTATATAAGCATATCGCTTCTTGAATTTGACACACATCAATCGGACCCCCAATGCACCAATGGGAAACAGCGAGCTGGTTGGTTGTTTATTGTATATTGTATATGTTCATTTTTTGTATCTTTTTCATTTCTTAGAATGAACCACATTAAACATTGAAAGCGTATCATTGTCGTTTGTTTGGAGGGGTCCGCAACAGTTCATTCAGTGTTGTGTGTGTGTGTGGTGATGTGTCTTGATGGAGCGTTTGCGCAAACGCAGGGCTGGCTTGAAGTCGGTGATCTTGAGGATCAGCAACGAGTGCGAGGTTGGCGGTAGGAGTGGTGGATGGGCGTCAGCCAAGTTTGCTGCTGTCGTGGCTGCCACAGAGTCTTTGGCTGCGTTGACAAAGGATCTCCGGGATCTCGTCGAGGAAGAAGAGGTTGCGGCATGTGACGAGTACTTGCAGGTGGTGTGCACTGATGCAAGTCTCGTTTAGAGTGCATCATTGCTGAACAGAAGACCGCGTGTGTGGCTGTAGAGTCTGCTGATGATGCAATGTTCCCCCACGTGACCAGAAGGACGAATCCATCGTATATCTGGAGGATTCAGTTAGTTGTACTTTGAGCTGTTCTTCTGCCATTGATTTTAGACAAGCGGCTGAGCTTTTGGAGGAGGTGCACGCCCTTGAACGAAAGGAGCTTACGCTCAAGCAGAAAAGGGGTTCATTGGAACTTTGGCAAAGGTGCTCTATGACTGCAGCAGCATCCACGACGGCGGCAGCAGCATCCACGACGGCGGCAGCAGCATCCTTGACGGCTGCAGCAGCATCCACGACGGCTGCAGCAGCATCCACGACGGCGGCAGCAGCATCTACGGCAGTAGCAAGAAACTCGCCGATGGCAGCGGAACCTGTGCAGGATATGCATGCTTTGTTACGGTCGGTGCAATTGCCACAATTGACTATAGCAACCTTTGATGGAAATCCCCTTCAATTTTGGCCGTTCATTCGAGCGTTTGATGCAGTGGTTGACGTTTCAAATATTGATCACAACGCAAAACTTAGCAGACTTTTGCAGTATTGTAAGGGAAAAGCATTCCGCTCTATAGAGTGTTGTTCCATGGCAGACGACGGGTATAATCGTGCCAGGAATATTTTGTTCAAGCGTTTTGGAGACTCTTACTGCATTTTGGATGCGTGGGTTCAGTGTGTTACCGTCGGTGTGGTTATAAACTTACGTGATCACCAGGGTTTGAGGGACTTTGCTGACGATGTCAGGAACTGCTTTGAATGCTTGTCAACCAAGGGGCACCTGAATGAGGTTGATTCTCAACGCACGTTATGTAAGGTGGTGGAGAGGCTACCACAGTACCTTCACTCAAGGTGGTTACGCACTGTTCAACAGAAGAGGCGTGCCAAATGTGAGCCCAAGTTTGTTGATCTGGTAGACTTTGTGGAGGAGGCAGCCTCCGAGGCCAATGACCCGGTATACGGTCGGTTGTGCCATGCACAGGGACACACTAATGCTAGCGTTAATACGTTCAATGTATCTGAGTCTTGCATTGCATGTAATCAAAACTGTAGATCACTCACTGACTGTACCTTTTTTAATGATTTGAATGTACGTGACCGAATGGATTTTGTTTCAAGTAAAAGATTATGTTTTTTGTGTTTGAAGGCTAATCACATCGCCCGAAAGTGTGATGCTGGTCAAACATGTTCTATGCGTGGATGCTCAGGAAAGCATTCTGCTCTTCTACATAGGGAGCCCAGGACAAACGCAAGTGTGATGAATGCAGTTGCAGACCGAGCAGTGGTTCTGCCAATTGTCAAGGTAAAGGTGCGCGCTAATGGGCGCCTTTTTGAGGTAAATGCTTTGTTGGATTCTGGTTCGACCACCTCATTTTGTGATCAATCCATCATCGACACTTTGTGCCTTTCTCGACATAGAACTTCTATTCAGCTAACAACGTTGCAGGGCAGTGGTCCATCGTCAACCTCACTTGTCAACTTTCAGATTGCTGCCAGTGGATCGGGTGACTGGCATGACTTGTCTGTATTCACCAAAAGTAAAATATTTGTGAATAACCATAATTTTCCAAAGTCTGGGTCTATGATAGCCTGTAGGCACTTGACGGGTTTGTCTTTTACAGGGTTAGGAGAGGACAACAATGTTTCGTTGCTCATTGGACAGGATTATGCCTACCTTATGAGGCCGCTGGAGGTTAGGAGTGGCTCATCAAAGGAACCTTACGCTGTGCAAACGCTACTGGGCTGGGTTTTGTTTGGCCCACAATCTCTTCAACCATCTGACAATAGGCCTCCAGTGTCTTGCAACTTTACCTGTTTGGGCTTGGATACTCAGCTGGAGCGGATGTGGAAATCTGAAGGTTGGGACAGGGTACTGGGAGAAAAGTCTAGCCTTTCCGTGCATGAAAAAAAGGCCATTCATGTTTGGGAGAGCACCGTTGTTCGACAGGAAGATGGGCATTATGAGTTATCTATTCCTTTTGCTGATCCTTTATTTAAATTCCCAAATGAACAGGATAATGGCCGAGAAAAGACTTTTGAATCCGAGGAAAAAATTGAAAGTAAACTCAGAGGTGTACGAGAAATATAGGGTCTTTATGGACAACCTCATACTCAATGGCTTTGCCGAACCGGCTAAAGCAAAACCTGTTGTTAGGAAGTCCTGGTACTTACCTCATCATCAGATCGTGAACCCTAAGAAGCCGGATAAAGTGAGGATTGTTTTCGATTGTGCTGCCAGGTACTGTGGCACTTCTTTGAACGAACAGGTGTTGTCTGGTCCTGATTTGACATCAAATCTGGTTGGGATCTTGCTTCGATTTAGAAAGAATTGCGTTGCTTTGGTTTCAGATGTTGAATCCATGTTTCATCAGGTGCGCGTGACTCCAGAAGACAGAGATTACCTGCGTTTTCTATGGTGGCCTGATGGTGACCTCGATTCAAGGCCAGCAGAGTACAGAATGACAGTTCATTTATTTGGAGGCACGTGGAGCCCAAGCTGTTGCAACTTTGCCTTAAACAGGACTGCCTTGGATAATGCAGAGTCGTTCAGCCACGAAGCAGTAGACACAGTGATCAGCCATTTCTACGTTAATGACTGCTTGACTTCCGCTCCTGATGAAGAGTCTGCTATTCTTCTGGCACATGAGTTGTCCGCATTGTTGAAAAAAGGAGGGTTCAGGCTCACGAAATGGATGAGCAATAGTAAGAAGGTATTGTCATCTTTCCCAGTGGAGGAAAGGGCAAAGGAGGTGATGTCTTTGGATTTGAGTACAGATGAGTTGCCCTGTGAAAGGGTCCTGGGTGTTTATTGGAATGCAGCTTCTGATGAGTTTGGTTTCAAGATTTCACTTCAGATGGTGGCGCATACTAGGAGGGGAATGCTGAGTGTTTCTAGCAGTGTATATGATCCCCTTGGCTTTCTGAGTCCTTTCACAGTAACTGCCAAGATGATAATTCAAGAGTTATGTAGACAGAAGTATGGATGGGATGACGCCATCCCGGATGATGATCAGTTGCCGTTACTGGAATCCATCAAGATTTCTAGGTGTCTGAGACCCATAACTGCCGTGCGTGAGTACCAGTTGCACCATTTTAGCAATGCCTTTGAGCGTGCTTATGGGAGTGTCTGTTATCTAGTGGTTGTACTTGTTGACAAGAGTAAAATCTCAAATATCGTTATGGCTAAATCGAGATTGTGCCCTTTTAAGGGTCTGACAATTCCACTGCTGGAGCTCTCCGCAGCTGCCTTGTCGGTTAAGATGAATGAAGTTATTCAAGACGAGATGGCTCTCCCTATCTTTAAATCGTTCTACAGGACAGACAGCACGATTGTATTGAATTATGTTAACAACGAGACGAGGTGTTTTCAGACATATGTTTCTAACAGATTAGCCGTGATTCATGATGGCTCAGAAGTGAACCAATGGAACCATGTGCCTTCCACAGACAACCCCGCAGACTATTCGTCTCGGGGCCTTTCTGCAGATTCATTGATATCATCTGACTGGTTTTCAGGACCTGCGTTTTTGCGATCCGTGGAGCAGATTATTCTGTGGAACGAGAGGAAGGCATGGGTTGAGATATCAACAGATGACTCTGAAGTGAAGAAAACGAGACCTTTCGTTTTTTCTTTGGGTGTGGAAGAGGATCCAATCGAGCATTTGTTCTTCAGATATTCCTCCTGATACAGACTTAAAAAAAGCGTTGCCTGGTTGTTGAGGCTGAAATCCTGCCTGGTTGTCCCCTCTGTAAGTGTCACTACTTACCTTACTGTTGCTGAGGTGAAGTTCGCTGAGACTGCAATCTTGGTATTCCTCCAAAGAAAGTATTTTGCAGACGACTACACAACACTGCAGTCTGGGTCAGCTCTCAAGATGACTAGCAAGTTGCTGAATCTCGGTTTGGTGGTGGATGGAGCTGGACTGCTTCGTGTAGCGAGTCGACATCGGAAAGTTATACTGGAAGATGACCGAAGGGCTCAAATTCTTCTCCCAAAACATCACGTGGCACGTTTGATAATCGATTATTTTCACACGGTTTCATCTCATTCAGGTTGTGAGCACACGCTGGCGTGCGTTAGAGAGAGATTCTGGGTTGTTGGTGGAAAAACGGAGGTTTGGGGTGTATTGCGCAACTGTTTTGTTTGCAAAAGATGGAGGGCTCCCCTGTGTGGACAGCAGATGGCAGATCTGCCTGCCTGTAGAGTGGCCCATGGACAGCCTCCATTTACGTCTGTAGGAGTGGATGTATTTGGTCCCTTTCTTGTTAAGCGAGCCAAAAGTCGAGTGAAGAGGTTTGGGTGCCGGTTTACTTGTTTATCCATTCGGGCAGTGCACATTGAGATTGTGTGTTCCATGGATACTTCCTCATTCCTTAATGCTTTATATCGGTTTATGAGCCGGGGAGGCAGACCAGTCCAGGTATTTTGTGACAATGGCACAAATTTTGTCGGAGCGGAAAAGGAACTAAGGAAGGCTGTACGTGATTTGGATCAGAGTGCGTTACAGGAAGCCATGCTGGAGAAGGGAATAGAGTGGAATTTCATTCTTCCCTCCGCCTCTCACATGGGAGGTTCGTGGGAGCGGATGATTCGCACGGTGAGGAAAGTCCTGAATCCGCTTTTGAGGGAACAGGTATTGGACGATGAAGGTTTGCACACCCTCATGTGTGTGGCCGAAGATATAGTTAACAGTCGACGGTTAACTACGGTATCTACAGATGTTGATGATATTCGATCAATATGTCCTAACCAATTGCTGAGGCCCCTTGGGGTGAGCTTCTCTTCAGTGGTGCCGGAAGCAGAGAGATGCCGGCAAAGATGGCGCCAAGTCCAATATCTCGCGGATATCTTCTGGAAACGTTGGAAATCCGAATATTTGCCAGCTCTGAAACGAACAACTAAGTGGTTCTCCCAGAAGGAAAACATCAAACGCGATGATGTTGTGCTTCTTATCGAGAATACTCGGAGAAACCATTGGCCCCTGGCTCGGGTGTTGGAGGTCTTTAAGGGTGATGACGGGCTAGTAAGATCTGTACGGGTAAAAAGCAAGGGTGGCGAATATGTGAGGCCTGTGGCCAAATTATGTTTGTTGGAAAGTTCTGTTTGATGCACCCTTGCATGTGCATCAGGTGTCGGTGTAACGAACTATATTTTTGATTTGAGTTGTTTGAGTTGTTTGAGTTATATTGAGTTATTTTTGTGTGTTTCCTATCTGTGCATCGGGGTGTATATAAGCATATCGCTTCTTGAATTTGACACACATCAATCGGACCCCCGATGCACCAATGGGAAACAGCGAGCTGGTTGGTTGTTTATTGTATATTGTATTGCCTCCTAGACTTCGTAGTGGAAGCCATTCTCCCATAGGCACAATGCTAACCCCGATATTTGGAATGCATTATTTCCTTAAGCTTGCATCCAGGCATGGTATTTTTGGCACAGAATGCTATCAATTGGTGTTATGAGTCAATAGAACATCACTTAAAATTCAGTTCCCCATCCCTTTAATACTTTTGCACTGAATAATGTGTACAATTATTTGTATAAAATCATCATAATAATCTCTCAAGTCATGTACAATCATAACGCAGTATGCGAACGCTATGAATTGATATCTCCGTTAGTAATGGCCCGGTACTGGGCTGTTACATGTGCGCTTTTAACAAACACGCAGAGCTTCTCGATCGGTATACGTCCTATTTGTGATGTATTGGCTCCTTACTGGCTACATACATTTGAAATGTGCTTGTACCACCTGTACGAAACCGGTAGATTACCGTAATGGCCCGTTACATGCATGTATACTGGGAACATTCTGCTCAATTTAAATTTCCCACGTTTTACTTATTTTAAAAAGTGAATGTTGCACACTCCCTAAAAGCTAAACTGTTGCTGTTTGTTTAGCCATAAAAAATTTTTGTTACTGTAAATTCATTAATTTTCGTGGGTATTTTATTTCGCGGTCAAACATATGCCAAAAAATTTGCTGTATATAATTTTGCGGCCAAGCGTGGGTTAATGACCTTTTTTTAGGCTACCAGATGCATGCTGTTGTCGCGTGTTTACAAATCTCGTGCAGTCTATAGCCAGCCAAAACAACTTTTGGTTTGAGTCTGCCTCTCGGCCTTAATTCTAGGAATGTGAACGAGCTGCGGTGTCAAAAATGACTAGAACTGTAACGCACATAAAAACAATATTTGAGTCTGCCTCTCTTTCGACTGTTTCTTAGTAATAGATTTCCGGCTATTAAAACGGCCAGGTTTTCGAGAATCATCCATTCCGCGCTCATCAAGCCACTCGTCAACATGTTGCGATTCCTCACCATTACATTACGTTCTAGTACCCCACATTTTTGCGATATTAATTTTTGCGGTCGACCGCGATCGCAAACATAGCAAAATTAAATTCCGTGTGAAAATTAATGAATTTACAGTATGTAATCAATGGTGATTATTTATGTCCTTTAGACTACAAAGAGTGCAAGTCGGCTCTTATGTTGCTATGTGTTGCGCCTTGGCAAGGAAAGGAAAGGAAATTGATGTTTAACGGCACACCAACACTAGTGAGTGTTATACGGCATAGGCTAATGCAGCCATTATTATTTATTTATTTTTCTGAACTGTTTCCTTGTTTTATGTTTCTTTTTTGTTTTGTTGTTCTTGTTCTTCCATATATAAAAAAAATTGCAAAAGGTTATTTGCGAATAAAATGCCATATATATTAGTGAGGCTATATATGAGTTAATATTTATATATGAGTTTATATGAGTTATATAATAAGCTAACTCGTTCCCACTAGATAGCTATGTTGTGCGCACAGAATAAAAAAAAATTCTGCATGTCCTATCCCGGCCACCATATATATCTACAAATAAAAAAGCAAAATATATCCTAGATAGGCAAGTAAAAAAACAAAAACTCATAGACACTGGTTTTTGAAAAAATGGTGTGCATTATGTCATATTTTATTACTGTATTTTAGTCAATTAATTATATTTATATTCGAACGTCAACACTGGTCAATGAGCATTTCGAGTCGTCGCTGCCTCGTTGACGAGTAAGAATTTCGAGCCTTGTGTATTGTGAATTTTCAGTCATTATCACCACCTTTACTTTCGCATCATAACGTCTGGAATTCAAAATGATTGGTCCCGCTGACCTAAATACACAAATGTAACGCTATCGCTGATTCGTCGAGAGCGGCCACATGGTCACGAATCCCGCCAAAAACAAGCGTTGGCATCAATTGGGTCGTACTGAACATCCGTAAACAAGGCCGTGTTTTTACTGAATTAACGCTCACTTCTCGGACTTTTGTGTTTGTCTTAGTGACATAAGTGTCACCACAATGGAAATTTCTCACAGTAGGCTGCGATTCAAGCCTAAGCCTGGATTTCAACCCAGGGAATCTCTTTTTTCTGCATCACTCCATTCCGATTCCGACTCTGAAATTTGTGAACATCAAGATGGCGAGTTGAACACCAGTGGCAGCAGCACAGGACTGCCTCGCCCGTCGTTTTTCTCCCCAATTGTGTCATCAGAGTTTCGTTCCCCCGAAGAAACGGATGATGCATCTTCATTTTGGGACTCAGGGCTATGCAGCCCCACCCCGGGAGAGAGCCCTCGGTCGCGCCACCAGCAAGAACGCCGTGCGAATGGGACAACCACTCCGATTCCCCTGAACCTCTACGATTCCGATGATGGTGGACCCATCGGCAATGTGCCTCAGACACCATACACTCCTCCGCACAAGAAGTTCCGCTCTCTGCGATTGTATGACACGCCCCATACACCCAAGAGTCTCCTGCAGAAAGCACACCGTCGGGTAACAAAAGTTAACCGAGCTAAATTGGGACAGCGAATTCTTGATCCTCGAGGCCCCCAAGCCAACGTCAACCCATTTACGTCGCCTGAGAAATGCCTCATGCATTCAGGCATGAAGAGGACTCGTGCTGATCTAGACAGGTCAGTTTCTCAGCTGCATCATTGACCACACATGGAATGTTTATTTTTCTTTTCAGTAGCATGACGGAAGATTCCATGGATGAAGAACCTCCTGAGGACCTCCCCTCCTGCAAGGTGAGCTCTCTTAGTAATGTCTCAATGGACGCTACATTTTCAATGTCAAATGCCAATCAGTCACATCCTCGTCTGTTCCTGCGATGTAAACAGGTGACAAGATCACTCCCGTTGCTTTACGCACCCACACTCTTCTTTAAGTGAATTGTAGTTAAAATTAAGTTATTAGTCTACTATTAGGTACTGTTGAACAGTACAAACTGACTACAATCCTGCAGGGGTCAAGGTCAATAATTGTAATTTGCTGGAGCTGTGCACTACTGTCTATGGTAGTATGCAGGATATAGTACTTTTGTGATTTGTCGAAAAGAAAGGAAGAAAGACGCGGCTAAGTTCTGAACTTTTGATGCCCAAAAAGGGTTCGGTGGAGCCGTAAAAGTTACACATTCTTCATGTGTTGGTGAAAGGGAGACAACAAGGGTGATAACTTTATGATGAATTCATTTTGAGTTATGAGTCATGTATTTCATAATCTCCTTGGCAACAGCACCGTACGTTGAAATTGTAGGTGACTCACTCTAGTCACCCGTAAGTTATGACTCATGAGTCTCAGATAACTTTCAAAATTTATAACCTTAAACTGGAGATTATGAAATGATGTGATGACTCATTTGATACTGATAGTTAGGTTTGGGTTTTGCCTAATTAATTGTTTTAAATTTGAAATTATTTAAATTTTTTTTCAATTAATCGTTCTCATTATAAGCAGAATCTTTTTTTTCTCTTTTCGGTTTTGTTCATTATACAGGCATGAGATTCTTCCGTATTTTGACGGATTTCCGTACTTTTTTAAAAAGTCTGAAAAAAAATCGTTTTGGTCGTAAATATGCTTTCAATCTAACGCAAGCTGTCCTGGTCGTTTCTTGCATTGTAGTCGACTCGCGACCTTTTCTGTCGCACGCTTTGATTGGTGGTTCTCGACCAATGGTAAGCTACGATACATTTACTACTACTTTCGGAAGAGGCATTCTCAATCAATTCTAGTCGAACGAGAAGTTTCAAGTTTGCTATAGCAATATGCGCTGTTTGCCTTTGAACGCCGTTGTCACCTGTGACGACCCAGACGTTGCGAGCATATTTGTGCTCAATTAAGCTGGCTGTGCCTTCGTGGCTGTGCTCGCTTGTGTCCCCACCCTCCCCAGGGAGTAAGTTTGTGTTGGTGTGATGGGTCCAATATTCAGGGAAAGTATTTTGAAATCAGAGGCACGGATATTGTCTGTGATCTAGACTATAAAATCAACTTTACTTTTACCTTTTCTACCTTTACTTTATCATTATCGCAGAAACTTGCTCTTCGTGAAATCAACACGTCACGCTACAATGAAGAATTCCACGAGGTCTGTAAGCTGGGAGACGGAGAGTTCGGCAGTGTTTACAAATGTGTCAACCGTTTAGACGGATGTTCTTATGCCATCAAGAAATCGAAGATGCCAGTTGCTGGCAGCGCTTATGAGTGAGTAAAAGCAAACAAAGAAGGATAAATGAATAAACCTTGTCTTTTTTACAGACGCAATGCCTTGAATGAGGTGTATGCGCATGCAGTGCTGGGCAAGCAGCTCCATGTTGTGCGCTACTATTCTGCATGGGCTGAGAATGACCACATGTACATCCAGAATGAGTTCTGCAACGGAGGCAGCCTGGCTGACATTGTAGCGGAGCATCGCATGCAAGGAGGCACTGAAGGTCGCTTCCATGAGGCAGATCTCAAGAGGCTCATGATGCACCTGACTCTTGGGTTGAGGTACATTCACTCCCAGGGCTTGGTTCACTTGGATATCAAACCAGGTGAGTTAGTTGATGATTGAAATGTCGATTGCATGACTAACGCTTTGTTTCTGTGTTCAGGTAACATTTTCCTGCAGTGCACCAAAGGAGACAACTCTCCCATTCGCCGTCTCAGTGAATCAGGTCATGAAAGTGGGCTGGACTTGGAGATACCATCTGACGATGATCAGATGGATGAGGAGGTTGGCGTCATCTATAAGATCGGTGAGTTCTTTCTTGATGTTGTGTCTGTATCATGTGTATTGCATAATATTCCTTCAACAGGCGATCTTGGTCATGTGACTTCCACAGTGCACCCTCTGGTTGAAGAAGGTGACTGTCGCTACTTGCCAGCAGAGATACTGCGTGATGACTTCTCTCACCTTCCTAAAGCTGACATCTTCTCTTTGGCTCTGACTGTGTTTGAAGCCGTGAGTGCTGAATTATTGTGCTTTTTCTCATCTTACGATTGTTCTTCACGTAGGGTGGTGGTGGAGATTTGCCCAAGAATGGTCCTGAGTGGCATTCTATCCGTAATGGAAACCTGCCTGACTTGGACCACATGCCTCCTGCTTTTAATCTGATGCTGAAGGATATGATAAAAAGAGTTCCCGCTGAGCGCCCATCTGCCGTGATGCTTGTCCACAACACGGCTCTGTGTCCACCCGGTCTGAAGTCAAAGGCACAGCTTCGCCGGGAGCTCAACGCTGAGAAATTCAAGAATGAAATTTTGAAAAAGTGAGTTTTAAGATTGTAGTTCATGATTGATGCTATATTTACGCGTGTTTTAATAAACAGAAAATTGGAAGAGGCCCAAAAGAAGTCGCCACTTGCGCTGAGCAGACTGCAGATGCTGCCCGCTGGCAAATCGCGATTAATTGGCAAGAAAGTCAATCGCAGTATGAGTACTCAGCTCTTCTGATTCTTGTAGCTTTTATGCAAGTTTATTTTTTTAATTTTTTTTCATTTATTTTTTTCATTTTTTACTACTGTCACAAAATACTAGTGGTGTCTAGAGATGGAATGTTTTGGAGTGCATGTGATGGAGTGTATGCCTTTTTTATCCCCTTATTATGTAACCCGTTGCTTATATTTTGTCTTTCAATTCAGTTTTTTATTCCAATGAAGTTTGCAGAAACCTAGGTGGGCATTTTATGTTAATTTTTTTTCACTTTTTTTTCCTCATTGCTGTGTTCATATGTTTTCATTTCCAGTGTTTTTCATGTTGCAACATCTATTTAGCTGCTATCGAAGGCCAAATTATGTATAAACTTACGCTATATTCTGCTTCCCATTGTGTATATTAGAAGTTTTTTTATCATGTATATTTTGATATTTCTTTTTCTTGTGCCAATATTCTGTACTTATTGTAGCTTAGCGTTGTCACAGATTGATTCTGTTTCTGAACACGGTTTTTATCCTCTATTTTTTCTTACTTTCATCCTCTTTATTTTTCTTGTCTGGAATTAGTTTAAAAATTGAGGGTCTCATTTTTTACAAAATTTTGTCTTTCCCTTTTTTTGCCAAAATTGCCTTCTATATTACATGCGTTGGTTTTATTTTTCACTCTATTCTCCTGAATAAAGAGGCTGGGTTGCCTATTCTTCAGTGGTGATCTCAGATCTCGCTGATGGTAATACAGTAAAAGCTCATTACAACGACACTCATTACACTGACAAATTCACTTATCGACAGGTTTTTGGTTGAAACCGATCTGCCACAATGTTAAAAGCCCGATACACTGACAAAATTCACTGTTCCGACACTGATAGGCAAAACGTCAAACAAATGTGCCTATAACATAGAAATCTAGCTCATTACAACGACAGGCGTCGCCTTGAGGTCGCTTATGTTCAATGACACGCAACTGTCTCCGATGTTCACTGACCCACGACGGACGACTCACATGAATTAAAGTGCTGATGTTGTCGGCATGTTATTGTTGCAATGTTTGTTTAAGCTTTTGTAAAAATATCAAAGATTCAATTCAATGGTTTGTTGGCAACAGCTCAGAGGAAAGGATTAAAGCTGTGAACGCCGACGCTGAACACAGAGTGAAATGCACATCTCCCGTTCAATTAAAGCAACCAATAGGTAGCAGTCGCCTTTGTCGGCTTTCAAAGCGTTTTTGTTTGTTTTGATTACAAAAGATAAAAGTCCTTTGATCATTGCCGATGATCGGAAAAATACTCTATGATTATTCAGTGAACTCCGGCGACAGAGCGAGCGCTCGAGGTGTGAATTCACAGCTTTTGCTAATGAAAGAATAAGACACAAAAAAAAAAAGAATCAAAAAAATTGTTCTTCCTTGTTACAACACAGTATGCATGCTAGGTAACACTACATACAGTAAACCAATAGGCATTATGGAGTGACAATCATAATGCCACCATCATGACGGTCGGTCGTTGCATTATGGGCCAAATTCATTACACTGACAAATTCGTTACAACGACCTATTTGCCTGAAACCAAACATGTCGTTGTAACGAGCTTTTACTGTAGTGGGTTAAAAACTGGAAGTTTTTCTGGTGTCAAAACCCGTGGACATTAGCAAACATGCCATAAATCCTGTATTAAAATCATCTATCATGAGAACGCCACACTATTCAAAATTAGATTCCGTCCACCATTTCCTACTAAACTGAGCAAATTTACGCCGACATTCCTGAAGTCTGCTGAACGCTTTCATAGAACTGCTACTTTCGACTCTGAATTAAATTTGTGTACAGTCTGTACATCACCGACTTGCGAAATGAGGTCATTCTCTTGAACTATGTTGAAAGGAATGCTACAATAATATTTGAAGGTCTAGTTTTTCGCCTTGACAGGATTGTGCATTTACTATAATCACCGTGACAGTGTACTGGAATAAATTAATGGATTACTAACACAGATTAATCGGACGAGGTGTACACCTTGGCGTGGTTTTCAACAAATGGATTATGTACTCTTGAATCTTGCTAGAGTGTGGAAGTGAAGACGAATTGAAGTAAGTCTAATTAATTATATATATTTATAATAATTGCATACTTTTCCACTGTGAGAGTGCGATGATGTGATAAAACTCGCATTTGTCGAGAGGCAGTTGTGCATTCGAGCGATGTCGGCCGCCGATTTCCCGGGAAAATGTTCAGGATGTAACGATGTTTGTTTTGTATCCAGAGATGTGAGTGATAGTGGCGATCTGTGATGATTTCCCTTCACTTTTTTGACACGTACTCAGCATGAATGAAAAACAACTTTATTTTGCCAATATTAGTCTTCATTTCATGAATTAGCAGGACTAACTAATCAAGCAATTTAAACATTTTTTTTTTCTATTGAAGTAATGAAGGATCCCCCGTGGGCCCCTCGAAGTTCGAAGCTGGTTCAGTTGCCTGGTCAGGGTCAACGAGGTCAATGAGTGAGTGAGAATTTGATAATTTGTTCAATCGAGCGTTCCAGTGGTTTTATTTATAAACTGATGATATGGTTTGTGTATTTCATTACATGTATTTAATTAGGTGGCAAAATACATCGTGATTATTTTGTGTGAGTTTGAGGCTGGTATATTAGCATTCTTAATAATTGTCAAATTACACAATTTGAAATTGAGTAATTGAGTCTGAAATTGAGCGCTAAATTCATGATCATTTCATGTAACTTCCGTCTGTATATGACAATATTCAGACGGCATTCTGTCTAGGTTGCCTGTTCATTTCGAAACCTCTTAAGATCGATTCTATGGGCTTTTGTGAGTGACGAGAGACCATTTTTGAAGTATTTGGTCAACTATAGATGATATTCAGGTAAAATTAAAATACAAATTTCTTGCTCAGGCAGAATAGCTTGAAGCGAGATGAGTGCGAGATTTCTTTTATGAGAACTGCTGAAAGATCTGCTCACTCGACGGCTCCCATTGTTAACAATAGGAGAATTACTTTTATGCGTCACGACGGTATGAAATCGAACGCGAGAAGTAAGCGAGATTTTAAACCTCTTAAAATCGATGTATCTAGGAATTAGCCCACAGCAAGCGTATTGTCTAACTATTTGTCAGTCAAAAGGCGATTTTGTCTTTTGGGATGTATCCTCTACCATCCGTTACTATTTCAAAACAATCGGAGGTCCTCTTTAATGCTCTGGTGAGAACCCTGCTTGAGTAATTGCATGTTAAACATGAAGTTGCTTATCAAGGACTGAGGAGATGCCTGACTTCATTGAACGCAAAGAGAGCTTAATCAGGCCCATGAGATGTGCGTAATATTTGCTGTGAACCGAGACGACTTCTGGCCTGCTTCATCTATGTTGCTGCCCTTCCATCTGCTGATATCCTTGAGGAAATGGTGATCTGCCTGGCTTTCAATGAGGGGAGATTCTTAATCACAAAACGTGCGTGTCGCAAATCAAGTAGACTAGAGTGCTATTTCACTCAATTAAGTCTCTTCTTAGATAAAGAATATTATTCCTCTGTGGTATCATCTCGATTGAACCTGATTATAAATCAAAATCCAAACATCCACTTGCTTTGGCCAAAATCGGACGACGAATATGACTTCACAACACAACAGTCACCATCTAATCATAACGTCAGTGGCTACCGTGGTGATACAGTTTCTCTTCTTACTAGTTTCCAACGATACACTTGTGCCCGCTATCCTTTATTGAGTAGAATCAGTCATCGCAAATGTGGATGAATAACTATTACATGAATTGAAGGAAAATTTGTATAGGCAGTAGGCCTATACCTGAAATGTGAATATACAAGTATATGTACATGTACATGTGCATGAATTACATGACGCTAATACGTGTATAATCATTAATCTTGCATGTGTTCCCCAACCGAGCTGGGTCGTTTTTTATTTGATCTGGTGTGAACTCCCCCATTCCCGGGCATTTGCCACCTATGCAGTGTGTTCTCTTTCGCTCTAACATTGACCAATATACCAGGAAACATTTGTTTCTGATACTTCATAAGATATTAATCATGATCGTTTGGTTGTGCTGTGTTGTCAGTGGAAACTCCATATTTTGTATGAGAGTAATTAATATTGATCAAATGAGCAAATGACACTGACGTCATCACTTTTGATAATAAACTGATATTTTCTAATCAATTTGTCTGATGAATGGATAATGCAACCCTTGTGAAATGCCACCGGGTTCAAGGCCTCTAAAATCGAATGGGTGTGAAATGCAATTTTGGATTCCCGAGGTCATGCATAGTAAAGACGTTGAGTCTTTCAGTCATTTAATAACGACAGTCTTTAGCTCCGTGCCGTGATTGTTTGAGAAAAATTTCCCGATGAAAGATTAAGCCTATCTCTATGCAAATATGATTTTTTTTTTTTTTTTTTTTGTTTAAATTAGCAATTTTCTCACCTGCTTGATCGTTCACCAGTCTAATGATCACAAATTATGCTGCATGCCGATATTCACATCGGAGCCTTCTATGCAAATACCGAGCACTGAGAGACGGAGAAAGACAGATATAAAATATTCGTTTATATAGACTTGGCAGCATTCAATTGATACTTCGATCTCTTTGGCGGACCGTGGGCCACATGCTTAGCCTACTTCAGAGAGGGGCCTAGGGTCGCACACAAGAAAAAAAAAGAAGCCTATTACCGTACACATAACTGATTAATATCAGACATTACCTCAAGAGCAGACACCCAAAAACAAAGCATCACGAACGTTTCAATTTGAGAGCTACATCCTGCTGAATTAAGAGCTGTACTGCTCAGGTGTGTTGGTCCGAAAATTAAAGCAATCTTTATTGGATGTTGCACAGGCTCGTGGAAATGTGTCACTTGTACTTGCATTCTCAAGAAGACAAGATGTGTACAATTTAAAATAGGTTCCAAACTTCCAATGCATGTTGGAATGATAATTGGCTTCACTGGGTCGCCGATGGGCCGTATCGAGTCCCCTCACGGGTCGCACGCAATGTTAATTAGGGCAATCAAGGGGCCGCGGGCCCCTGGCGACGATCTCGCTGGGTGTGGGTTTGGGACCACTGTCCTAAATCCAGTCATATACAATGTAAATATAATTATGTGCATAAGCAACGCAACTGCTTGGTTATAATATGTCAACACCACATTCGAGGTATGCATTGTAATATATTTGATATTCACGTATTGCAGGCCTACATTGCATGGACTACACTGTGATGTAAGTTGCAAGCTGCTATAATATTAAATAGAAACTTTGACAATATGAGTCAAGATGTGAGGTCAGAGTGTCGAAATCGAGGTCTCAGAACTAGTTTTTCCTCTAGGATTCGAAAATTAGCTGGAAATTACGTGCTACACCGGATCATTCCTCGAGAGTAATACCTATTCAGCATTTTGGGCACAACAGTGTTAAATATTAGTTCTACCATGTCATAAATGATACCTTTAAGAAACACAATAAACCTTTTTTTTACCCCATGACATGATTTCATATCCAATTTTAGGTATTTTCCGCAACGCGGATTTTAGCGGATTTGGGATATGTTATACAGCTTCCAATTCTGCATCGGATATACTAAATATAAATTATGTTGCAATTTTGTCCGGGTCAAATCCTTTATTGACTGGACTATTGCATAGAGACACAAATTTGTGTGTGTGTAATAAATTAAACTACTTGCACACAGATTCCCAAAAGTTCCAAGAAAAAAATGGAATTAATCCTGTTAATTGGAGAAACAATTGACAAGGGGTCAAAATAAAAAATGTTTGGTTTTTATGGTCAGATATTCCAAGTGCTCTGACTCACACTCCATTACCACATGAGACGATTTTTGGGGGGCAAAATTTCTCCATGAGCCTCTGAACCCTGCCCTGTGGGATGTTGGTACAGCCCCGAATCAGCTCTCTGCTATTGGGGGAGACGTGGGGCGGCGAGGAATTACTAACTTCAATTTAATCCCAAAAATGCTCATTTGGCGACAAATTGGGGGATGTGCCAAACATGAAAATGCTGTGAATTCCTTTTCCTTCTACAAGAAGTCTGCAGTGACCACAACAAGCCATGGGTGAGCATTATTTTTCGGAAATTGTCGGATCTCGGATACATCGTATTCGTAAGGCGGATTTGGGGTCTTTTATGGGGATCTGACTCCCGATATTGTTTGGTCGCATTCCTCCCCTGTCGCACATTCAGTAAATATGGCTGTCTTTAATCAATCCTAGCCGATTTTGCGGGTTGTGATCCTTGCATCAACTCCAAGCTCCAGAAGGCTTCTGGATATTACTATTCAGGAAGCTGTCAGCCTTCCCAGAGTGGAAATTTTTCAAAAGTCTGTTTGCTTTCGAATAAAGCACGTGTTGGGGTATCATTCCAGTCAATTTCATCGTCTATCAGAGACATCTTGTTATGGGATTACATGTACTATAATGAATGTTTACCAGGGATTCATGGATTGGCAAGGAAATCATTTTTGCATCGCGAACGGTTTGAAAATGAAGAGAGTAGACTTGCGCACTGTGTGGAATATACCTGTTGGGGTAAAAATTGATCAACTAATTATTAAACCAAATACAGATCGTTGCGATTCTTTTGCACCTGGTCAGTTGGTCAGTACAATGGGGAAACAGAGAACGAGAGGTGTAATTTTCGAAATCGAAATCCATGCAGTCAATGCAATTTGTATTACCCCACGTGATTTCATAATCCGTCAAGGTATGTACATGTATGCAATACATGGTCATGTATTGCGCCCCAATGTTAATTGATTTGCTTTCTATTGCGCTGAAATAATGCGTTATCACTTATAATTATGCGATGGAAAGTTGTTTTCTACTTTCGCTCGGGTCACCGGTTGAGTATATACACATATTTTAAGCAACATAGCAGATAAATGGCAAATGGATTCCGAGAATTCCTCTTCCTCTGTCGCTTTACCACCTGGTATATAGCAAGCATCAAGCGTTGAGCAGTGAGCGCATAATTAGACCAGAAGTAAGCTCCAAATGAAGCAAATCTGCTCTCAGATTTCTAGGAATTATTCTACAAAAAAAAAAAAAAAAAGAAAAAAAAACAAAACAAAACAAAACAAAACAAAAACAAAACAACAACAACCAACTGCTTAGTATATATAAAAAAAAAAAACGACTAAAAAGACGATAACTAACACATCCCTATATCACCGATGGTACATGTATTATGCACGTGAATAATTATTTATCTAATTACGTCACTCATGAAATCCATACATGAGATTTATGTTCATGTAATTATGAATACAATGTACATGCATACACGATGAGCTCCAGGTAGAAGCTGTATGTTCAGTCTGGATCTTGAAGCAAAGATTGTTCAGCTGAAGGCGTCGCCTCGTCATTTGTTAAATGAGGCAGACAACACGTCCTCTGAAAAATTTAGTCATTCAGCAAGAGCAGAGAGAGAAGGCCATCGATATGTTTTATGTAATCAAATGCGGTTGCAGTGTGGGAGATCTAATAGGCCAGCTGCCTTCGTATGGGATGAATATTTCACCTAGAAAACTATCAGGAGCATATACGATGAAGTGTATATTTATGATTCGTTTACTTGGATGAATATGCATTGGGTACATTGGTTGATGTGCTCTGTGCGGAAGTCGTGTTCAGCGTCTGTTGGATGTGCTGAAAACAGGGCCTTGAGATTTCGAAGCAGTCAACCTAATCACATGAAAGTATCTCTATTATACAGTGTATATACATGGATAATACTCAAAGGCGATTTCCTGCTAATATTGCATTGTTTGCAAATGCATATAAAATATATTCGATCTGCAACAATTTGTTGTTAGCGTCCCATGATGGTCTTGAAATTTGCCTTTATATTGGGAAATTTCATGTATACACTGGCTACGCAAGGAGGGAAACAGCTATGCGATGCGATCATATATAAAAGGAAACGGTTTTGGAACAAACCCACGAGTCTGCCCGTCCCTCCTCTTGCCCATTCCCCAGCCCCTACGCAAACCCATAAAAACCCCCACCTCGTGTACCAACAGGTGCCAACTCAACATGCCCACATCGCCCACCATGCACCTGGAAAACTGGACGATTACTGCAGGGATTTCAGTCCTCTCAATGTGCACTTTGTACATGCTTTGAGTACACGGAAGTGGGCGTGCGTGGGTTTCCTCAAAGAGAGGTGTGCAAATGACAAGCGCAGGTGTTCAAAGCCAGACTTCATTGTTCACACAAAAGTAGCGAATTCACGCAGCCAGCCGATTTTGCATGATCTGCATAAGGCATTTTTAATTATTTCTGATTCGAAGGGATGCGTCCGCTAATTTGCAAACTTGCTGAAACATATACATGTACGAGTATAGTACTAGTAACTAGGCATATGCAGGCATGTACATTGGTCCTGCATGATTCCTCATCGTGCATCTCGTGCAAATAGATCATTCGATCTGAACAAAACAACAGAAAACTGATGTTGTCCCCAAAGTGTACACTGTCTATTGGGATGCATCCAGGATGCAAATTCTTGGGATCCATTAAAACGCACGAAGCAAAGAGAAGGCATTTCTGTTATATTTATGGTTTGTATAGAGAGTTCAGACGAAAGACTATTAGCATTGATAATTAAGTCATTTCTGTTTTGTATTCGGATAATTTAGAACACACTAACATGTATATACACATGTAATTCGCAACCTACCCTAGAATAACGTTTCTTTTTAATTTGACTGAGTACTATAATGCCGAAACAGAGTGGGCCAAAAGTAATCTATCTACTCCATGTGAACTATTTCAATGCTTTTCAATGGCACTGAGTTTTTCCGAGAAAGTGTTACAAAACAGGTTGCAGTGTAATAACCACACAAAGATAAGAGACATAAATACTTAGTATGGATAGTCTAACATTTCATGCTGTTATTCCTATCATTCACTTTACAATGACATTGACATTGATGCCGATTTATCTTAATTAATAGAGTGCACCCAATATTCGGCGATATTTTAAAATTTTGGCAGCAAACAGGACCCCTTACCGGGATAGGCTTCAGCCTTCCTCACACGCATAAATAAAGCATCACTTCCGCGCTATTCCTTTGTGCTGTTGATTTGAGTGCAGTACTAATGTTTATTTCTTTAAATCAAAACAAAGCAGAGAGTTTTTATTGAAGCGCCGGGCAACAAATGACATTCCATAATGCGCGTCTAGGGGCTTATCTGATTCAGTTCTCTTCGCGATCACACACCGATCGCATTTTAATGTTCCTCCTAGATAGCCATACCAGATAGGCATTTTTTGGAATAATTAGTCAATTTTTGTCAAATTAAAGTTTTTGGTTTTAACGTAGATCGATTACTACTTTTGGCCCACTCTGCATAATTATATATGAGGATTCAGCAGTTGCAGGTAGGCCTATATGTATATATTTAATGTATATACATGTACTTGCTGTACCTTAAACTACCTTTACCGGACGAATAAACCAGAAGAGTAGCACCGTTCAATTACACTATACATGAACTGTACCTATATCATACGCTACCAATGCAATTGTTCCATGACATCCCATGGCATGAGCTGCTGTGGTCGTTGATGGAGTCTCACGACTGTCTAGGCATTAAAGGTAGAAAGTGTGAACTAAGATTTCCTATTTTTGTTGCTAATGAAACGTTCGACAACGAGCAGTGACAGCCGCCATTAGCCCGCATCCGGACACATAGTCGAATGAGGCCGCTTCCGTGAGCCCCAGCGTCTGCACGCAGCCAGAGGCGCCACTGCGACAACCCAGGTTTTATCGCCCCTACTGCCCGCCTCCCCTGAGCTATTTGTCCTCGGGATATGTGAGTTGCTGAAGCAGATACCTCCTCGGCCTTCTTCGTCACAACGTCTTCATGGGGACAGTTGTGAGCGCATTCTGCGGGCCGACGCGAGAGAAGAAGGAACAAGAACCAGCAGGTTGGTGGTCGATTTTAATTTTGGGGCAGATTTTCCTCTATACACAATGTTGATGAGAAGCCTTTTTAATTGCACTGGTGCTCAGTCAGGTAGCAAATTCACCCGTGAGTTGAATTGGAAAACGTAGAAGAATGATATTTTCTTGCAGAGCGGAATTAAGTACGTGTCATGAGTCTGTTTTTGAGCGACACAGGGTGCATGTCAGAGGTCATTTCTTCAATCCAGGGTCTTGCACAAACCTGACATTTCCAGCACCTGCATAACTGGAATAATGCACCAGTATACATCATGTACAATTCTTCGAACCACTGAATAATTCTTCTTCATAATTAACGGATGAAGAATCCCAGTTTTTTATGGATTTAAGACGTCGGTGTATAATGTCAGAAAACGCATTTTTATTTATTGATCACCTTGATTGCTGTCGGCTAAAAAAGGACTCGACGTTTCTGTCGGTGTCATCTAGGGCCATAATATGAAAGAAGACCTTGCATCTTGTAAACAAGAGAGGGGTTCCGAAGGCGATCACAAAATATTATTTGTGTGAAAATATGAAAATTTACGTTATTCTTCACGCACTTTACGCACTTACTCGGATATGCATTTTGAAATACATTATTTTAAATGTTGAAGCATTCTGACGAAGAAAAATAATTGCATGGTCTCACAATAAATGAGATAATAGATTTTGTAAAAAAAAAAAAAAAAAAAAAAAAAAAACCCACACACACACCAGCTACACCAGCAAAAGAAAAAAAAAGAACAAGGAAAAAAAGTTGACAGGGAAAAGAATACCGACCAAAGCCTCGTTTCCCCACATAAATCATCGGATTACCGGTACATGATTAATTACTAGTATTCTGACACTTATTGAGCAACTCAGAGCATTCTTATAGGTTGTCATAACGATAAATTAGTAATTAATTAAGCTCAGGATATTGAATGGTAATTAAATAATGCTTACCTGCATATCCTCCTGTGGGTTGATGACTTGATGTACTAAAATCATTGCCACTACTCTCTCCATCTCTCTCTCTCCCTCTCTCTGTTAATATCTGCTGATATCAAAATACAATCTACAAGAGTATTCAGGGCTCTTGATGAAATGATATCTTTCGTGATTATCGAAATGATCCAGCCTCCAAGCAGGTGCAACTGCCGCGCAGATGACGTTTTCGTTTTATCTTATGAAGGCCCAGTCATTTAAAGGGTATAATTATAGTTCGCATGCATGGATATAAAAGATATAAAAGGAATCCCACACTATTGTGCTTTTGTGTTTGTATTTGCCGTGCGTGTATGCAACGTACAAGAGATAAAAGATAGTCTGGATAGATTATATCTTGATACGAGAAGAGAATGCGATTATCATATTATATACCAATTCAACCCAATCTTAGATTGTTTCAAAGTTTCTCCTTTGCTTCTCAAAAGGTTAGTTTTTTCGTTCATGTTATACGGCAGTATACAAAATAATTAATCCCCCATTGTCCGACAAACAACAATAAACTCAGAATATAAATCGCTGAGGGAACAAAAACCCCTTTCAAAGAAAGCATCGACCCAGGAATATAATATGCCTCAAAATGACTGCGGGACGTGACTGCATTCAGAATTAATCAAGGGATGGAGGACATCAATGTGTAGTGTTCTGTTTCACGCATTCTATTTGTGGAAACAGTGCTGTGAAACTCACTAAAACGGCATCTCACACACACGCGCAATCCAAGGTACACACATGCACTTTAAATATGCACAGGGCCTACCAATACCGTAATTAACTTAGTCGTATGGTCGATCGATTACAGGTTCACAGCGAATTTTTTTATTCATTTTTTTTTGTTTTCTTTTTTGTTTTCTTTTTCGAACTTAGGTCACGAACGCCCCATGAGCACCATGTAAACAGTGTCCGCGGAGATCAATGCGCGAGACATGCGGCCAATTAGGGGCTCAAACGGGTGATTAGACGTAAGACACAAGATGGTCTCTTAGATCATTTCCAATACTTCTGTGATCATGCGATGGGCACCTGTCTCCAGAGCTTACCAAGATTGGCTGAATCATGTCTGCGACACAGAGCAATCAAGGCGCTGAATTACCTGAACCTGGGCCACACTTTCTCTGTATGAATTAGGTTGCAAGTCGCATTGGCCACTCATATTATACACAGATATAATGTGCCCTAAGTTAACCTCATCGGAACAAAATAGGTAGCTGCATGAGGTCTACTACATGAATACGTGCTTATGGCCTGTTACCAATCGGCATATACGTGTATACACGTACATACATATACTTATGTATTTAGATTAACCTTTGCATGCATACAACCAGTCCTATAACCTTATGCATCCTTGCACACACAATTACATTGTATACAATTATCCATTATAAAATATCGATTGCCAATTAAGAGAGGGTTCAGATCGCAGACTTACGCAGTTTAGTTTTAATATTTTTAAGCGTGGCCATTAGTCGACTTGTTAATTACCAAGCGGCGTGTTAATTGAGCGCCATTAGCCGACCGACCAATGTCACGTAGACCGGACGTGGAAGGAAGGTTGATCGACTTTGAGTAGTCAATCCTCCTTAAACGCGTGTAAATTGGTCTCGGAAAGTATTAGCCTTAAGTTAGCCCATGCAGTGCATATATATACACGAGTCAACAAGTCATGAAACAATGAATGAAACCCGTTCACTTTTGTCCTTGGGAGAGAAAGAGAACGGGTATTGCCGTGGTAGGCCATAGGTGCACAATTAATAGACTGTGATAGCAACAAGATGCATGGGTCTGAAAAGAAATCGATGGATTCCCTTGAAGTGAAGATAGCGAATGCAATACGTCGTGTTCACGGCAATACCATGACATTTGTCACCAGTGGACCAGGAATGCAATAATTTAGTAAGAAAATTAATTATATAGCTGTATAGGCCTATGATTGGTTCTCAAATTATTGTATGATCGCGGCCGGTGTAATAGGTCCCACGTGTAATAGGAATATATATTGTATATGCTTTTCTACGAGTCGTTTGCTGCTTTCCCCCTAGGCAAGGCCCCATCCGAAGCCCCACAGCCCAAGACGCAGGTCGTGGCCCCAAATTCAGCTCCAGCCCCTACCCTAGCTGCTGCCCCAGCCACCGCACCAACCACAGACAGCAGGATGCCTGACGCAAACGGGACGAAACCAGCAAGCACCGGCGAAGACGAAATGAATCCGAGTCAAATGCCGATCAAAGAACCTTTGGCACTGTTCCAGAAATGGTTCGAAGAAGCTCAGTACTCAGACGGAATTCACCTGGCTACAAGCATGACCTTGGCCACAGCCTCAAAGTGGGTTGATGCTGTATGAGAGGGGTAGATATTTCATGATCTTGTTGCAGGGCTGGTCGACCTTCTTCGCGGATTGTGGGAGTGAAGGGGTTCGATAAAAGTGGCTTCAAAATCGCCACCAATAAAAACAGCAGAAAAGCCAAGGATATGGTGAGGAGTCGAGGGGAAGCCTTCTTGTTCTCTTAATCATCTCCATCCCAAATCTCCCCTTTTTATACGAACAGGACGAAAATCCGTTTGCCAGTCTGATGTTTTACTGGGAAAGTATGAACCGAATGGTAAGCAAAAAGCCATAATTACATTCATTTTCTTTGTTATCACATTTTATATATGACCAGGAGATTATTATTGAATAAATAAATGTAGATAAAATGAAGCGTCTCATATTATAACATCATAAAAAGGGTGTTTGTGATCAGGTCAGAATTGATGGCCCTGTTGAGAAGTTGGATACGAAGGCGACCAGCGATATCTGGAAAGGGTTTCCCCGAGCGGCTCAGTTGACACACAGCGCCAGTAAACAAGATGACATATTGCCAGACAAATCTGTAGGTTTATACACCACTATAGGTGTAATACTCACAGTGCACTTTGATATTTAGACGTTGGTGCAGAAGAAAGCCGAACTCACTCAGCAGTACGCGGACTCTACGCCGATACCGCCTAATCCTGAATGGTATTGTGTCACTTTCACGCAATAATACGTTTTCTCTTTACATAATTTCTCGTTAAAGGTGTGCATACAACTTGATTCCGGATTGGTGGGAGTTTTATCAAGTGGTCACGGATCTGCCTGACCGAATAATATTCCGAAAACCAGAGGCGGGAGAGACCCCTGATGGCAAGGCTCTTCATCAAGGAGATGAGGGTTGGATTCTAGAGCGAGTTTATCCGTGATGAACATTGTCTTCAATCAAGTGATGAGGTTCATTTTTTAGCCGTTGTGATGATTATTGTGAGCACGTTCAATGTCGACTGCTTGGTTGCATAGTCATAACGTTCTTGGTGAATGTTGAGTTATTCCACATAGGCCCTGCTACTCTTTTGCGTTATGATTTACAAGTCCTTATAACTATGTTTTCGATATTCAAATTTCACAATTAAATTTGCAATCCATGATACCAATTACAATTGCGGAATAAGTAACATATCAAATTGTATCAAATTGTTTGTCATTTCCACTTTGAGTTTGAACAATAAATTCGTTGGAAAAAAATCATTGTAGGTCTATCCATGTTGTGCGGATCACGAATGGTGCTGGAATGTGCGATTTGCAGGTTTAAATTAAACTGACCTATATTTCGACCGTGTTTAATTGTACAACGTATATGATTATACAGACGTGGATTTAGTGGTAAATTTCAAGCGCTCTCCAAATTGAACAATATTGTCAAATTGAGATCTTGAGATCTTGTTATAATATAATATTTGTTGATATTGTGTAACAGACCGCTTTCCTAGCTGATCTCACCCTATCGAACCACTCCTAACTGCCAATCCCAGTTGTAATGAACGCTGCATGTATAATTGTCACACTCGGTTCAATTACTTATAATTGTCATGCAATTTACAAAAGCCGTGATAAGCAAGTGATAACTCCAGAGAAGGATGCTGTCCATGTCGGCAGCCCGCTTCTCTTGGATCTCGGCTTTGTCCGTGATTCCGTTCGTAATTGACGCCCTAAGTCTGACTCCTGGGAAAACTGTCGCTGAGGACTGTGATGCTCGACCAACTTGCATGGATCTGATCCGAAGGACTGTCAATCGTTTGGATTTCGTTGATAAGCATATCAATGACGTTACTGATCGAATCAAGTTATGGCCCAAAGGCAGGTATTGAGTTCAACAACGATTTCGTATAATGGATTGTTTTATAAGTAGCGAGATTATTACATCTGTATTACATGTACCGGCATATGCCACAGCATACATTTCTGATTGTAGGCTGAGTCGTGTAGCGTTCGAACGGACTTGCTGTCGACGGGAGAAAGTAAACTATCTGTAGCCGCAGAGCCTGCCATGCATTTGACATCGCGTGTACTGCGACCTGGCCAATATGGCCAAGTCTGAAGAAAAATGCACAGACAATTATTTGCTAAATCGCCATCTGTACAATTCACTGTTAATTGGAATACAATAGATGCCAAAATATATCGGAACTGGTTATGTTCCACTCTTCTGGCCTAAGTTGATTCTTTTCTCTTTTAGCAAAACACGTCAAGAAGTGCATTGAAGGTTTCAATCTTTCTGCAAACTCTACATCGTGTTACCTGATTGTGGATAACAACGCTTCTGACTGGACCCGTGCCAGGGAGTTCTGTCGGAGGCTCAACGACAAACATGCCGTTGACCTGGTCACCATCAAAACAAGAGAAGAACTCGCAGATGTCTGGCATCACACCAAGAAAAACGGTCGGTGTTATATGTGTTATTCATGTCATTATTCTGAATACAAACGATGCATGCATGGTTCAGTATAAATTTAATAACTTGGCGAATGCTTTTTCTTCTGCTTTGTAATGTCCAGGTAAATCCGCCGAATATTTCACAAATGGTCTGCTAACAGAGAGCCAAGTACTTTCTGCCACTGATTGCTCTACACATCCCCCGATGCTCTCCCAGATGGCGGTCGGTGTCAATGATCCTTGTCTGATGCTGATGGTGGCGACTGGCGAGCTCAGCAGAGCAAAGTGTTTCTCTGATAAACGGGCTTTCATTTGTGAGCAGCGGAATTAGCGTCAAATAAATATTGAAAATACATCAATTACCAGTGTTACAAAAGTTTCAATTGTTACGACTCGCTTAATATATTATAAGTTTGTTCGTGCATGGCACTGTTGAAAAACACTACCAATTGTGAACATTGCAGTCGATGCGTTCTCTTTCTCCCTCTTATTTCATCAAGCATCATATCCATGCCCTAATATTGAATTTTGGCCTATAGAAATTGACAGTTTGAGTGCAATAACTTTAGTTTTGTCCAGTTTAATTTTTCGTTAAATTTAATTAATAATATGCTCCCATATTACTGATTTGAAAGGGGCCAATTGAATTTCTTTCCGAGCACCCATATTCTGGAGATTTCAAACTATGAGCCCCAAAATAGGATTATATGTTAATTTATTAAGATTGATTAGAATTGAAATAATTCAAAATTTCAAAAATGTCACTCGGTTGGTTTATCATTTTTAGGAAGAAAAACAAATTGAAAAAAAAAAATCCTGTGTCACTCGGGTGGTTTCTTAGGGGAAAAATGTGAAAATATTTCCTAGCTATGTTGCCCGGATGTCCAAATATGGTCATAACTTAATTTAGCATATATTTTGTTTTATGATGGATAGTTTTGAAATGGTCATTGTGGCCTTGACCTTTGACCTTCAAAATACTTTCTGACACGGATATTGTCATACTTGATAAACGTTAGAAAAATGAACGATGAAACATTACGGAGAAACAGTGCACATGCACACAGTTATTTTGACCTTACAATGCAATCAGAAAGAAAATCATAATGTTTTACGTATTATATAATCATTAAAAATCTTTAATGTCATATATCTTGTAAAATGTTGATCTGACAACAAATTAGTCATTATAAAAATACTGGCCTATATTATATATCTAGACATTGATGTGATTCGATTTCAAAACTAACCATCACGAAACAAGATATAGGCTAAATTAGATTATGACCATAATGGGACATTCACAAATTGTTTCACAAAAAAGGGCGCAATGAATTATTTTTAAAGATTGACCAGACACTAAGGGCAATGCATTGTGTTAAATTTACTCTAATGTATGGATATCAAGCCTTATATGGTGAAAAAAAAAGTCATACACAGTGCGGATTTCGGGCGAAAATAAGTACTGACAGCATTCCCATACATCACTGATTAATGTGTATTGTTGTTTGTGTGTTCCATGATTACTTTGTTAGGATCATTGTTTTAGCAATAACAGAGTTAGACACTTAGTTTTCGACGCGACGCTCACGAACGCCATTCGTACGTTCACCACAGTTCGGATTCTCTTGGACCACAAATTTCAGAGTGACAGAACCGTTGAATTTCATATTCAGCTGGTTTACTTACGAACATATCATGGCATCGACATCGACTTTACCCTCATCTATATAACGTATAAATGTATGTGGTAAACATATCATCATCCTGGCTAGGTAATACGTACCAAGGTAACAAGAACGATTGTGAAGATGAAAAAAAAAAAAAAATAAAAAAAATAAAAAAAATATATATATATGCAGTGATCAAGGCTCACTGTGACTGGGAGAGTACGTCACTGTACATGCATGTATTGGGCGGGAAAATATTCAAAGTGATATGTGAGTGCTAGAGATTGTCAATTCAATTTCATGTTTGAATCATCTGAGAATGTGAGATACATGTATACTAGTATATGCTGATCAAGTCAACCGGTCAGTGACTGACTGACTAGGTATCACTCAGTTACCGTGGAGTAGGAACAGGCCACAGGAG
>KB295744.1:301380-337897 GCA_000328365.1 Capitella teleta | reverse complement strand
GCCCCCCCCCCACTTCTAGATTTGGGGGGGGGCCCACCCCCCCGGTTCCTACGCCACTGTTCCATCTTATTCATTTATATTCATAAAATGCTTTCACTTAACGCCAACCTTTTAGTTCAAATACTTGTTCACGTGTTGGCGCAACCAAACTCCGACGCTTACCTGACTCCGGCTAACAGAGCGATAATAGGTCAGTTTCACACTCTCTTTGCTACGACGCGGAACCAGTTGGTGTCACGTGATTGTGTCAGAACGAGGCTCGAGGGCCGGGGGTACATGCGCATCAAAACTGCTTTGAGCGATCCAGTCACATTATAACATCATTGCATGGCCCGATCGAGTGCCCGCCGACCGCCTCTAACTCATGACTATTACCGGTATTTCAAGTAGCTATGTATAACTTATAATTATTGTACTTATCTATAATATTGATGATTAAATGTGGACCGAAGTGGACAGCAATTGAGGAGAAATGGTGCTCTAAGTGCATTGGAACTTTTGAAGTGACACTTCACCTTCATTTAACAACCATCTGCATAATTGCTTCAAAGCAGAAAAACTGAAAGATAACCCATTTCACTGCTTAAGAGATAGAAAAGGTATTTACTATTCAAAAGACAATGTTAAGGCCGCCCCACGCAAATTGAAGGTTCTATTGGCCCTAAGTGCAGTATTAGGCCTATTGGTGTTATTTTCTTGGATGGCAATGGAATAATAGGAGTACATGCATGTAGCCTATATCTTTTAGTGTTCATTATAAAAATACTATATAATAATATTATGCAGATTGAGAACTCAGATGCCATTCAAGTGCGCAGCAATGCAACTCAAGAATCAGCGAATCAATTAGCAACAAATCCGATTTCCGTCGATCCTAATGGTGGTGTACCTATTAGGCTGACTTAGATCACTCATATTGAGCGACGTAGCTGTCTGTGATTCAGTAATAAACTAGAAAGCATGTACTCCTATATAGTAATATATTAGGCCTACAAACCTCCGCCGATCGAGAGGGGCTTTACCATAGTTATTGAGATTAGCTTGTATAGCAACCATATCCAACATGCATCGATCGTGAAAAGTGGTCCCCCGTCGCCATGGCAACCCTGTCATTCGTTCACTCAATTATTGCAGATTCCGGTTTCGGCGAACCAAAAACGTTTAGATTTCGCAGCAAATTTACGCTCCGTGTTTGTTATAGAATTTTTTTTGTTGAAAAATTCTATATATCGCTTTGTTTGTTTGTTTGTTTGTTTGTTTGTTCGTTTTTTTTTTCTTCTGTATTATTACTCATATCGTTTGAATTTTACGTGGGTTAATTATATAGACGTGTATTTTATAATTAGTGCAAAACTGCAAGTGACTCAGCTAGGTAGCTATCTATATTGCGCACCAGATAGAGATAAAAAAAAAAATATTAATAAAATAAAATAAAAATTCCACATGTCCTATCCCGGCCACCGTGCCAAAGCTATGTGCATTACTAACTTACGGTCCACGCTTCTACCGTGTCTATGGTATCCTCACTGCTCCATAACGGACTCCAGACTGCTTCATAACGGATTGAAACGTATGGAAGCATCACTTGACGGCGGAGATATTGAAACAACCAATCGGGTCGTCGGTGCATGTACACGCCACTACCTGGTAGACCCATCTCATACAGTATTGAGTCATAATTCTACTGTACACATAATACGGTGACATCATCGCCATATTAACATATACTACTTTTATATTCAGTAATCATAACGCAAACTGCGTCCCAACCTTCGAGCATTTGACGCGGAATGAATCCACGCCGAATTCACGTGTGAGTTGGTTTTCGAAGCGAGAAGTCATTCGTCGATGGAAAGACGCTTTTGTTGCTGTCGATCTGAGAAGGTTTGCTTCTCTCTTCTACGTTCATTTCGATTGAACGGCTGAAAGGAATAACATATTTCTGGAGGTGAGTTAATGTTCTGTTTATTTTCCTTCAAAATTTTATACCTGCATTCGTTCGATTTTATGGAACAAGTGGCACTAAGTCTTGAACTTGAAGTGCAACAATAGATAATAAAATATAATGAATAAATATAGGCCTAATCATAATGAATTATAATTATAAATATAAATATTTATTTAGCAGAACAATGATACTTTAAGTTTAATAATATAATCTGGCTGACATACTACAGTCAGTACAGTGAGACCCGGAGGTCAGTACGCAGACCTTGCCCGATTTATTTGTGCTAAATATTATCATAAATTCATAATTATTATCATTTATGATTATATTTATTAGGTAAACAATTCGTTCAATTGAATCACATTAGACTAGTGATATTACATAATAAATTAATAACATATAGTCATATACTGTTATCAATCAATGTTAATGAATTGAATAATGCAATATCGATAATTCGATATGCATCAGTAATTTACTAATTTTACATTCTCAGATACTAACTTAAACGTCGACTCAATGACTGTCACAACTCAAGACTTCATGACAAGTGTCAAGTTTTATCCCATAATACCCATAACAAATTTAACATTAAATTTATTAACCGTTATAAATGCGAGGATCCCAACGATCGCATTGTCAATGATTGTGGAATCTCGTTTGTTGTTCACCCTTACCTAGGCTAATGCAAGAATTGCAAAGATCATGGGAATTGGTGAAATTCTTTGACCCTATCCTAGCTGACATACTACACTACAGCGAGACCAGAGGTATGCAGATCTCGCCCGATTTATCTGTGCTAATCTTATCCCTATTCCTCCTAATCCACACAAACCTTCTGATCCTTAGGATCCTTGCTTTAGGACTTGCTAACAGTTATCTCAATTGATCTGGTAAATCAGAATTGCTGAAATCAATGCTAACTCACTGAGTCAATAAGTAACTGTAAGGGCTGTCGATGTTAATCAATAAAATCAGGATAACAGACTTGATTATTCTAACCACTTGTAATACTCCATACTTACCAGTGCTAACCTTGGATTGCCAATTGATCATAAACTAGGGGTGTCCGGGCGGGCTACATCAACAAGTCTAGATTGATAAGCAGATTTACTCAACTCGCTAGTTCTGTTACCCTTGAACTTTTGAATTGCTGTTGTGACATATTAAAATGTCTGATTAGGAATCACTAATGTAGTCAACTGACCAAATGATTCAGCGTCACTGATTTGAGTGATTTCAATTCAATTGTTCCTTTAGTGCGATTTGTCTTTTAAGATAAATGCACATGAAATTGGTTGCTGATTAATATGAGGGCACTTTATGAGGAGAATTTTGAACTTTTTGATGTAAATACAGTTTAGTCCAACCAATGGACCCCTATGGTGAGATATTCTATATGGAATCACTGGAATGTCAATTTCCTTAGATCATGAATGTTGAATAAGAATTGTCTGTGAATGAATGAAAGATAAATTCTATTATAGGCTTTAAGGGATTATTATTTTATACTAGTAGCTATTTTCATATTTTGTATATTTTAGGAATTTTGTTGATGATTAAAAAACCACAGTTGTTACGCTGAACCTTTTTAGCATATTTCTATATCAATTATTCATAAGTACCGGTACATAACTTAAACACTTAGCTACAAGGATTCCTATTGACTCACATATATTATTCTGTATTTTGTTTGTTTTATGAGCCTATTATGGTTAAAGTTGTGATTTTAAGGTAACACGTTTTAACTATGTTGTTAACTTGTTATTATTGTTAACTCAATTAATAAAATTGTTAATTTGTAATTTTATTTCATGGCATCACAATTTTTAATTGCATTACTTTTATTAATTTGAGTTTGCAGATCATTCTATATATACATATATCATGTTATGGCTTAAGGACTCAATTATCCTTGCACTGACTTGTCTGTAGAAATTTTTGCTACAAAGTTCTTCTAACTACAAAGCTCACTTTGCTCACTCATGCAATGTTGGACCTTGGAGTTTTTCCTACCAAGAACAATCACCATTGTCTTGTACAGCTGTATAGTGTGTACACATCTTTACAAAAATTGAAGAAGGAAATACATGCAAAGAAATTTTGTCGGTTTAAGTACCAGTAATATATAATATGCATGTATAATTAATTATTTATTCTGTTAATATTTATAGCGTACTCTGATCCTAACTTGTAAGTAATGTGCAATTAACTGAATTAAGCTCCTGACCATAATTAGGTTCATATAAACGAGTATACGAACTCCTTCAGGTGCTGGTGAACTTTTATTGTTGAAATATGCGCTGAATTAAGTGGAGTTTACTGAGCATGGGCAATTCAGTATTGCTGATGAATCTGGCAGATCTTTGCACTGAGCATCGTGTCCCTTGACTCCCTTTCTCAGGGATCTGCCATGCCTCAAGTTAACAACGTAATGTGCTCATAATTGTGCACGTGAATTATGTCTTCCTGCTCATGTCTAATGACACAATCATTTCCAACTGATTGGCTTCTAATTAGAGCAACGGTCATTAGCTGAGCTATGATTCCACGCATAACGCAGCATTGCACGGTTAAACATGTTCTCTGGATGCACAATATAATGTTGAAATATCAGTCCTCGGGCTCTGACCACAAAGTAATTAAATTTCGAAAAAAAAAAAAGTCACTCTGCGAACAGAGTTCAAAAGACACAGCTGCACATATTATTTTCAGAAAAATTCAGAACATTTTCTAACTTGAGGTTCGACTTGGATTGAGGTCAGACTCATGAACGAGATATTTTGAGGTCTTCGGTGACCTCTCCCTCAAGAGGTTTATATTTACCCCTCTGCGAACTCGGAGAAAAGAGTAAACTGTGTTTCAAGTTTTAACCCAAGATTCATTTATTTGGTAGAGTTTAGTTTTATCAACGTTTGTGTTGAAAGTGAAGCATGGGAAGTGGGCGTGGTTTCGTTGCGGGGTTTCTTACCGTTCTTTCATGCAAGGCTTGTAAACCATGGATGCATGCTATACAAAGATTACTGATTTCGAATTAGATGGATTGCATACATGCGATGCTCCACTTACTAGATTCATTTCGCACTTCTTTATGTCATCGTAGTTTTAGTGGGAAGTTTTCATATCAATTTTCCCATACTACTATGATATTCTCATATCACAATAAAATGATTAAAATCACATGTGTTTAATTATAAATACTCCCATGTGATTTCAATTTTTGTCAATGTATCATTCTTTACGCAATCACCCATACTTGGGCTATTATGCAAAGCAGCATGGCGTCAGAGCTCATTCTATGCATAATTGTCCTCAATAACCAAGGTTAAACCTCATCTCGGGTATTTAAAGTTTTTTTTTTTTTAATGAATGACCTGGTTTTCATGTACTGAGTGAAATGACGCATGCACTCAGTCTGTCACACTGTCTGACCCGATGAATGCGCCTCACGGAAGTTTTTGTGAAACTTTTTTATTTCATGCAACTCCTATTCTCATGATCGAATGATTAAAACTGAAAATTGGCACACAGCTTTGATGAGTTCTCGTCGCTTGTCACTCGTAGCCTCAAGGGCTAACGTCCATTTCGGATTTCTTTAACTTAAGAATTTTCCCCGAGGAGGCGCTGTGTTCCCACTGTTTTCAACTTCTCATGAAATGCCCCCATTTTTGGCCAGAGAACGCCTTTAACTCATTTTTCTTAGCGGTGGGCGTGATCTTGAATTCGTTTGTTACGTCACCGTCTGTGCTTTATCATTTGTGGACGTCGCTTTTTCAGTTTTTCATTCATGCTTGGCTCGGTTTTCTCTTTTTCGGGTTTAACTTCGTTTCTTCGAACTGCGTCCGCTCCTGCGCTGAGGTTGGGTTGGCTGCTGACGGCTATTCATGACGTCATCTTCTCGGTATCATCCCGTAATGCAATGTTCCACTGAAATGTCACTCGTCTCCTCGGGGCTAACTGGCAGCAGGGCGATATGGGGCTGCTGAGAGGCTCTCATGTCCATGCAGATTATGCTCAAATAACATGATGCACATTTCCCTCTTGATCAATGCTGAATTTTTTTTTACATAGCTTTTACATACGTATTTTTCTTTCCCTTGTGGAGACTGGTGAAATCCAAAGTAAATTAGCTGCAAGTCTTGGGCGGCGTGACAATGCATTCCATTAGCTGCTGCGACATTCTTGTGCTTGTGCCGGTGTTATTCTATCGACATTCTGCACAAAAGCACTTACTTCTGCGGTTTCGCTCGGCTGCCTCTGCCTCTGCTGCTTCCATATCTGCGGCACAATGCACTGCCTTTCATCTCCCGTAATATACACTTACATATATGCTACCATAATGCACTGCATGCACTTCAATTAGCAACGGATTTTCGTGCTGATCGACTGATGCATTCACCTTTTGCACCTTTGCTTTCAGCGCCCGGTTTATCTGCCATTAAGAAGCCATTTTCGCTCACTTATTATTTTTTTGCTCGGTCTGCATGCGGTGGGTCTTGGGTATCATGTAGCTCAGCTGAGCTCATCTCCAGCAAGAAGGGCGTGCTCCGTCACTCCTCAGCGGGATATACCTCCCCCCCACCTCGTACGTTATGCATGATATTGATGTGGGCTGTTTTTTTACTCTGTACTATAATGCATCGTGTTGTGCATCGTTAATATTGGGTTAAATTAGGCTTTGTTTGCAGCAGCCACTTTTTGTGTTGCCATTATTCCCCTGTGGGTATAATCCCATTGCGCCATATTAGAGGTTGCACGTGCATGGATTATCGCATCAAGTCTTCATTCACATCGATTTACACGCCATGTGTGTTTTCACTGCCATCCACATGGCACGGGATTTTCCTGCGTGACTCAGTCGATCGTCACCGCCCTCCTCCTCCTCCACCTCCTCTCGACTCCTTTTGCTCTCCACCTCTTCACCTTGACCCCTCGTCGACATTGATCAGTGCTGCATGCTACCTACTTCGCTATGTGCATGCCTCATTCAGCATGCTCTACATGTATTGAGTTCATCAAAGTATATTCTATTTCTAGTACATGCATGCGTTGATCAACGTGCGTGTGTTGATCGTAATCATTGTATCTTAATTGGTTGATTTGCATGCGTCAATGGGTCTAATTATTGATTGACTTCGTCCTATATATCATACCGTAATTAGTGAGGCGAATCTTCTTTTTGCACTTTCGCTGTCCTCTTAAGTGGAAACTACTCGAACGAGCGTTTTGAATGGTTCGGTGTTATTTTTTTTACCTGTGCATATAGACGGCACTATTACTGTAGTACATTATTATATATAGCTTACGGTACATGTTAATGTACGAGCTGAGTGTATTGATTCTCGTGAAATTACATTCCAATCATATATCCATAATCCCATATTATAATCCGGTTTATATTTTTATGACCACTTGTATGGTACCGTACGTGGACATTGGTCATCGGCGCCCTTTGAAATGGCCAGCTATCAGCTGCGGTGCATCAGTGCATTCCTGTGGCTGTCGAAAGTCCTTCACTTTTATCACTTGTTATCAGTCATTTCAATGTTTTGCAACGCTGATTGCGCGGATTACATGAGTCTCCTCCTATTGTGATCAACCACTTTCGATCACCTTTGGCATTCTGAGAGACGACTGCACTTTCAGTCTCTCACTGCATGAATGGGCGTGCCCCTCCTCTCTTGGCTGCTTAGTCTGATGACTGGTTTCTCTCTCACTCAGTGTTGATTGCACTCGGTCAGCACTTAATTGCCCTATACTAGGTAACAGTGCGCAGAGTGAAGAAGCCCAAGTTCTCAGCCAAATGTCCACACGGGCAGCGATGTCAGCATGGATCTCCATGGCACTGGTTCTCAGTTGAGATAGTTCTTATTTGCTCTACAACTTAAAAATTAGTCTGCCGCATTAGTTACGGTTATTGAGTTGATACACCCACCGGTATAGCCTGCATTCACACAACAGCTTATTTCTGAAAATTGCGATTGCATTAAGCCATGCATATTTATGATAAGACATTTGGTCTGTTTGTTCGTGTGTTGGTTTTGTTTTTTCTTTAGTGTATGACGAATTGTGCCAGCATTAACATCATAGTTTCTTATCATGATTTCCTAGTAACGCACCGTGGGCGACAGTGCGATGAGCTTTCTGTCGTGATCGCATTACTCGAGTGAAACCGGCGATTGTATAATCCGTTCATCTCGATAAGGGCCTCGCCATCTTGCTCCGAAACAGCTTACCGGTAATCCCTCTTGATGATAAAGCCGCAGGGATTAAGTCATACAATAGCAATAGTACGTCATGAAAATTCCATCTTAGTTATCACTTTAGTTTTGCGATGTGAGAATAAGTATAAACCTTGAATGAACTATCTCTTTGAAACAATGCTGCAATTGTCCATGGCATAAACAACGGTGTCCAATGACTGATAAGTATAGAGTACTCATTCCACAAAATTGTGTGTAAATATTTCATGAAAGATGGGCAGAAAAATATGTGTTTACAGTTGTTGCATGCATGGTTGGTTTGCATTCACCTGAAGGAGGAAGCTCTGGCGTTCCGCGTCTTCAGTGTTTTCTTGATGCCAGACGCTCCTTCCTATTCTGGTTGTAAATTCGTCACGCGGTTGGATCGCTTTTGTTTGGTACTATTTTCATGTTCCGTTGTAATGTTCTGGAGAAGAGCCCCGCTAGAGTCATGCATGTCATGTCGGTGCTTTGACTAATGAGAACCGCACGTCTTGTTCGTGACGGTGTGATGGTGCTGCATATAGACTTAATGTTCGTTGTAAACGTACAGGAAGCGATGCCACCCACCTATTATTCTCATAAATTGTCAGTTTCTATAGGAACTGAGTGACCTGAGAGATTGTCTAGATTCGCAATTGAAAGGTTGCCTGAAATTTGAACGGAAACAAAAAGGCATTATTTCGGTTCTAGACAGGCACGGCGTTTGCCGAATATAGCAAATTGGCAGTTTCTGCTGAATTCTTCCAGAAATTCCTCTTAACATCAGCAGTCTTCCGAATCCGTCAGTGTAGCGCAAAGCGTTCCTTTATTGTAACTTGAAAGCCCCCCGTCAAATTGCTCTTTTTTATTATTCGGAACGTAACATGCAATTTCAGCGTGTGACGTAAGCATTCCTGCCACCTGTTTGAGCTTCTTTTGTGATCTTTTGTGAAACGGAATCGTTGCATACCTTCAGTCATTGTTTTCACTCCGTCACGTCTATTTATCGCCATAAGGAAATCGAGTCGGTCATGAATATCATGAATATTTACCAAACTTCATGCATACTCATGAAATAGCAAGCCCCGCCCCCAACCGACGTCACTAATAGTCAGCGCTGGTCAACTCCTGCCAAGTGTGTATGCAAATTAGGTTATTGGTGTGGTTTAATGAGCGCGGAATGTCTCTGTGCTGAATGAGTATAGAGCAACGACGCAGGACGGTCTCATGCTTCTCCGCTCGACTGAAGATCAGGAAGCAGCCGATCATCTGATTGGAATCTCGATTCTCGTGAACCGTGCAAGCACTCGCCGCCTGTCTTATCGTGGCGTCCGCTTCGACGAAGCTTCATTTCTCTCTGATTGGATGTATGCGCCGCACTCGCTTTGGATACCGCGTATAAACATTGGATGTACATTGCATGAACGGACCTCTTCACCTGTGGATTTTATTAACTTTAGTGTGAGTCTTTTTTCTTGTGTGTTGCTGTTACACACATTGATTTTCATTTGGCTGATTACGTTTTGGGAATATTTCTCCTACTCTTTGTTATGTAACCATTTTTGAGGTGTTTATTCATTGGCATACTGACCCACTTCTACCTCTGAATTAAATATACAACTGGACTGTTTCCCGTTGACCGAATAACAGGTCAATTCTGAGATCCCACATATTAAACTGTTTATATTGATCAGTTTTCCATATATTGTAAACATAGAATTTACTGCCATTGAACATGTGGGCGCATTTACTGATCAATAGATGTTGATTGCTGTGAAAGTGACGTTCACTGCCTCTATGACTATGGCTTCAAGTAGGACGCGGCTTTTTTTTTTTTTTTTTTGTCATCCTGAGCCCTAATAGAACGACATATTTGCCTTTCTGGGCTTAGCGCCAACTTCTGATAGGTGTTACTTATCGCGTACAACGGGTGATTGAGCAGAGGTTAGCAAAGGGTCGCCTGTCTGTGTTTGCGCTATGCTTTTGTGTGGCACTGCATAATTCCGGTATCGAAAAGGAAACAATTGTGTCATGTGGTGCATATCGTTGAATATATATATTAATATTGGTCGTATCTCTGACATTTGCACCTGCAGTCGGTGATGCAACTCCTTTCGTGCGACTCTCTCAGTGTATACCATGGCTTATTCAAACTCAATTAATTTGTGTTGTAAACTGCATGATAATCAATATAGCATCGGATTTATCCAATTAAGCCTTTTAGGTGGGTGTAATTTGTCTCAATGTGAATTGCTGTCTCCATTTTGTTCAATGGTGTCGTTCTCAAGGATGAATCAAGATTCTCATCCAGATATCTTGATCGAATACTCTTAATTAGGCTTGATAAATTACTTCTTTTTAGTGGTTTCATTCAGATATATTCGCTTATCTTCTCAGCGTGCTCGAGATTCCGTTCACAAATCAATACTTGCTATTCGTATTCTGAACCTGAATAACGCTCAGCTTTTAATTTATTTTTCTTCGTGACTTAATCGTGCAATAATTTTGCCAGACCCCCCTCAGGTGCCTTGTTCATTTCGCTGCATTCCACCTGCTTCTGTCGCCGCCCAAGGTTTCATTTCTGCTGGCGGGATGAACGGCACCTGACGACCAGAGTGCGCCTCTTTCGGCTTCTGTGTTTGGCGGGTATCGATATCGCACGAGTAACCAAGTGGCTTTGTGTTTTTTGTCGTCTCAACGATTGCTGGTTTCCGAGTGTTCTTCGTTTTCTACTTCATTAACGCCGTCTACGTAATCCGCAGACGTTTTCTCAGCCAAGGTTGAGATGAACACCCGAGAGAGCTGTGAATTCCATTTCTCCGAATGTGCTCTCTCGGGTTTTATGGTTTTAATCATATTGCATTTCGGGTGAAGGGCGCTATGGCAAAAGGTTGTCTCATTCTCATTCTCTTGCAAAATGCGAGTTTTTATATTATATGCGCGCCATGTATTATGATTTTATCACTTGTACATGATTACGTATACATCTTATAAAGCATAGAGAAACGATGATTGATAATCTCCTGTTGTCAGACCTCCGTTAGTTTTGCTTCTGCTCGGCGACGCGGTCACATCTGGAGGTAGCCTGTATGACGCTGCATCGTGCGACACCTGGCTCTCACCTCAGTCATTGACTCATATTCACTCACTAAACTACTCGCTTTTTCTGCCTTTCTCGGCAACATGTTTGGCGTGTGTGCTGTTTTTTCTTCTTCTCCTTCTCAGCATCTGTCAACCGTCGGTTAATAAAACGAATGATGATCATCGAATATTGAATCTCCTTTGTTGTTGCATGCGCTCTGTGCCTTATCTCGCTGCATTCCTAGCTCTTGTTCACTTGAGGATGGGCAGTGCATGCTCTATGTAAGCCGAGGTCAGTCTCCTCCTCCGCGTGTCGCACTCTTTGTTCACGGACATCCCTTTAGGCCTCTGATTGATATATATACCTCCACCACTCTGGTTGGCATCAGTGGTTGCGTATATATTTATACGAGGCTGCCTCCTCATACCTCTCCTCCGGGTTTTCCCCTCCTGCGCGCTGTGACAATCCCGTTCTCAGGTGCCACCGCCGCCGTATAATTCGTCACCGGGGCAACCGGGTTTTATCTGATTATACGCGTGTACGTACTGCTGAGAAATGCGCCTGCATCTGATGCTAACTTCTACAAATGTATCGCCGCGCGTGGCTTTGTGATTGATGCTATTTCGTTTATTTTGACTGTTTGCATTGTTTTTGTTCCAATATTGTGCTGTGAGTCATGCGATCTGCATTCCACGTCTCCTGCGTGCCCTGGCCAGTTCTTCAGTTTCATTCTCTTTTGCAGGAATCCTCCCAATGAGTTGACGTGATGGACAGCATCAGCGACCTGGCCAGCGAGCGGGAGGACGACTCAGGCATTGACTCAAACGCAGACTCTGGAGACGGCCACATTTACATTCGGGTCTCAGTCCCAGAACTCAAACTCCAGGTAACCCCGAGGAATTTTGTAATTCCCCCCCCCCTCGTAATATACTAATATTAGATATAGACAGGAATCACAGGATTATGTAAATCCATTTAATCCATCTTCCAATAGTTGTTTTCAATTTTTTTTTTTTTTTTTTTTTTCTGTGGTTTCAGAAATGTTTGCAGTTCAGTCAAGAGGATTCTGTGTGGACGGCCAAGCAGAGGGTGCTTTCAACGTTAGCCAAGGTAAACATGAAATACTGCCTCAGTGTTCTATATGGCTTCAGCTGGGATCATCCTAGGCTCGTTCACTTGGATTAAGCTGGCCCTGACTGAAGAAGCGGTGACCGTTCTGGGGCCAGGCTGCCTAATCCCATTGATTAGCCTACTCTTATGTATTGATTGCAAATTGCAATCTCCTCACTTATGTAATCGATGTTTACTGTCTTCTTGTCCTCTCATAATCTAATTCTGATCATTTGATTGAGCTTTGGTTGATTGCTCTCCATTTTGCAATGTTTGCTTCGATTGATCTGATTTGTCGCAATGCAATGTATTTTGCACACCTACATGAGCATTCTTCATATTGTATATTTGTTTTATTAATGTATCTTTGTAATGGTATATTCCTGATGATATCATGATATTGTATTAAACAATGTGGGAATATTAAATCTTGATTTTGTTCGCAGGATTTAAGGGACGGTTTAAATTATGGTCTCTACTGCCCGCCTATCAACGGGAAAGCGGGGAAGTTCCTGGACGAGGAGCGCCCCTTGAAGGACTACCCTCTCCCTGGCCCCATCGGATTCCTGGAGGTAAGAACCCTTCTAATCTCCTCCTATCTCTTATGAATCCTCTTTGTGAGTTCAATGCTAATAATGTGTAAGAAACTCGCGAATGTTCACAATCTCCTTTTGACCTCATTCAGACGTTCTAATTCTGTGATAGGGGTTCTCATATAAATGTGGGCAATACACTAGATATTGATTCTCCTAGCATGTATATCTATTTATAGATTAGTGTATATGTGCTATATAGCAGTGTATACTCGCTTTTCTTATCATACTGATATCATTGTGATATGGTTTGCTGAAATATCTCTGTGAATGCTCTCCTGCACGATGTTGGTGCGTGTTTTTTGATGGATGTTGCTGGAGCATGACACTGGGCTGTCAGTTGAGCCTTCTCTTCGCATTCAGACTCCTGTCTGTGCCCATCAATGCCGATCATGCGTTAACCTATAGTTGGAGCTGTTCCTTTCGAGACACGTCCCATTGTCTCTCATGAGTAGGGCATGACATGTGTTTTGTTTAATTCATAAGTTCGATTGCTGTTTATGTTTACCTCTTCATGTTCAACTCAATTCTCGTATTTCGCAGTTCAAGTACAAGAGAAGAGTCTACAAACTTATGCAGATCAACCCCAAAAAATTGAAGCAGCTGCACACAAAAGTGAGATTTTTTATTTGTCGCGTTTCCCTCTCTTGATGTTCTAGACAAAAGAAAGAGATTCATTCAGTGTATCAAAGGCAGGGCCATAGGGTGGAAACCAAACAAAAATATACATCAAAGGTTACACATACACTCTCATTGATCATTTGATCCGTTTTGTATGTTCTTATACACCTATATTTGTTGTCTATTACCTTTGTTGAATCTCATGTAATCTCTTTTAACAGGCTAATTTGAAGCTGTTTATGGAGATGATCCGGAGGAGAGAAGTGGAAAAGATACTGAAGACAGTCAACAAAGGCTTGGACCCCAATTTCCATGATCATGAGGCTGGCGGTGAGTTATGCTAACTTATGCAAGCACGGGTTAAAGAGGATGCGACCACCATCGGTATTCAATACGCCACTGGCTCCTCATTTCTTGCGAGTATTGATTGGCTTTCTTCATTAATCAATACGCCTTTGGCAGTGCCCCTGAAACCCGTGTGGGTTCAGTGTCTCTGTGGGATTGCGGAGTAGATCCCTGAGGAACGGTTTATGCTTCCTACAACGCATGCTCTTTGCTCTCGTGCTCCAGACGCCAGCTGCCAATACGATGATTGCCATAATTGTCGCCCACTGTTTGTAATGTAAGCATTGTAAGTGTAACAGATAACATCATGGGTCTTGGATCCATTGTGCCCACAAGCCAAATTCATCTAAATGATCCAATTGACGGACTGATTGGAATAATTGGATGATTTTGATTTTTGTGTAAAGGCGTACATGCAGAGTACAAGTAGTTTCTTTGGATCTGTAACTTAGTGTTGAACCCAAATGAAGCCACTTGGCAATTCACTTTCTAGAACCATGGTCATGAATAATGCGCCGCTGTTTCAGCTTGGTGTGCCATCAATACACAAGAGTCAGTCACATGTGTTGACAGACTTTCTTGAAACAACTTTCTTTTATGACTCAGCAGTCAGGATTTTTTTCCAAGAGTGCTGAGTGCATGTATTATGCAATGCAGCAAATGTGTTCCAATTGATATAGCAGAGATTGCATGAGATCTTTGTCCATTGCAGATACTCCCCTCACTTTAGCCTGCACCATTGATCAGCCGCGAGAGGTCATTTTGACCCTTTTCAATGGAGGAGCTCACCTGGATTTTCGCAACAAAGCTGGTTTGACACCACTGCACAGAGCAGCCCAACGAGGCAATTATGCCGCCATCAAGGTCAGTGGACTTAAACCTCAACTCAAGCTGAGTCTCATTTCCTTTCTTGCGCAGACGCTGCTCGATCTCAGTGCTTCTCCCAATTACAAGAACCCTGCGGGATTGACCCCGCTCTACCTCTGTGTGGCCACCAACACGAGCGCTCAGTGCGCTGAAATTCTGCTGCATGACCACGCGCTTGTCGGCATTACTGATGATAAAGGCTGGGCTGAATGTCACCATGTAAGTGTCGTCTTTATCCTCTGATGGATTGAGCTGAGATCCGTTTTTAAAACGCATATTTGGCAATCGCATGTGTCGCTTCATCTGTCTTCTCCCCTTTCATCTGTTATCATAGCTATGCTTTGATCAGTGGGAAGAAGTGTTTTTTTATTCTTCTCTCTCTTCCCTTTCCTTCTACAATGTGCATTGTGTTTAAAGCCTCATTGCTGCCATAAGCAGCTGAAGATCAAAAGCATTATGAGCTGTGGGAGACAGTCATGTGATTTCTCTGAATGTCTTCCAGGCATGCAAGAACGGTCGTGTGCAACATTTGGAGCATCTGATGTTCTACGGCGCTGACTTCAACCAGCAGAACTCCAGCGGCAATACTCCCCTGCACGTCTGCGCTGCCAACAACCAGGAATCCTGCGCGCGCCTCTTGCTCTTCCGAGGGGCGGACAAATGCGTCCAGAACTACGCCAACCAGGATGCATACCAAGTGGCGATCATTTCGGGAAATTACGAATTAGCCAGTGTGATTGAAAACTTCAGTTCAGATGAAGTTGGTGAGTAGCTGAAGTTCTAGATTGCCTGACTGGGATCTCTCATCCCTCCTGTTCCCACAGTAACTTTCCAAGAGCTACCCAAGTACAACGACAAAAGACGCACTACAATTTCAGCAGCCACTCTGAATACTCTACGGCGTACGCGCAGTGACCCTCGTCTCAATATTCTCTTCCAGCAAGTAAGTCCATCTTTCCCTTTTTCCCGACCTCCGTTCATGTTGTTTTGTTTTTTTTTTTTTTTTATAATTCAGGACCTGTTCAAGCCTCCTAGTCCCTCCATGTCCAACAACAGTGCTCCCCACTACACCTCCAGCGCTTCCTTATTCTCCCGAGAACACGGGGCGACCATGGTGACCAGCCCCATGTACAACTCTCCTCATCGCAAAGAGGTCTACGACTCGGACAGCCCTCGTTCGATGAGCATCTCCAGTGGTGGCTCTGTATCAGGTAATTCATTTATATTTCATCGTGTTTTGACTCCCTGCACACACGCCATGTTTCTCTAGGGTCATTCCAGCCAGAGCGTTCTTACTCCACCCTACCTCGTAATATGCCTCGTAAGTCTGAACACTAAACGTTTGGTTCTTTTTTAGGTCTACTCTCTTAAAGTAACAATGGTGGTCGTGCTAACTGCTTTTCTGCTTGAAATCAACGAGTTAGATAATCTAACCTTTGTGAACTGCGATAGGAATCATAACGTTTTTTTCTCTCAGCATGAAATCATAACGTTTTTATCTCGCTTTTTTGGAATACGTTATGATTCTGGTAGCCTGTCCTTTGAGATCTGAGGGGGGCTTGCTTCATGCGGGATGTTTGGGTTGCAGCTAAGCATGATCTGTAATTTTGTACTATTATTTCATAACAGATTTTGCCATTTAAAGGCAATCCTTTGTTCCTTACTCTTGGAACTCTGTTAAGGGAAAGCTTTATGATTTCATGCCACTGGTGATTAATTTAGAGTTATTATTCATAAATCATTTCTTTCTGATCTGGCCACACATTAAGCGAGTTTATTAAAAGCAACTTCTAATTGAAAATTCAGTCATTCCTGATAAGCTTTGCAGCATGATTCAAACAGCCACTCAAAGTTCATGCAGATGAATTATTCAAGACCTAATCACAGGACTCCTGAAACGAATCAATCCCTAACCATTTATAATTCTCCAATCAATCACTAAAGGAATCTGGAATTTCTCATGCTAAACCTTCTTTAACTCCTCTTTTACATTGTTCAAATTGTGTTTATTTTGTCAATTACATTTATTAACCTGTGTGTTGTGTGCCTTTTAATGTGCATGGTTTTCGGTTCTTTGCATGCAGGTTCTCAGAGCTGTGATATTCTCTTTCGGGATGACCATGATAACTGTGAGTGTTGCGCCAAATTAACCTCCGCTTTGTACATGAAAACAAAATATCCTGCTTCACCACCGCTGCGAAAAAATGCGCTTCTTATAATATAACCATCGCCCCCCGATGCTCATACTTCTTCCCGCTGTTCCGTTGTCCTTTTTCCATTTATTACCTGCCCTGGCTGCCTCTTGTTTTAAAGACTCTGAGCTGACTGGCTGCCTTTCTTATTCCTCGCTTCTCTGGTTTGTTGATCTGTGGATTTTTTCCCCCTCCGATGTATGAATAATTCCACTCCGTAGTTGGTTAACATTGGATCTTTTCCCGTTCCATACATAAAACTTCTCCCTGGTAATTTATCCCTGATTGATGATGATAGTTTGAATACCTGTGGCCATGAAAAGGGTTGTGGTGTTCCTCTCGTGAATACCCATGGGCAACCATCAGTGTCGGCACGTAGTGATTAATATATGATGGATGAGGGGCATTAATTTCACGCCAGCAAACGAAACCTTGATTGACGGGGTCCATCATTGATTGAAGCAGCCACACAAAACCCTCACACAGCCATAGATGGAATAGAAAAACCCCATGTTTAATTCATTCGTATCTGGGGTTAAAAAAGGGAAAAATAAGAGTCTCCTGTGAATATTGTGTACAGTCTCATGCAATAATAATGCTTCACTCTCAAGTGGAATCATCTCTTCTTCTTGGCGTTGCGTAGGCTGGTTCTGGTCGGAGGCGAGCTCTCCTCTGCCGTCTCCCCTTTGCTGTCCTGCTTCTCCTCTTGGTGGTCCTCCTCCTCAACGTGCTTTCATTTGCGTTAAGGACTTCCGACCGCGCTGCCGGAGTGAGCTGGCTCTGCGTCGTGGCCAGTTTGTCGAAGGTGCATCTTTTGCTAATCTTCTTTGTCTAATATTCACGGTACACATGTAGTTAAACAAAAGCTTTCTTCTCTCTCTTCTTCTCCAACATGCTGCATATTCAAGGCTTTAATCAGCTTAACTTGCTGCTTGTAATCACTATTTCGTCTATAGCACTGAGCTTTAGTTATGTTCCAACATAAAAATTATGACTTTTGTTTTAACTTGGCAAAATTTTGGTATTTTTTTTAAATGATGAAATTCGGCCATTGTTTCGCCTCCTCGTTTCTCACGGTCTCATTCGGGTCTTGCAGTACTGAGCATCGGGGAGGAAACCTTCTGGGAGGGCGAGGTGTCTGACCCAGCCCGTGGGTCAGCGCGATCAGGCCGCTTCCCCCGCGACCACGTCCAGGAGGTGAACATGCGCAACAGTCGTCTGCACTCGTCATCAGGTAAAGGCTTCCACTGCTGACTGCGCTGTTGTTTCTTTGTTGCAGGCAATTATGCTGCCGCAGACTGTCTACAGATGTTGTTCACAGCTCATTAACGCTCATTTTTCTCTCATTATGCTCGCCATTTTCTCCTTCTTGTCTCTCATAAAATTCCTCCTTTTAGGCGCAAAGACTATTTCTGATGACGAATCGATTATCATCCGAAGAGACACTCTGATGGCGTTGACTTCAACCGATGGGTAAGTCCTCTCTTACTTAACTACTTAGCAGTTTACTTTGTGTTATACATGGTGAATCTATTGTATGTGCAACCCCCTCCCCAACCCCCTTCATTGCTCTGAACCGGCGACGTTCACATTTGTACTTTTTGCGTTTCAACAAATTATGCCTTCACTTTGAGAACATCAATTATGAAGTTATAGAAAGTAAACTCGTTGAACTGTTTCGCTATTCATCATCTCGCGAGATGTCTGAAGAACTGAGAGAGGAAGAAAAAAGGTTATTAAAAAAAATCTGAAAATTCTCTGTAAAAATCTTTTGCCAGACTTCTTAATTAATGTAAATTGCGTGCATTGGTTGCATGCTGTGCTGCGTATATTAGTATGCCGATGATTGATTACTTTTATTTCTGGACATCCCTGAGAAAACCTCGTAATTTCTCTTCGTCTATCGCAACTGATGCCTGTCATGTCACATCTGTTTTGTCCATTAGTGTACCTATTGACCTGTACCCACTCCTTTTTCCTTGTTCGTGATCACCCATTCTGGTATCGATTGATTGATTCTTTCTTTCTCTTGAAGAAGCAGAAGTTTTCTTTTGAGCGAAATCATTCAGGTTGATTGACCTCATTTTGTTCATGGCACACGTATACGCGCCGTTCATTCAATGCACAATTCATCAGATCTCCTTTTCATGCATTACTCCTCCGACGTCTTCTCCCCTGAGTTTAACCTGAAAATTCTCATTTCTATACGCCAGAGAAAAATGAGTAAGTGAACCGAATCAAGGCCATTCATGTGGCGTTTACTCAAAGGGGTGTTTCTTGTATAAATTACTCGTATAGGCCTACATGTGTATGCTCTGTGACGTCACTTCTTGCGTGGGCTTTAAATGAAGTTGGCTTTTTTTGCCATGTCAACTGACTCAACTTCTGTTTTGTGTTGTTTCCGTGATCTTTGTCACAACTCACGCGGCCGATGTGTTGTGTATCATATGCTGAATGGAGAAAAAAATCTGTGTCCATGCTTGCATTAATTGATTGCCTCTGGCCTTAAATGCGCAGCTTCTGTTGACGTGCGCCCGATGCAATGCATGCGTTCAGTTCTGGTACCGCGAGGAATGTCGAAGGCGCAAATATGGGAATCCGCCGCTTTAAGGCGACTGCGCAACGGAGCAGCGCGCGAAGCAGTCGCAGAAACTATTGACCCAAGACCGGCAGGCAACCGACAGCTAGTTCAGGGTCAGACGCCCTGAAGAGAAGCGGCGGTGACGACATTCTTCACTGGAACTTTATAAGTGAACGCTTCGCTGGATTAGTAATTCACTCGCCAAATGGCCACTGACATCCACAGTCTGCGCTCCTCGCCGCGCTATGTTCGTCTACCCGTTGACGGTAAGCTACGCAAAGCCGTCAGCGCTCATTCTCTGCACAGTGATGCCGCATACACGCAGTACACAAGCAGAGGAGGAGGAGGAGGAGGAGGAGGAGGAGGAGGCACCCGTGTACACATGGCACCCGTCAACGGTCGTCGCAGCCCTGGTAGTACTCTGAGTCGAGCGACGGCGCCGCTGGAGTCACGTGATGGCAACTGGCTGATGAAGATGGATGATGATGACCTCGAATCACAGATCAGCTCCCTGGAGAAACGAAATCGGTACCTGAGCGACGCCATCCGACATCAACACGCGGATAATAACAACAACAAGCGAATCCTGAAGAAGATTCAGAAGAAGAAGAAAGGCAAGCACTTCTCAACTGAACCTCTCGTCCTTTACCCCACGCGACGCACCACTTCCGAAACCGAAGACGACACTCCAATCGTCATCCACCAAGCGCCGCACCTGCTCAGCCCAGATGGCAGGAAGGTCGACCCGCTCTTCAACCAGACGGAGCCTCTGCTGGCCAGGGACTCCAAGGGCAACCAGATCCTCATCCGCCCTGGGCCCAAAGGAAAGGTGCTCATCAAAAAAGTCAGCAAATCCGGTTCAGTTTCCTCCAGTCAGCTCTCCTCACCCACACAAACTCCGCGTTCACCTGGTCCAACTGAGCCAGCGTTCTTCCCGGTGGCCGAGGCCCCTCTTCAGACAGACCCAGCATTCCATTCTCTACCCAGAGACGCCAAGGCCAACGGGACTGCCTCGGCATATGCCGCCTCATCGTACGCCTCTATGCCCCGTAATGTCACTGCCATGGATAACGTATACCGCGGAGAGCATGTCCGCGTCACAGTGCCATCGCGAGGATACAGCGACAGTGGGGTCCTCGAAGAGCCAGCGCCTGCGCAGTCAACGTCGTCGCTCGCCAGTTCTAAGAAGAAGTTCCACAGTGACTCCAACCTCCTGGACAGCATAGTCCTGGACAGGGAAGAGTATGATGCCACGCCGTCTCGACCTGCCCCTTCGCCCAGTTCAGCCCCCTCCGAACAGAAGAAACCGTTCTCGAATGTCGTCCACGGCAACGTGAAAAACAACATTGCTCGTGCTAAGAAACCCCAAAATACGGCACGGTCAGTATCACTACAGTGTGATTAAATACGTGTACGCACCACGGATAAGCGTGCATGAAACTATATCAAACTCACGCTCACAGGCGTGCATGCACATGTTCTGTGAATATGACTAAATGTATAGATTTGCCCCGCAGTTATTTGGCGTTCAAAATCGGCCTACACGAGCTGATCCCATCATCCGTTTACAGTTAATCCGCGTAACTGAATTGGACGCTGTTTGGAGGCTTATGCGAGTTATGGTCTGTAAGCCTCGTCGACGCAGTAAACCTCATTTTGAGGTTCTCAGCCCATAATTACTGTTTACAAACTCAATTTAACTCATCCAAATTATATTTCATCTGCTCTACTTTTCATGAATTAATTCACGATCGCAAAAATTACACACCACGCCCCCTTGCTCCAAATGCCAGTATATGGTTATAACGCCGTTTCTGAGCTATGTCACTGGCGCATTTTGTTCACACTTAAGAGAAGCGTCGTATCTGTAATTGTATGGACATGGAAAAATGTCGCTGAATATACGTGAATATGCCCTAGGGCCTAGAGGCTTGCAGCCGTAATAGACGCAATATGTACGCATGTATAGGCAGTCCCCTTTATTCCGTGTGCGCTTTTTGACATGGTGCCTAATCGAAAGTAAATCACATTGTTCTGCATGGTTTGCGGTGCGGTATGACGGCTCTTCGATCCGCCCGCCGCGGCCCAGTGCTCGTCACACGCGTCGTGTGTTTATATGCGGCACAGCGCTATCCATTGTGACAACGCTGGTTGCTTTACTCTCGTATCTCTGAAGATGTTATGATTGTATACGTAAGCACTGCTATGCTAACATACGCGTACGTACATCCTTTGATATCCGGTTGTGTTATATATTTTTCCTGGCATGTGGAATGCAGAAGGGTAATTCTGCTGCTTCGCCTTGGTTCGGGTTAATACCTGACATCACGTAGCATGATGGGTTGAGAACAGCTCTCTCGCCTCGATACAGGGTCAGGGCATCAGGGTGAATGTATCTCCTGCGTCATGGAGAATGGCCTCAGTGTTTACGCTCGACGGCCATCATAACGCTAATCAGCCTCACGACTCCCGGCGTCTGTAATGCATGCCAGACGAGCGCCGATTTTCAATTTATGAGTTGCACTGCCAGTCGCGACGACCAGGCCTGGTTTCGATTTTGTTCTGCTTGCTCTGCTTGCATTCCTCCACCTGTCTAATGGCGTCAGCGAAACAATGGAACAAGAAATGCTACTTATTTTCTTAAGTTCTTTGTTGTATTTTGTTGTATTTTGTGGCGTCGTAAATCGCCGGGGCCCCTCGAGCTGCTTTGGCTTATCTTTGCGCGGCAATGCGTTTGTCAGCGGAGATGCTCCTTTGGCTCTCGTTGCTACTCTTGCGTGCGATTAATGGCAGCGTTGAAAGCGACTTTCACCTGTTGGACGCTCTCCCAGGGATGCCGCCGCCGATGCACTGGAATCGGGTTACGACCAGGCGACGGGTCGCCTGCCCGGCCGCGTGGCGCGCACCTGGGCTTAGCAAGCCGCGTCATTCTGGCGATGTGCTTCGGAGCACGATGCTTACGGGGAAAGAGAATGGCAAAAACTTTATCTCGGTCCCATGGGAAGATATGATTCTCATGCTGAATGTTTTGGAAACAATGTTGTGCGATGGCCTTGGAAAAAGCGCACGTCTCGTTGGATGCGCGTGCATCGGGCGATCTGATGAAGTGATTCAGGCGCGCGGAATGCGCCGGCGACCACAACATGCAGCCAGCGAGGCGGTCGCGGCGATTCAAGCCCGCAGGTCTCTGAGGGGGGCCTGAGGTGAGAATCAGCAAAGAAGAAGAAGAAAAGCAACACTGAGCGCTGATTTGAGCAGCAGAGGCAGCGAAAGAGCCGCTAGTTTGCCGCCTGCAGTGAGAAAGTTGTCGAAAGAGAAATCAGCTGATTTCGCGGTCTTTGTGCTGCGCCAGACCTCTCGCTTTGCACGTGCTTCGACACAATCGTTGGATATCGCTTTCACGGATTACATTGTGTGTCTCAGCGGGATGGGCTGCCCTTTGACAGTGTTATGCAAGGGTCAGCACGTGATGTTTGCTGAATTGCTAACCGGATAAAGCATGCGCTGCATTCAGAGCACCGCCGCCGGTTCGGAGCAATGCTGAAGTGGGCCGTCACTCGGTCGCCCTCGTCACCGTGCTGTTCGTCCTTGACCCGTAACCCTCCCAGCCCCAGCTATGCCTCCCTGCCCCGCAGCCGGAGCGCCGCCTCCTGTTCTACCCTGTCCCGTGCAGGCCCGGCGTCCTGCTACGGGTCCCTGCCCCGTCGCCGTCACTCCCGCAGCCTGCTCTTCTCATGGTCTCCTTCTCCTTGCAGGGAATACGCGCCACGCACCGTCGTTCTGCAGAAGGCGCGCACCGGATTTGGCTTTGTGCTGCGTGGAGCAAAGTGTGAGTAGGGTTCCCAGCCCTGTTTATTGCTGTATGTCATTTATCTACCTGCCAGAAAAGCACATTCTCGGGTTGGAATTAATGACCTGGAAATAATGACTTTTTCTCATGGCTGACTTTAAATTCATGCTTTTCAAGAAAGTGGGATTTTATTAGGTTTTAAATGTTAGAGAATTGAGGTTAAGATTCATGTGTGTCCACACAATAATTATTACGAGGAGAAAAAACGGATAATTAATCACCCAATACCTGTGTTAGCTGCAGTTTTTTTTTTCAATGGCCTCGTTCCACAGCTCAAGGCCAACAAACTGGGATGTCCACCCTGGACTTTCAGCCGTCGCCCGATTTCCCTGCTCTTCAGTACCTGGACAAAGTGGACAAGAGCAGCATGGCTGACCGGGCGGGCCTCAAACAGGGCGACTTCTTACTGGAGGTGAGTTGTATTGTGTAATGAATCTGCAGATATTTCAACTTGCCTCTTCTTCCAGATTAACGGCGAGAGTGTTGTGAACGCCACTCACGAACACACCGTCCGCTTGATCAAGGAGTCCGGAGACACCCTGGCGATGAAGGTGGTTACGGTGCGACCAACCAACCGTGAAGGCCTTGACCCGCACATGGACGGTACTATGACGCTGCCCATTAAGAAGAAGAAAGGTAGCTTATCTGATAGGGTGCTTGCGCTTTCGTCAACAATATGACACTTCAGAATGTTGAATGCTTTACCAGACGCTTGGCTCACAATGGCTGTTCATAGAGCTGTCGCTGGAGTCTCATATTGTTCTGTATTGTTGCCATTTTTACATGAATATGTCACCATGCAGTACTATGAGAGATATAGATGCCTTTTTTATCTTTTTTTTTTTTCCTTCGTAGATGACTTGTGCACTGTTCTAGTTTTTTTGGTTTTCATTCAATATTGGCTATAATGCACTTAATTCTTTTTAATTCTTATAATTACGTAATTGCTTTACATTGACTTTTTTTCTGTCCCCCCATTATTATTATTATTTTTTTTTTTCACTCTGCTTTTCGTTTTTTTCCCCCCCCTTTCTTGAGAGTAATAGAACACACCCTGAGTAATGGTGTTTCTTTGTAGCACCCAAGCCCCCTATGAGAAACCCTCACACTTCCTTGACTCCTGCCTCTCGCAATCACGCTCAGACTGTCCTAGACAGCCTGACTGAGCTAGGTAGGCACCAGCACACTGTCTCTCTCTCTCTCTCTCTCTCTGTGTACATATCTCTTACCTCACGCGTGCGCTTTTTCATCCCTAGTTTACTGACACTCTACAGCGCTACGTTATAATATAACCGTGTAGGCAGCAGTTAGAATGCCCTTTTCTACTAACAAATGTTCCCCTACCCTCAAGTCCTCCTACTCTTCTTTTTTTTTTATACTCAAGTATTCTTGACGCCACTCACACGCTCTTTCTCTGCTTCACTGCTGCACCTCTCATGATCGTAATGGGCCACTCCACCGTGTGCTCTGGGGTTCCACACTTTTAATTATTTTTGTTGGCTTTTCACTTTGGTGATCATTTCTCTGAAATTGTAAGCCTGGAGCACATGGTTAATAGGTTAGCCATAGGTGGTTCAATTAGCGCTGCTCCATGCTTGCTATTTCAAGAGATATTAATCAATATAAGTAGTTAACTAATTAGTCAAATTCCACACGAGCATAAAAGGGTTTCGACTAAATTTGTTTTCTTACTTGCAGAAAAACTGGACAATGCTCTGAGTAAATACGACACGGAGAGCCTTGGTTCACCCTACAGTGCACCTCAGTACAGCGATGCTCATCTGAATAGGGTTGCAGCTGAGAAAGGCATTGACCCCAACTCCAAAACTGCCTCCATTCGCTCACGTCAGTTCAAGCGGCTGAGCAGTGCTCCTCTTGAGGCTGCGTTTGGCTCGACCGTTGATTTCGATACTGATCCCACTGCATCCAGAAGCAAGCAGGATCCCAAGCACGGTCAGCATGTGGCCAGAGTGGAGCTGGACGAACCAGTACCTACCCCGAACCAGCGCAAGATCAGCGGCCAACCGCGGCCATCACAGCAGCACCACCAGCAAAGTGTTGCCAATGTGCGTCTGTCAACTGTGCTCCATCATGATCGAGTGACTTACGAGGGTTCAGACCCAGAGAGGATATACGCTGTGCCATTCAGAGAGGAAGATGAGACGCAGAGCTCTGGGTACGCAAGGGGCATTCCCCCGCCCCCTCCCCACGCCCCTCCCAAGCCCCCTGAGGATCTGGTGGCCATCAACACCCACTCACCTCACATGTACGCCAACATTTCCGAAGAGATACTGAGGAAGAAAAACGGCGACAGCCCGTATGAGTCGAGCTTCCGACCCGGTACCAACGCACGCCTCAGCCAAGACCCTGAGCTGCTGAACAAGATGGCCATCAAAGCCCTGGCACCTGTGCCCCCTGCTCCCTCCCCCCAGTCTGCCCCTCAGGATAATCATTACGCGGAACCTAAGCCTGATTATGAACCTGAACCAGACTATGATGCTACTGATGAACCTGTGCGCCAACTCACCCCTCCTTCATCACACTCCACACCAAAGACCTCGAAAGAGGAGGACTATTCCATGTCTGCATTTGGAAATGCCATCAAACTGGCTGCTATCGCCCGAGAGAAGCGGGCTCAGGATACAGACGAGAAGCCTGTCAAGGCAGCTCCTGCTCAGCCTGCAAGGGCCCCTCCTCCACCCACTCAACTACCTCCCCCCTCCTCAAATGTTCCGCCACCTCCTCCTACTGCTCCTCCCCCTCCTCCACCTTCGGCTCCTGTCGTGAAGCGGCAATCGCCTCCTGCTCCTCCCTCTTCTCAGGCAAGGCAACAGAGAGTCGGTGAGGAGCGCACTCCTGATCCACATGCCGCCATTCTAGAAGCCGTGCGAAGGAGACGCACAGTCATGGAAGATGCTAACAACCAGCAGGTGGCTGACAGCATTGAGTCTCGCATCCAACGCGGCAAGAAATTGCAGACGACTGTCTACCAGAGCGATAAGCCCAAGACAGAGGTGAAGGCAACTCCCATTGCCGCAGCTCCTGCGCTTGTCTGTAGCCAGCCTAATGAGAGTAAAGCACAATCAGTAATCAACGACCGTGCATCAACTCTTTCCACTGCCTCTTCCACTGACTTCATGGCCATGGCAGAGAGAGCTCGCTTGGAGTACATCAAGAAGAAGGGAGATGGTGATGAGGACACGCTCAAGCGACAGGCTCCTTCTCCCCCAGCAGGACCACCTCCTTCCTCAGGAGCTCCTCCTCCTCCAGGACCTCCTCCACCCCCTCCCTCCCAGGCGAGCCAGCCAAAGCCTCCTCCTGCACCCATCAATCGGGTCACCCCCGCTCCTGCCGCAGCTCCTGCTCCAGCTCCTGCTCCAGCTGGAGTTGCTAACCTGGCTTCGGTGATAGCTCAGAGAGCTGCTCAAAGGGACCACACCAACAACAACGCCCTGAACAAGATCAACCAGCCATCTGGCATGCGCATTCTGGGAGCCACAAAGGGCGGCTCACGCACTGACTCACTGCACAGCAAGCAGCAGCAGCGCAATGGTCGCCTCCCCCAGTCTTCTAGTCCTGCGCCCCCCAACGGCCACCTGGATGTGAGTGCTCTTGTGGTACCCCCTCCCCCCTCGTTTGACTCTGAGGTCATTGCCCCTCCGGCTCCTCCCCCTCCTCAGTTGGAGCCTGGGGAGCTTGGTGAATACACAGACTTCATTCCTCCCCCTATGGGGTTTGACTCTGATGAGCCTGTGAATGCTCATAAGCCGTTCCAGGACAAGCCAGTGGAAGCGTGGCAAGTGAGTGATGTCAAGGACTGGTTGTCCAGCCTCCAGCTTAGTGATCACTCTGCTCGCTTTGTCAGCAGCTGTGTGAACGGACAGCGCCTGATTCAGTTGGGCTACTCTGAGCTCATTGATCTGGGTGTGAGGCAGGTGGATGAGCGCATGACCATCCAGCGTGCCATTAAGCAGGCGCTGGCCTCTCACTGATCAGCGCTCCTCTCTGCCTGACCAATTTCCACATCCCGATGATTAAAACGTCATCATTTAATCTTTTTCTTCTGCTACCATCTTGTTTGAAATTTATCTGATTTTCAAAAATACCTGGAATTATTCTAACAATTTTGATTCAATTATTTATAAATATATTTGGTCTACTGATAATGAACATGTTTTCTTATTATTATTTTTTCTTTTTAACGTAATATTGAACATATCAAAGTTTATATATTTTTTTTTTACACATTTAAATTATTTTAACATATTCCAATAATTTTCCACAATGTATTTACTAAATCATTATTTGTGAATGCTACCCCCCTACCCACCCATCGAATGTTATCAAAATATTTGTCTTATTCGTCACAAACATAATAAATACTCCTATTATGTAATACACATCCATGTATCCTGCAGTCCATTAGAGAGAGCTGTTTCCATGCTTATTTGAACTTATTTCACGCTTTTCGGTCATTTGTAGAGGTCATTCAGTGCTTTGCAGACAAAGCAGCATTTATTCACACGATATATAAACCCTGGAATTGGTATCGTGTTTTAATGAAATATGGCATTAATTGTGATAATAATTATAAGCTTAAGTATATATTATTCTCTCCACTTGTATCGAAATGGAATAAATTTATTTTTACACTCGTTGAAATACTCTTCTCAATCATGATCGAACCAATTTTGTGTAATATTCACCTTTTTATTTCCCCATAGATGTACTGTGCATAATGCCCTGTTCATGCCATCACCACTAATCAAAAAGATGTAACTCTCCCTCCCTACTCCTAATTAAATTAATGTTTTTGTACATATTTGTAAATACCGAAAAATAAAATTCAATCATTTTTGTTGAAAACAAGTGCAATTGTGTAACTGTTCTATATGCGATTACAGCCCATGTTTTTTTCCCCAAATTGGAAGATTTCTTTTCTTTGCAATCTGTTATATCAGTTTTTTTGTGTTTTTTTTTTTGTCTTTGATCCACAATCAAAGGAATGCCTATGTTGAATAAAACTGATATACATATAACAATATACATTCATTATTTCAGTTTTATAAGCAAATCTCAAGATGGAATGAAATTGACAAAAATTCACAGACATATCTTTATTAACTATTTTATTATTTTTAATACTGCAAATACAGCATATGAAGATCGCATTTATCACCTATTACGCGGCATGAAAATGAGCAAATACGCGCCATTGCTTCAACTATCAACCACTGGTCAGAGGACATGAAGCAATTCAAGTACTGCGCATAAAAACTCAGAAAAAACTCAGAAAAAAAAAACTATAATTGAGAAACAAGTGAAAATCAACAAAATGGACGGAATAAAATATATCGCATCATCAGGCAGCTGATTAAAGATTAAATTAAGAACATTTTGAAGCGATAGCTATTTGAGCACTCAGTGAGGTGTCCAGTATTATTGTGAATTTATGGAATATAAATAAAAAATACAATTAAGTGAATCACACATGCACACACAATGATTTTCTTGGGAGACAGAAAAAAAAAAAAAAAAAAACCTAAATGAAATTTCATAATCAAAGAAGTTGAACTTTGAAAGTTGAATGAAGAGTGAATCATTTTCCTATGTTTGTGGCTTCCCCGTTCTCTGGTTCCAAATCGATGCTCTGAGAAAAAGAGGAAAAAGCATTCAGAGAAAATCATTAAATGTAGGCCTGATTACCAGAACGGGTTATTTATAGGAAAACGGATGAAATGAATAGCAATCAACTATCTTTTTTTCCCCGTACACTTGAAAATAACTTATTGTTCAGATGAGTCATTGATGATATACTATAGCGTAGGAGTGCTGATATTGGTGAAGAATTTAATTTGGCAAATTTGACCCAAAAAAATAAAAATTGCCAAATATATTACTGACAATGCAGAAGTAAAAGGATGAAGTCAAACTTTTTTTGTTTCTTTAGCAGTATCCTTGTTATCGCCAATAGCCCAATATAACCGAAATATAGAAAACGCCAGATATTATACATGTATTCGCCGATATAAGTATGTGTACAGTATTGAACTAGCAAAATATAGTACACTGAAACAAAATTGACCTCATGCATTTGAACAGAAGTGTGTTTTGGTCATTTGGGCTCATGTAATTTGCTGATTGATTGATTGATTAATTTATTGATGATTCATTGATGATTGTATGATTGATAGATTTGATTATTTTAAAATGTTTTTTTTTTTTTGTGCTCCTTCGATTAGATGCGTAGAGATATTGTACAATAGTAAAATATACAAAAATGTTCAACATCAAATGCAAATACTAATCAGATTACATTACGCTATTGCTTAGGGAAAACAAACCAGGAAGAGAACATCACAGTAAATTATTCTTAAATCTTGAATTTGAATTAAAGAAATCATATCCTAGAGCTAGGATAAGGCAGGTCAAACATACGGTATCTCATATGATATAATTCGAAATATCACATGTTAAATTTATAATCAAATGGTAAAAACAATCTTTTTTACACTATATATAGCATTTTATTATTTATTTATAGGCCTGAATATGGTCGCAAGATTCAAGACTGAGAATAGCCCTATACTATGGCTAATTCCGATCTACCGTGGATCAGCCCTACCATGTTAGGCCCTAGGCTTATCAAATGCCACATAAATATACGGCATACGCCATGGTTTTCCTTACAAAGCTGGCCTATCCTTTTGAAAAATCCCCTTTCACAGACAATAATATTACTATATTCTATTAATTTTCTCAAGAATATATCACAAAACATCCATTCTAATCATAGCTCAAGGCAATAGTTGTTGACTCTTCTAAAAATATTCATTTTTCAACTTTTTGTAAAACGCTGGCTTGATTTCCAAGAAAGGCGCGAAATTCCAATTAGAAGAGTTAACAACTATTGACGTGAGATATGATTAGAATGGATGTTTTGCGATGTATTCATGAGAAAATATGCTGCATATTCATGCGGTATTTGATAGGCCTATACTGAGATCAACACTACAGCATCAAGACAGAAGATACATAACATGATTACTTTGAAGCTTATTGTGTGACATGCAACTTCTAAAGATAAAAAAGAAACAGAAGCACATGAAAACAAGAGGCGGGCACTCAGAACATACAGAAGCTTTGCACTAAACAGTGAATTCACTCTCCACATACATTTCTCAATCATCATGGCTCGGAGAATCGTCAAGGGAAAGGTCCTAAAATATTAACGTCGAAATCAACCAAACACAAAGAACAAAATGATCCACTTCAATTCTCACTGTGTATTCATATTAAAACCCTATCGGCTAATCTCAAAGATTTCTTGCGTTTTTCATTATACGTACCTCTAGTTCTTTCATAATTTCATCCATAAAATCCGTTGAATTATTCTTATATGCTACAGCAGCTCTAATCGCATCCCTGAAACACTGGGGAGGAGAGAACAGTTAAGTGAAAGCCCTTCCTGAAGCAGGCATCGTTACCTTCACCACATTGGTGCCATCAGATGCTGACACGTAATAGAAAGGCATTTTATGTTTCTTTGGAAAGTTGAAGCTCTTCTTCGTTACGCTGTCATCAACTGCAAAATATCTCGTGGTCAGTGGAGGGAGATTGATATTATCTCATGATCACCAACCGTCAATTTTATTGGCAGCACACAGGCACGGGATTTCTGGACGGTAATCTCGAAGCTCCTTGTACCAATTGGGCAAGTTCTTGTATGTCACTTTGCGGGTGATGTCAAAGACAATGATGCAAGCATGAGCCTGGTGATAATACGAAGGGTGCATGTTGTTGAACCGCTCCTGGCCTGCTGTGTCCCAGAAATCTCGAAGGAGAAAAAAAAAAGAAAAAAGTATTAGATTGTCTGATTCAAATTGAAGCCTTGCCAAGATGGCAATAAAAGCTTTAATTAGCCAGCTTTGATGGAATCAAACACTAAATAATGGAAATGAGGTCTGGTGAGTGGAATTTAAAATGCAATTAAAAGAGATTGTTTAACAGCCCGGTTTTCAACTTTTCATTAATACTAATGTTAATTGTTGTTTGTGATGTGTTGAGCATAGTACTATAAAATGCATTCTGGTAATTTATAACTGTTGACAGATTGGAAAGAAATAACTGCAAAAGAATGTTGAGGTTCCTTTGGCACAGTGCCAAACATAGGAAACCAGATCTATGTACAAAGAGAGTCAAATGGGATAATTGACATAAAAAATCCTTTAACAAGCAGAGAAGGTCTCCAGCAGAGACAGATGCTGGAGTTTAAAACATTGAATCCAGATCACAATCGTATGAGAAGGAAACAAAATTGAAATCGTTTAAATCTTGAAAAAATTGAAACTCACCAACATGGACGTCTTGGTCACCAAGCGTGGTTTTGTACTTAAATAAAGTGAGCGCATATGTTGATAACTGTTGAGGCTGACTGAGATATGGTTAAGGAAAACATTATTCAAGTATTGGTATGAATTAATGAGTCATCAATTGAATTATGATAATTATTGGTTCAAGAATACTATCCATCCATAAGAAAGCGCTCGACCAGTCTGAAAATGAAGAAGAAAACATTGTTATGTAGGCATTCTTGAAAACAATGTGAGTGATTTTCATGCAGCTGCCATTCAATGACAATGAAGGCTGATTGAGCAGCTTGCCTCACTGCACTCTGAGAAATCCTTGATCAAAGGATGAGGGAAAAGGTGTGAAGGAAGGGATTGAAAGGCAGGTGCTGTTGGGTGCTCTAATCAAGGACTGGGAGAAAGGGGTGAGAAGGGGTAGGGGTAACCATGGATACAAGGATCATGCAAGGTCATAGCATTGCAAACCAATACATGTATTTCAATTGCAGTCAGAAATTCTACGCACACTTGGTGAGGGGAATTGTTTTAGTTATGACTTTGATTTTGACAAATGAGGTAGGAAAAATATTGAGAGCACGAGTCCAGCGACCCAGGGCGAATCTTGTTGAAGAAGGGGATCTAGCTGGTTGCCTTGTTACTAGTCATTAACAGCCTGAGAAATGTGAGACAAGGGTTCAAAGAAGAGAAAGCTCAGACAACAGGTGATGAACCCTCCTAGCAAGGCAAAAGGTCAGGCTATCAGTCAAATTAGTGGCCAAACAAGTGAAAAGGTGGCATTGGAATTGATTGGCAAGAAAACAATGAATTTATGAACAAATGATCCACAATCAAGAATTCAAGATTGCCAACTATCCTTTGGAGAATTCATCCATTAATTGTTCTCTGACTCTTGTCCACAAAATATGGAATCATCAGTTCTGAGGACTGAAACTTGAGTCAGGAGTCAGAGCCAGGGAAAGAGATCTTAAAACCGATGCCCCTTTTGGCAGTAGTAGATGCCCCATCCCTCAATACTTTCAAGAACCGTCCCAATGAGCACTGGAAAAACCTTCCCCTGAAATATAGCTAGAAAGATCCAGCCCCTCTCTCCCAAACGAGCGCTCATCTTTGCCAATGATGATCTGGTGACAGCTAGGGGCAGTATGCATGTGACCAGTACGTCCTAAAGTATCCTAGAGTAAGGAGTAAAGGTAATGGTATACCTTGATTATAATGTAATTATCAACATTAAATTATTCACCCGATTCTCAGATTATCTGAGAAACATAACATAATTCACGTCAACTTCATCAATCACATATATGATAAGTTGATATAATATCACTTGAGCTCAATTATGCTATTGTTATCAATGAAGTTGAATTACAGGATAGAGAAGCAATAAGTTGACTTATACCATCGTGATCAATAAGTTTGTGCATAATGTGCATGCAATGCTGGAATCAGTTGGATTACACTAGGTATAGAATTGCATGCAAGCAGACATATACACTTACACTCAACTTGTCTATAAAATTGTGGTTTCGTCATCATCCTTAGTGAAAATGAGCTAGGCCTACTATATTATTTAATATTGACTATTGGTCCACTGTAGAAGGTACATATACTGCATTTGTGCATATTATATTTTGCCTACATATGTGATTGAACCTAGCCACTTTGTATTACCAGTGCCCACTAACGGGGCTAATAAATAATAATTACACTTTTGATTTCCATCGGCAGTGCATCCATGTCTTTGGATTTTGGGAATCAACAAACGAGGCTTTAAATCGACTCCAACACTGTCAAAACTTTTAATGAGAAGAAAAGACTTTCATGGTTGAATTGTAAAACGTAAATGCATGCATTAACACTTCAGCAATGTTCAGAAGGGATAATTATGCGCTTTAAAGAATTAGAAGTGATGACCATACAAACATATAGGTGTAATTGAGCGCAACTTCTTTATTCGATGTTTGCTTAGGGGCTTAGAGCTTTATCAGTGGAATATCACTGGGTCCACTATTGTAAATTTCGTTTAAATCATTGGCTGTAAAAAGGCAGGGCATCGAATACCTGTATTCGGACAAATTCAATGTACGGCCATCACTATATGTACTCCTAATACACCTGTACTCCACAAACATTGCCTTGTTAATCCGCGTGAAGCAGGTTGGTGTGTGGCCCATAGTTATGCTAGTAGCTAGAAAAACCCGCATGGGGTCAGGTGACAGTTCAATGAAATATTCTAGTACTGGGAATTAATAGTGAGCCTGTTATTTTATGGCTCAGTGCTTGGGATTTCATGTACGATGTTAGCAGGAGTGATATTAATTGCTTAATTAATTAATTAATTAATTAACTTCAATGAGATGACCTACATACATGTAGTCAGAGATGAGCATCTTAAAGGGATGGGGAACTGAATTTTAAGTGATGTTCTATTGACTCATAGCACCAATTGATAGCATTCCGTGCCAAAAACACCATGCCTGGATGCAAGCGTAAAGAAATAATCCATTCCGAATATCGGGGTTAGCATTGGGCCTATGGGAGAATGACTTCCATTACGAAGTATAGGAGGCAAACGTCAGCTGAAGACTTGCCGTGATTGGTCCCGTTCCCCTCGTAAAGCTATCAATTTAAGCCAATCAGAGCAGATCATCTTCGCCATAAAAGGACATCTCTGTTGTTTACGAAACGAAAGCGCATGCGTGGTGCACTCTGGCTGACCTTTTTACTGTTTCAGGATGAGAAACATGGTAGGTGTCCTAGAAAATCGCTTGTTAAAATAAGAAATATAGCGAAAAAAAAAAAACTTTCGCGCCTGACTGGTGGCAAAATGATTATTCTATCTATTTCCGAAAATAAAATAAAAAAATATCCAGGGGTTTAGTCGCAGGACACGCTGATATGACGAGGCCCATTGTAAAAGATGAGGAACTCGGTGTTTCATCACAGCTCCTGACGTCACGCCTAATTAGCAATATATCTCCCACGAAATCGTTAGGGATGATATTCCTTGTGTGGGCCAGGCATAGGAATCATTTTTGGTGCATCAAATAACGACTCAAAGTCCATTTTTAACCAGTTCTCCCTCCCTTTAAATGGATGGGGAACTAAATTTCAAGTGGTGTTCTATTGACTCATAGCACCAATTGATAGCATTCCGGGCCAAGAACACCATGCCTGGATGCAAGCGTAAGGAAATAATGCATTCTGAATATCGGGGTTAGCATTGCACAATTAATACGGTATAGGTTTTTTTTATAGAAAGTATTAGAATAGTGCATGCTTGTAGAATGCCATATAGTTGGTACGTATTACAACTTTCTGAATGATTACATGTGTATTTTCCTTTTGGTAAAGGCTATATCTAGATATCTATCCGACCGGACCGAAATAGGGTGGTTGCCAGTCTTGTTATACAAATCGTCATTAACAATTTTATCAAACATTTATATTGATTATTGAATATAATTTTATATTGGTTAATTTATGGTTAGTCACTGCATTCAATTGCCGATTAAAGTATTTAATTAATTAATTTATTTAATTTTATTAAAGTATTTCTTTTTGGTTGACTTGCTGTAGAATGATGCAAACACTGCAAAATAGAGAAGTAAATGTTGAATCAGGAAGAATTAGAAAATAATAAAACAAACAATGAATATCCCAGAACAATTAAGTCTGTGCTATGCCTCCATGCATCTTGATAGGCAAATGCAATTAAAAAAGGATCTTGTCAGAGAGCAGCATACCAGGACGTCCTAATGTGCCTTTATATAATAATATATACATGTATAGTGTATGGGATAGGCACTATGGCTACTGGATAGCAGCCACTATACCCTCATCTGTGACTATTGTCACTATACCCTGAACTTACGTATTATCACTCAACCTTTGAAAATAATGATCAACCAATAGCTTGTACATGGCAGTAGTGACAACATTTCAGGATCCGTATGAACGTATGTACGTACGGGTCCTAAAATGTTGTCATTAATTTTGTTAATCGTTTACTAGTATAATAATTCAAACTGTACGTACTAATGTACCCAGACTTTAAAATAATTATATGATCAAAAAATATATATCACAAGGCTGATTACCAGAACCTATGCGCTGAACTTATTGATCACGATGGTATAAGTCAACTTATTGCTTCTCTATCCTATAATTCAACTTGTCATTGATAACAATAGCATAATTTAGCTCAAGTGATATTATATCAACTTATCATATATGCAATTGGTGAAGTTGACGTGAATTATGTTATGTTTCTCAGATAATCTATGAGAATCGGGTGAATTATTGCCAGAAGGCAATAATTCACCCGAAAATTAGGAGGATCTTGTAATATTATTCATAAGGATATTTTATTTAAATTATTATACCGGTATAATATATGGCAGACGATTTGCCGTGTATATAATATTTATGAGGCAATAGATAGGCCTAATAGCTGCAGTACTACAAAATATACACTAATACAGTATAACTACTAGCTTTAACTTAAGTTTAGTTTAACTTCGTAAGTTTAAGTTAGTTGCAAACTAGCACAGATAAATTGGGCGAGGGACCCCTGTCTCGCTGTGGTATGTGAGCTACTAACTACTAACTGGCTCCCCATAGCCATAGGTAGCGGAGCAGTTCCTACAGTAGTAGTAGTTGCTAACTAGGGACAGTAGGGTCTGGTGATCAATGGATTGACGTTTCGTAGCATACAACTCGGCAGCCAGGAAAGAGA
>KB295744.1:282532-297276 GCA_000328365.1 Capitella teleta | reverse complement strand
TCTCTCTTTGGCGCAAAATGTTAAATTGGTTGCCGTTTAGCTTTCAGATTTCTACTCCCACTGCCCACTCCCACTGCTTAATGTCTAGTAAATGACATTTGATGCAGGGCCAATTGCCAATGGTTCAATGTGAAAATGTTCAATGCATCATGATTGTATTTATGCATGATGATCATCATGATGATGCCGGTGTATCATAATGATTCAATGATCAATTCTGATGTGAATGTTTGATTCAATCAATGTTGCATGTAGAGTAACACTGTTACTAAATTGTTAGTACATGTATACCGTAACCTAGCTCCCCAAGGGTAGCGGAGCAGTTCCACTACGCTACTGCTTGGGGAGCTAACCGTAACCATAACACGTACTGTTGGAGTTAAGCACACAGGGGTCAATATGAGTTAATACCTGTACTGCTATTCACTATTGTACAGTGCATAGCTAGGGGGTGTTACCAGCGAGCGAGCGAGCAGATTTGAAGCAAACACAATGCAGTGGAAACTAACAATTTATAATTATGTAATAATTATATAGTAATATATGTACTGTTTAGCTGTTTTGACGGTTGCATTCTACATAGGCCTAGGTCCCTACTGATGATACGTACATAGAGGAAGAACAAAATATTCTTTCTCTATGATAATACTGGGTTTGTGTGGTGCAATGCCTGCAGATCATGGGTTTTGCTCTGCTGTTGCTACACCTTATGTGTTACGTTTGAACTCACTGATGTCCTTCAGCATTTAATTATTTATACTTGTATCACATATTGGTATGTTTATTCTAAATTGGAATCACTCTTTAATAGGGAACATCTGAATGTGGGCAGAGACCTCATCCTATCAGATCACCAGAGAATGGAGGGCAACTTGTCAGATCGCCTGATCAGAGCGATCAATGGATGGGGAAACCACTTCAAGGGAGAGGATCCTGCTGATCTGATTGCAGCTGGAGCAGATGTGAATGCAAGTCATGGAATGCTACTGCCTTTGCATTGTGCATGCAATGTTGGCGAATACGAATATGCAGAGATGCTCATTGCTAAGGGGGCTGATGTGAGTGCTGCTGTCTGACTCAGTATTCAGCTTTAATCGCTTGTTTTCCACAGCCACATGCAGTTGATGGATACACTCGGTCAGCCATTCATTATGCAGCAGAGAGACATGCACATCTGCTTCCTCTCTTACTTAATCATGGAGCGGACATAAACGCACGAGACTTCAATGGAGACACACCACTGCACTGGGCGGCATACAAAAACAATGTTGAATCCGTGTGCATTCTGTTGGAGCATGGCGCGAACGTTGATGCCAGTGACTCTAGTTCTAACACTCCTATCAGTTGGGCTGCATTGAAGGCTAACTTGGCTGTTGTGAAAATTCTACTTAATTACAATGCTTCTGTGAAAGATATCTCCCCACTTTTCAGAGCTGTGAGGAATTCCGCCGTACAACTTTGCAGTGATGACGATGAAGAGTGCATAGATTTATTATTGCGGGCGACTGGACAATTTGATTTAAGAGATGATGAGGGTAATTTGCCGAGTATCATCGCTCGAAATGAAGTTATGAGCTCAATGTTGATCACTTTTTGTGTCACCCCTCGCACTCTGAAACATTTATGTCGGTCAAAAGTTAGGGAAAACATGGGACATTGTTTTCTCCCTAAAACGGTGCTCACTCTGCCTCTACCTCAACGCCTCATGGATTATTTGCTTCTATTGAATTAATATATGCGCTCGTTGTTTTCTCAGCATCAGTCGTTGAATAAAACACCCATTGTGCAAATGATCTAGTCAAAGCAGCACTAGACACCTGGATGTTACCGATGTATCAGTGCTTTAATGCATGTTGCTTGACTGTGATAAAAGCTAATAATAAGTAGAATCTATAATTATGTAATTTGACATTGGGTAAAAAAATCTTCTTGGAAGTGTTCCACCAACACGTACTAATAATGCGAGTCATGTAAGTTGAAATACAGCTTGTTATTTTTAGCTTTTATCACAGTCAAGCGAGGCGCCTTGCTTGACTGCGATAAAAGCTAACCACTAATAAAAGACCTACATCAATATATCTAGCAATATGGCGTATGTTTAATTAACCTGCGCAGATTAATTAAACATACGCCATATTACTACATATATTGATGTAGGTCCTGAATCAATTTATCTGGCAATATGGGAAACTAATATGAATCATAAATTGTAGGATAATTTGATTTCCCATCACAGAGATATCCTAGAATGGCAAAGAATGCCCAAAAGTTATATGCATGTACAATTGTACACGTATGTACCTCAGATAGGTAGATTTTTTCAGCTTTTTGTTGAAAGATCGTTGTACTAACTGAGGAACCCATAAGAGAGATATGCTCATGTTTAGCCCAACATCTAAGACTTCCAGGTACAGCGTGCACCTGTAGATTTAGTATATTAAGTGATAAGGTCCAACCAAGTAAGAATTTTCTACTGCCGGGAATCATAATGCATTAATCTCAATGTGAATAATTATTGCGTTATGATATTTCAACCAGCTGCCTGGATTACCCAACGGAAATGAAATAAGAAAACAAACTGCTGTCAGAATAAATTATGGGGGTTTGACAGACTGGAGCTGCTTCGAATCTTCTGATGTCAGCCGGTTGGTTTTATCAGCCTATTCATCATAATAATATCTGTACAATGTTGTATGCCAACGGACCATTGTTCCTTTGACTTCAAATCGAATACCGACTCAACTGAGTGCTGAGTCAGTGACTCGAGTGAGTGCTTAAGCCTTTACTGTTTGGAAGTACTCAACTGCTCAAGTAGCTTGGCATCAAATTCAGTTTGATATCAAATGGGAAGCTTGGTGTCAAACTCAGGCCAAATACTTACCGAGATTAGTTTTAATCGTTTTATTATTTATTATTTAATCATTTTATTTACCATTATGTATGTCGGTGTTGCTCACTGGATATTCATTTTCCTTTTATGTTTATGCTGATATACCAGGCATACTACTGATTACTAGTAGTGATTCAATGCCAATACAACTTTAATGAACTGAACTGAGCTGAAATATAGCTCCGCAGCTCAAATATTCCTGCTCTCTGATTGGTTGAAATTCATAAAACTGAATTCGATGTCAAGTTCGCTATTTGGTATAAAACTGAGTTTGATGCCAAGTGGTTATCTTAGTGTTTTAAGTGTTTACAATTACAGTACTGCTTACAGCACTGCCTTAACCTGTTAACAGTTAACTTCTTAAGTCATACTGATTACTGAGACTCTCAGTCTCACTCTCAGGGCTCTCACTAACTGAGCTACTACTGTAACCTGGTAACCACACCTAGACTACATTATTTATAACCATAAGTACCAGGTATAACTAATAATAGTCACAACAGCAGAGTAGAGTACGGACGGTGACGCACTTGTACATGTTATGTATGATGTATCTAAATGTTCTCAGGTGAGCAGAGACGACCCAGGTCCTGGTTCAGGACTAGCTCCCTATAGGTGGCGGAGCAGGAGTGTATTATAGAATCGCAACAGCTCGAGGAGCTATTCCATTACAAATCTCTTCTTAAGGTCTATCTCCAGTCACAGGGCTTATAGTTTTAAGATTCCAACGTCAATCAAAGTACACCTGTGCGTGCGTCCTTCGTAGGTATATAATATACTATCGATTTAATTTAGGTGATTTTGCTACTTGTGTTGATCGACGCTGAGCCTCGGCCTGATCATAACTGCCTCTAACATGCCATCAGAGCCAAGCACCCAACTTGAACTTGAAGCCTTCTACTTACTTAAGGATACTTAAGAAGATTTTTGCCTTAGGAGTTTTCAAGGCATACATTTTATTGGTCATTATGCATGCTTTTTTTAGGAGTGGTGGTGGCCGAGTGGTTAGCGTGCTCGCCTCGAAAGGGCTTGGCGCTGGCCACTGGAGGTTTGAAACCAGCCACCAACCTTGTGTCCTTGAGTAAGGCACTTAACTCCTGCTTACCTCCTCGGACCACATAAGCCTTAGCTGCTTCAGGATTCCAAGGTTAAATAAGTCCCTCACCCCTACCCCTTGTACAGTCAGACCCTGTTAATCTGCCCTCCTCCATTTCCAAGGAAGCAGGCGGATCAACAAAGGGCGAAAGGGCGGATTACATGTCAGACCACAAATGAATGAAAATTAGATGCCGTACAACAACCCAAGTAGTGGCATGTATCATTAGGTTACAAGCAGGTCGTAGAAAAAGAATTATCAAATGAAGTGGGCAATGTAGAGAGTAGAGACAATAACTGAAGGATGGTCCTTGTGGGCCCTCATTTTATGCATGTGTACATGGATCAGCTCTGACTCTCCCAGTTTCAATTCCACTCGCTTCTCCACTCGATTCCATGATCTCCTCTCACAATTCCTGTCGTTCCTTCTGCTCCTGAACATCGCCTAACTGAGCGACCAATTAAATTGAAAGTAAGCCAGCCATGCAGACAAAAAGGAATTGATACAGCGATGATACCCGCATTTGATTCCCTTTGTTTAATTAACTTCTTAAATGTTGAATGGGCGGAAGGGAGCCATTTGTTGTTTAATTGACCTAACTTGAAAGAAATTGCCGACAATTGATGTCTTGTGTCTTATGTTTGTTTACCCTATTTTGAAGGGCAGATTACATATGTAATTTATAATGGTACAGTGTAGATTTTTTTTCTGAAAATCATGGTCAGAAGCGTATTAACGAAAAGGGCTGATTACATGACACAATTCACAGTACTGATCCTGTTCGACTTGATTTTTTTTTGCTGACCATCACCCTCTGTTCTCTTCCAGTCAGGAAATCTGCAATCCAGCTAACTGTTTCATTTTTCAAGGCCATAGAATGCAGCTTTGTTATCATCCTCTGCTGTGGAACCATGTCATAGGCCTTTGCAAAGTCGAGGTTTACACAGTCGATTGTTTCTTTACTATCCCAAGCTTTAGTCCAGTCATTCAGAACATAATGATTGTTTGTTGCTAAATGCCATTCAGAAAATTGCATTCTTGCTATTTCTTAGATTTTATACTTTTACTTGAGCTTTAATGGGTGAGCCTGCGCCGCATCAAGCGATAAATTATTAATTTATGCTCTGTAACGCTCAATTCATAGTGACATGGTTGTAGGCTGGGCTTATTTAAGTAAAGCTTGTTTAATCGCTTTGATGTTCATTACTCATGCATGTTCATGGCAATAGGCCATTGATTAACATTGTTGCTAGTTTCTGTACTGACTGCAGGAATATTAAGGAGGACCTCTTGTTGTTTTGAGATTGTAGTAGATAGAAGATGCATCCCTGAAGACAAATACACCTTATTAAAATAAAGGTGTGTTTTAATTGGTCCTGAAATGTTGGAAGGTTATTATATCTAAGGAAGGGACCACATACAGTTGTCGTTCCAGACTTCAAAAAATAAAGATCACAAAAAAAACACTGCGCATAAATAATAAAGATAAACACTGGGCTTAAATAAAAGTATCATTTTGTCAATTTCGATTTTCCACTCCAATTACGTGTAATAATATAATGTTTATTCCTAAATTCTAATTATGTAGCATTATCTATACCATCATTAAGTATCATAAATTATTCATATCATTGTTGAAATCCCATAATATTAAGGGCTTTCAACGTTTAACTAAAATTTTGCCTTCTAAGCACTGAATTTTATGTACCAAACATGTTCACCATTATAAGTCAATATATGGTTGTTGATCCATAAATTGCTCAGAATGAAAAAAAAAAATTGTTTTGCGCATAGTGTTAGTTTGCTAAATGGGAAAATGATTACCCAGAGGATTGCTTTGTGCCACATATTCTGCTCACATTCGATCATGTGTCGTTTCCTTCTCTCTAAATTCTGCATTCAAGGTCTGCAAACAAAATTCTGCAGCAGCTAATATGATATCTCATTTGCAGCACGATGGCCTTCAGCATGCGCTCGTTTCTGCTGGTCCTCGTCGTCTCCTCCGCCAACGCTGATTCGGTACTCTTCCCGAGCGCCATCACCATTGGTGCCGTTCTTAGTTCTCCTGAGCATGGAGAGTTCTTTTCAAAGGCAGTAGAGGAAGCCAACAGTCGTATTGTTCCTACTCTCAACCTTCCGGAAGGATTCCATATCAACCACACCTTTATTGAAATGAACGACAACCCGATTCGCACGGCAAAAGACATCTGCGAAGATGTGATCCCACGCCAAGTGTATGTTGTGATTGCAAGTCACTCGTTGCATTGGTCGCTGTCCACCGTTGCCATCTCATTCACTTGTGGCTTTTACAAGATTCCTGTGATTGGCATCTCCGCCAGAGAAAGCACTCTCTCTGATAAGGTCACAATATCAATGTTACTCGTACGAAAGTTCATTATCTTATCATATTCACAGAACGTTCATTCCTCCTTCATGAGAACTGTGCCTCCATATTCTGATCAGGCAGAGGCGTGGGCTGAACTGATGAAGTTCTTTGAGTTCAAAAGGGTCATCTTGATTCACAGCTCAGACCAGGAAGGACGGGCGATGCTTGGAAAATTCCAAAGCAAAGCGGAGACGAAGGATATCGAGGTGAGAAATTTAATTTTTTTTTTTAGTTGATTCTGCTGCTTTGATTTCATTTTTTTTTTCCCTTTGCTCCTGTTTTATTGTAGAATCCTGCAACATGGAATCCAGTTCAGGTAAAGAGGACGTTATAACAAAAAACTGTTTCGTGATGGTCTGGGTTCACCTTACTTTCTGCACCAGTTTGCTTGCTTTGTGGCGTGAAAAAGTGTTGTGTAATTATATCGGCCCTTTTAACATCTCTCAATTGTGTATTTGGGTAGATGCTGGGTCTATATGTGTATATTATTGTTTTTACATGGTGTTTATTTCTTAAATTGTACTGCACCCTTTATATTTTCATTAAGATTTTTTTTTCTTTTTCTTTTCAATCCATGAACTCTGTCTTTGCAGATTGAGAAGAGCATACAATACACAGTAGGCCAAGAGAACTTCACTCAGCAGATGGCTCCAATGCTTGATCTCAGTTCCCGCGTTGTCCTTCTCTATGCTGTGTAAGACCGCAGTGGCCCGGGCACCAGCTATTTCCAATTGTCTCTACTTTCAGAGAGGAAGATGCTCATAAGATTTACGCTGAAGCCGCTCGTCTGAATCTAACTGGAGACAGCTATGCTTGGTTCGTTACTGAGCAAGCACTGAGGCCAAGCAATGTTCCGCAAGGTTCTGTTATTATGCATTTTTCAAGACCACCAGAGACATATCTTATCATGCAGGCACCATTGGCTTACAACTGATTCATGGTCTTGATGAAGACGCGCACATTCATGACAGCATCACCGCAGTCGCAACTGCTTTTTCTTCATTGTACAGCCAGGGAATCAACATCACATCGTCTCCTGTTGACTGCAGTGATCAGCCTGACTGGCCAAGTGGTCTAACTATCCTTCGGTAAACCGGCAAAAAACTAATGAATCTCGACCTTATGACCATTTTGCAGACACATAGAACAGCAGAAACTGGAGTTTGGTCGAACTGGTAAAGTGACATTTAATGATGTTGGTGATCGGCTTGGGTCTGTATACAGCATTGTCAATGTACTGGCTGACAAAAGTACTCAAGAAATTGGCACATATCGTGCAAATGATCCAGTAAGTCCCAGCAACCTTTTCTTATTCCGCTCACTTCTGTAATATCAGACATGGCGGGAGAATATGCAACCCCAGAGCATCATATGGCCCGGCAACCAACCCCAGGTCCCCAAGGGAATCAAGATTTCCACTTATCTTCGCGTAAGTATGTCAAGCAATGATTCTTGCAGACATTTTTGGGGCTCTCTAGGTTGTGACGATTGAAGCGAAACCGTTCATTTATGCTGACCCTGCTACTCAAACTGGTGGAGATTGTGGATTGGAAATCAAGAAGATCCACTGCCCCAAGTACAACTCCACTGATGGTTATAGCAAATCAATATAAACTCCAAATTTTATGAAATTAATTTGTTTCATAGGCACTCAAGTTGACATGTGTTGCTATGGTTACGCCATTGATTTGCTCCTTGAGCTCTCAAAGAAAGTCAATTTCACGTTTAATTTGCATATTGTAGAAGACACTCAATATGGAGAACTCGAGAAGGTGGGTTTGGTTTTCCGTCTTGAAGTTTATCAATTATTCAGATGTCTTTCTTATCCTCATTTCTTTGTGTGTTCATTTTTATTTTTTTTATTTTTTTTTTTTGTCTATTTTTATTTACTCAAGTCTACCTAAGAGCTAGAAACTGCAATCAAGTTTTTCCCCTCTGTTTATTTTTATAAGGACATCCAAACCAGAGGCAGACCTTCAACATCCGATCATTCATATGAGATCCAAATTAATTGGCCAATTTATCCCAGTTTGTCTAGCATGTTATTACTAGTGTATTACGGTTCCCATCAATATTTGAGAACAGCGCTTAATATAGACTTGAGTCACACTGCCCATCTCAAATTAACGTTGATACCACAAGAGTAATAAACAGAGTATTAATCATGTTGAACTACTTAATTTTCCTGAGCAGCCGAAATCTGCAGAATCTTCGTCCAACTCAGAGAATGCAGATGAGTTTGTTACCGGTCGTTACCGAGTGAGTTCTGCACAGGAATGGTGTCCCTGCTTCAAGCGTTGGAATCCGCTCAGTCTCTGCCTCTGTCTTTCTTTTTCTCTCACTCTTTTTCTGGATCTGTTGAGATGAAAGCTTTCTTCTTCTTCACCCCATTCCCCTCTCAATGGTTACTGGGAATCCTCCTTCAATGCTGTTATGTAATTGGTGAACCATGCATGATGGCTTTTCTTGAACTGGTAAAATAATAGAACATTGAAATTTGATTTTATTCAGGAATTAAATATTTGAGAAATTAGCTGTAAAAAATACCGGTATGCATGGCATTAATTTGAACTGACCCCAATGACCTACTAACTCTTTCTCCACGTTCATCCAATCTTTCTCTCTGTTGTCATTCCTAAATAATCTGCTGATTCAGTTTACCAGAGTTTCCGCCATATTTCAGCGCAACTCTTCCAAGAAAACATGGAATGGAATGATAGGAGAATTGGTGGAAACTGACCGAGCGGACATGATTGTGGCTCCGCTGACCATCAATCCGGAGCGAGCAGCGGCCATAGATTTCTCAAAACCGTTCAAATACCAAGGACTGACCATCCTTGTGAAAAAGACAACAAAAGACTCCAGCTTGGCCTCGTTCCTTCAGCCATTCCAAGACACTTTGTGGATCCTTGTGATGCTCTCTGTGCACGTTGTGGCTCTTGTTCTTTATCTCCTGGATCGCTTCAGTCCGTTTGGACGATTTAAATTGGCAAAGAGTGATGACACAGAGGAAGATGCCCTCAACCTTTCCAGCGCTATGTGGTTTGCGTGGGGTGTGCTCCTCAACAGTGGCATTGGCGAAGGTATCTTTGGTTAAGTGTTATTGGTGTTTCACTGAATGCGATTTACAGGAACTCCTCGCAGTTTCAGTGCCAGGGTGCTTGGTATGGTGTGGGCTGGTTTTGCTATGATCATCGTTGCTTCATACACAGCTAACTTGGCTGCTTTCCTCGTGCTTGACAGACCAGAGGCCTCCATTTCGGGAATTGATGATGCTCGCGTGAGTAATGTATTTCGTGACTCATGCAATCTTTTCATGAATCGTTTTATCCGTAGTTACGAAATCCTCAAGAAGACTTCAAGTACGCTACAGTGAAACACAGCTCTGTTGCTATGTACTTCAAGCGTCAAGTTGAGCTTTCAACCATGTATCGCACGATGGAGAGTCGTAATTATCGAACTGCTGAGGAGGCCATTTCTCAGGTCAAATCAGGGTTGGTTCTCATGATTTTTAATCATCCTCATCTGACCTGCTTCTTGAACTTAGTGACCTCCAAGCTTTCATCTGGGACTCCTCTCGTCTTGACTATGAAGCAGCAAAAGATTGCGATCTGGTGACGGCTGGAGAGCTGTTTGGGCGTTCTGGCTACGGCATTGGACTGCCCAAAGACAGCCCCTGGACACAGGAGATTTCGCTTGCAATCCTTGGCTTCCATGAAAGTGAGTTCCTTTGGAAATTATAGTTTTCATGAAAAATGTATTTTTGCTCCTCTCAGACGGTTACATGGAACAGTTGGATGGTCGCTGGATCTTGGTCAAAGACACAAAATGTCCTGAAAAGGATGCCTCTCCTGCTACCCTTGGCTTGACCAACATGGCTGGTCAGTTCAGGCTTCAAGGGTTAACATGATGATTATGTAATTTGTTATAAAAATGGGAGATTATCCGACTTCCAGCTAGCATTTTTAGATTCAGCGTGTCCCACATTTTAGATACAAACATCTTTCTCTTCTTGGCAGGCGTCTTCATGATGGTGGCTGGAGGCATCGTAGCTGGGGTCTTCCTGATTTTCATTGAGATCGCGTACAAACGGCATCGTGGCCTCAAAGAGAAAGAACTTGAGCTGGCTAAGACGGCCGCTGATCGCTGGAGAGGAAACATTGAGGTAGGAAACCTCATTTTGGCAAATAACTTGCATTTTTGCGTGCGGCCGATTTACTCCTGAATGTTGTCACTTTCTCTATATGTTCTTTCTTCTAGTTTTTTTCTCTATTCTTATAACAACTTTCAATGCCTACTTTTCTCGTGTATAGCGTTTGAAACAGGTAATCCATAATTGTATCGTTTCCATGATGTCCACATGCGCCGTTCATGTTCTATTGTCGTTTTACAGGAAATTCTTGACAATTGGCCCCACGTATCACAAGACAGGTCTCTTTAATTAATAGTCACTAATATGGAATTACGTGGAGTGGATATCATTTACTACCAGTATTCTTAATGATTGACTAAAAGTCGAATGTTTGTAACTTTATTATTTTGTCTAAATCACTACCGGGGCATCTCAATTTTGGGAATATTTTTGCAAAAAAGAACATTCCGATGTTGAGAATTTATTAATCTGAATAACATTGATGAGTTATTTTTGTTAACCAGATGTATCTTAATATTGGGGTCGAGTGATCTAGAATTGACCGATAATTCTGTGTATATATATCCCCATCCATCTTGTGCATGTCCTCCATCCGTATTCTGTCAAATCATAACATTTCTGTGTCTCACTTCTGCTCTGCGCATGGATTAAATATTGAGCTCACTGATGACTTGCATGCACATGACTGCACGCAGCACCTCGGTATTATGTACAAGCACAATTGGCACAGATTCCTCAAGCACATAATAATGTGTATTCCTGTGCAGCAGTCAAAATTTCTACTTTCTGTCTCCATGTTGTGAATTTTTCAACTTTTTACAGCGCCGGAAACTCATTCGAAAGACTCGAGAGGTCTTAAGAAACCATCGCTATGGCAACTCATATGGTAAACGTGGCTGCCCAAGGCTTCTCTTCCCCCCACATCCCTCCTTAAGAGTCAACGCACTTTATTAACACCATCATAGTGGGGCCTCTAACAGCCACTGTCTTCATTTGAGTTCTTCTCCTTTATCGGTGCTCAATGGTGGAGTATAGCTTTCTGCTTTGGACGTACCAGGACCCCTGATTTGGCCGGCTGAATGTTGATCTTGGCTTAATTATTGAATGCTCACTTGCGTGGTCATGGGTTTATTTGACAACTGAGTTATGTAACATATTGTATGGTTCATGTATGTTCATGTTATTAAAATATTATATAATCTGGAAGATAAATTGAGTTTAAAGATTAAATTATCTCAATCTTCAGTTAAAATTTGTTTTCTTTGTATTTTGTTATAGAAACGCAGAACTCTACGCCGGACGTTACTCCAACAACAGCAAGAGCGCAACAAAGTGAACAATGGGACGAGCGACAGCGCGGGGGGTTCCCCAGCGCCCCCTATGGCCAATCGCAGCAACTTTTGTCCCCCATCAGCCCCTGGCAGGAGTCCCCCAACCGGCTACCTACCAGTGGCTACCAGAACCTTCGAGAGGGAAACGGTGTGAGAGAGATCTATGAATACTGCTCCGAGGCCTGATTGGCTGCGTCAAACATCAGCAGCGCTTTTTGTTCAAGATTCTTGTGTTGTTACTGAGTATTCTTGTGATTTAAATCTTCCCTATATTGTGTTATATTACGGATTCACGGTGTATGGTGTCTTGTATACACACGCATTGATTAATCATTTGATTGGCTTTATTACATAAGTGTGTATTAAACTATTAATTAACGTACGCATCATTCTGAAACAGAATTGTGACCTACTTTGTGCCAAATAACTACATGCACTGCATCATAGTTCAATTGTAATCGTGTAATTTATGAGACTTTGACTATTCTCTTTATATCTGGTTATATTCATTTAACATGTTTATTATTTCATTTTTGTTTTTCTTGGTCGTGTCACATAGTCTTCCCACAAAACAGAAAGAAAAAAAAACTTTAAATCCCATGATAATCTATGAAATTCTCTATATAATAATATTTTCTAGTCCCGTCTTTGTGTTTTAAAGTTCAGTGATAAATCTGGTCAAATTTTGTCTTCTTGGAATCTCACTTTTTATATCAAAATACCTTTTACTGTGTGCAATACTCATTTTTCTCACAATTTATTTATTTATTAATGTTAATATATGATAATTTATGTAAATGTAATCATCTATCTACCGCATTATCATGTTTTGGGTTTGTTTGCTTGTCAATAAACTTGTTGCCCTTATAGGGAATTCCCGACTCTGGTTCCAAATATTTAAGCTTCACCCAAATCTTATACGTTGTATTATTATTTTATCCCCTTGAAGGAAGGGATGACAGTTGGTTCCAGGACCTCTGTGCTGCACCGTCTTGTGGTCAAGTCCCCCTGAACCAATGATGCTGGATACGGGTAATCTATACTGCTCCTGAATGCAGAAATCTCAGAACCGTTCTTCCCTACTATTACTTATCCACATGCGACGTCTCCTGTCTGGCTCATCCAGGCAAATCCGACCCTCGTCTGCTTAGAGGACGCTTCCCCGCCAATGTAGGATCCATCTCTGGTGCAATCGCGTCCACGATGACGTCTCTCAGCATTCCGGATTGTGCCTCTGTAAGGGATCCGAGACCTCAAGCTCCGTTTCTGAAGCCGGCGTCGGGCTGTTCTTGAATAGATTAGTCGGCTGTGGGTCATTCTTGTTCCACGTGCCGTTGAAATTGCTTTAAAAAAACCTGTCCTGGATGTGCACTGGCCGGATTTGGCGATCCTGTCTCTGTGCCGTCACTTTTGGTTGTACAGTAAGGAGTGGGTCCGCGGTGGAACCAGTTTCAGCAATGCGCTAGGGTAGGCGACGAATGGTTGAGATATTACACCCCATTTGACGGGCAAAGGTTCCAGGTTTCATTTCTCAATCCAGAAGGCTTCTGGATAGCTCTATTTGATGCGTTGTCAGCTGGGGAAATTTTCGGCAAAACTGTCCATGTAAGATGGTTATTGAATTAGCGGTTGGTACCCTGATTGAAAAGGCACGCACGCATCATTCGGCACGCAAATTCTGTGTCCACATAACATAGGCATGTGTACATGCGGTCTGTGCGCGCGGACCATATTTCGCACAACATTAACGCACAACATTAAAATAAGCCGCGTTCACGTATATGTGTGCGTACGTGCGGCAACATTTTCCAACGCATCAGAAAGTATAAAACAAGTTTCTTCGCATATCTTTCATTCAATTTGTCGATTTCATTTTATTTTGTTTGGGAAATACCTGCGTAGCGATATTTTGAAATCCACATTTACTCATTTTCGATGAGCAAAGATGCCGGGTGTCAATTTCAGCAATTTTGAAACGCGTGCAGTTTGATAACCTAAAATAGAAAATAAAGAAAGATATTTTTGTCGGCAAACTCAACGAAATAATTAGTGTTCCCCTGTTGAGTCATGACTGGTGGATAGCCTTGGCTTGTGCTGGCTTGTAATAGTTCTTGATGGATCATAAATCTCACGATTAGATGAGTGAGCACAGCACGTGCGCTAGTCGAGGCACGTGTCATATCTCCACAGTGGGGATACGGATGACGGAGAATGTCCGGCTTATCATTTGCATATCATTAACGGACGGCGAATTGTGTGGAGTGGGACGGAGAATTGTGTGGAATTTGAATAATCGTTCATTATTCTAGAAATCCTGCATTGATTTCAACAAAGGATATGTGCAGATACCAACCAGCCCATCTGGCTATCACCCGGTCTTATTCGTGTAGCTGTGGGCTGTGCAGTTTTCAAACGTAAGATCGCACAGTTTGACCACCCCCTCAGAATCGACCTTTCGGCACACATTTTTGTTTGTAGAAATTGATTACAACTACATATGACCATGTTGAATTGATGGAATGTTCGATATAGTGTCACGTGTCGTTTGGATGTGATTTCGGGAAGTTTAACTGCTCATTGTAGAGAAAATGCTATTTTCTTGTCGAAAAAGAGACGGCGAATTTTAGTTGGTGGAGGTTTGTTGCAATGCAAACCATCGCCTGAGATGATCAAACGCCATAGAATGCCTTCGAAGGACGCAATTGACCAATTAATTACATCGAAACCTAAGCCCTCTGCATGCCATTTGGAGTCTCGCACAAAAACGCTGGAAGATTTTTAACTTGTAATAAAACAATAACACAAGAAATATATATATATATATATATATATATATATATATATATATATATATATATATATATATATATATATATATATATATATTG
>KB295744.1:250665-282482 GCA_000328365.1 Capitella teleta | reverse complement strand
GAAGATACAATGTGGAAAATTAATTCTCATAGGCATTTAACCTCAGAAAAAAAAATTGATACATATATAATTGTAACCAACAAAATCAGAGGAAAGAGTTGGGAAAAAATATACATGATGCACTAACTATATAGTCAGTACAGGACACAGCTCTCATATCATACAGGAATACGCATTGAACACAGAAAAAAATGCATACGCACAGGCCATCAGATCAAACCGTTCGACCGAACAACTTCTCAAATTCGATATATCTAGAAGTTAGCCCATGCTATTAACATGTGTATAATACTATATATATATACTGGCTTGAATTGTGTCGATCAAAAGGCGCAATTGTCTTGCATATTCTATCATTCCATACAAAAAAAATTACGCAAGGAATTAACTTGTGTGAATTTCATAAATAAAAAACAATAATCCACCATAAGCTCCTATTGTATACGTAGCCATGTATGAATGATGCAGCCATGCATGATGCAATTACATTTTACTAGTATGCTTAAGTTGCAAAACTGCGCGTTAGAACACTATCCTCTGCGTTGGCCCTGCCTACGTGCATGTGGTTAAATGTACATGTACATGAAAATTGTACATGCACACGTGGAAAATGATCTCTCGGATGATGTTGATGTCTGTGGGCAACTGGGCATTTTGCAAGTGACACAACCCCATAGAATTGCATGGACTTGAGAAAGGTACCAAGTATCACAATGCACCGTTTTTATACCCTGAATGTACTTTCACAATCAACTGTAAACGTGAATTTTGCGAAACGAGCCAACAATCAATAATTTGGATGCACGTGTGGTAGGCCTGTGTACTTGCATTATAAATATAACGGTGCATATTGTTACTTCTGGTACTTTTAATGGAAATAATGCATTAATTTGCTAGACAGGCTGATTGCTCAGCTACAATACAATGCATTGTTTTTATAAAACATAATTAGACATAGTTATTGTCATAATTATATGCACAACTTAACCATCTAGTTAAAGTTGTTAGAAGGCTAGAAGAATAAACGGGAAGAGCGTTTGAGGGGGCGCCCCCAGGGTGGCAGGGAAGAGATGATGGAACAATGGAACCAATACCTTTTTCGAATAAATAAAACGGCGCAATGTAGCTGCATCTGTTTTTACATGCATATCATTGATTAAAACTCATCTTTTAGATGTTGGTATTATCATTACTTCTATTTCTTTTACTTTTCTTGAATATGTGTTTTATAAGCTTTGCCTCCTTCACATTCACGAATTTTAATAAAAAAAATTCCCCCAAAAATCAGGAGATGCTCTTACATATTTCTTTTGTAGAACTCATATAGCGTTTTATCATTAAATCAATTTTAATGTATGCTTCATTTGATGTGTATCATGCATGCATGGGCGTTTTGATCACCTCCTTTCATTCTCTCCGTCACGTCTCTTCCCTGCCACGGTAGAGCGGTATTGCCGCCCAGGGAGTGCCTCCTCACATGCTCTTCCCATCATCTATTCCCAACGCCAGTAGAGCGGGCACTATGGTTGTGCGCCTGTGTATGACTGTTTACTCACTGAAAGCTATATGCTATTATTATATATATTATATTTTATATATATGCTATTATTGAATTTAATAAGTAATTATTAACACTGATTCATGTTTGGGTATTTTAGCTATTTTTATTACTTTTGTGTTCACTGGAATGTAAGAATAACGATGTCGATGCTTATTACATTGATCTCATACATGCATATAACTGTCCCTGAATGTGTGATCAACCTGAATTGACCTCTGGGGATATATATCGCCAACAGAGCAGCAGAGAGGTGCCGCCAGTGAAGCGGCCACCATTCTTAAGCTGGTGTTGGCGCTTTCGGTAAAATCCTGTCAGCGACGCAGCGCTGATTTCCCACTGGAAAACAACTCAACTCTCTCACACCGAAAATCCATGAATACGCACTGGTTGTCCGTATGACTAGAGTTTTTTAAAATAATAACATGTTACAATATAGCCTGATCTTGCTTGAAACCAACACAGAAGGCAATCACATGTCAACTATAAAAAATACGATTTACAGGTTTCCGAGCCTTTCACGTAATGATAATAAGGACGTAATGTTTGCCATCATGCGCACAGCTGATTATTGCTTCCACATTCTGAGTAGATAACCAGATTGCGTGTCATATTTTATCGCATTATTTTTCGGGAAAGGAGAAGCGGTTATTTCAGGATCGTGTCGGCCTATTTGTCATTATGAGTAATTATAAATTAGAAACCGACAGAGTCCCACAACACAGCGTTTCACATTTATGTTGTCAGTGATTTTCATATTCATAAAGTTGGGACCAAATAAACCAAATTCATTATAAATCACTGTTATATTAACCGTACTATGTTCTGTGGTGTTTTATACGAGATGCAGTTTATGGAAAAATTCTCTAAATGCTATCACAATGATTTCGTGAGATTATGTGCATGTTAACGCAGTATGTGCGGTGGCTAATGGTCAAACATTTGCAAATTCGGGAAAATGCACTTTATTAGGTACATATTCGATTATAGAAAATGTAAAAACGCTGTCTCCGATCTGTACTGATCGATGTTCTAATGTGTAAATTTGGTCATTGAATCATAACGTACTCATAACGAACTCATTATGTGCTCTCGTGCGCACGACAGAAGTTTTGACACACATAATTATGCGAACTGAGAATTTGCTTTTCTGAGATATTTTCGCTTTGCACTTGGTGACTCAGTTTATGAATGAAGAAATAACTCCCGTCTTCATTTTCGCCACAATAGCGTTTGTCGCCTTCCTTAGTAAAGACTAAAAATATTCTTCATGTGATCTACTCAGAAGCACACACTTATTGCGATAAAAAAGACAAGGTCCTATTCTTTTTTTTTTTTTTTTTTTTTTTTTACTATTTTATGAAATTGTGCTTCAGCTGCTTGATGACCCATTTAAGTAATATCTCCGCGCGAGAATTGAGGCAAGTACTTTGCAATTTTTTATTAAGCTGATTGTCGATGACAATCTAAGGAAGGATAAGTGAAAAACACATTGCTTAATTAATATAATTAACCAATACTTTATTTAAATACTTTTTATCGTACAAATACATATCTTATGATTATATAATATATTGCAGGTAGATCATTGATGCGTGTGAATGTGAAAGGCAATGCAAGATGATGCAACTGATATGGCAAGAGTCTTGAGTGTAATGCAGTGTGGGATACGATATGACGTCACGAGTATTGTACACATGCAGAATACATCTTAGCCGACGAAGAGGGATCTGGTTGGTTTGATCAGTTAAATATATGCAGAATGAGGGCGCATTCGAGTACAAACATATACTTATAATTTGAGGTGGAGCCCAAATAATTGCCAAATATGACACGAATTAATGAGAATGACAAGTGTTTCATGACTGACCTAGATTCATGAAGCACAAAAAGGACACTGGCTATCAAAGAATAAGCTAATTAAGAACATGCGAAGGAAGTATTGTATGGCGTGTCGGTATTTGGTTATATCTGCTGATGAAGTGCATCCAAGAAAAATACCACCTTTTAACGCTATGCGCAGTTTGTTCTCTTAAGTCATAGAAAAAAAAAGGTGTGATTGTCTGTGTGAGGTATTCGCCAAGGCACTCTCGTCGTCATCATTATTGTCATCATCATCGTCATCATCATGCACACTCTTAACAGGATTCACTAAAAGTCACTTGATTTGTACATATCCACCATCAGTCGTTCAATTGGGATGTTGCCGATGGTTTTCTTGAAGAAGAGCTCTTCAATCGTTTGGCCTGAGATGCTTCTCAGTTGCGGTAGCATCAGGAGCAGTTTTCCGAAGCGGAATGGTTGCGTGGGATACGAAGACTGGATGTATTTGCCAAGCGTGAGTTGCGCCTGGTCTTGGAGGGCGACTATGGTGTGCACGTCACGCAACGAGCGGTTCTCCGACGCCCCTGACAGCGCTGCATAAATAATCACACCAGAATATTAGAAATCGTCATTATAAGTTTGAGAGGGTATGCGTACCTGTTTTAAAGATGACAATTCCTTTCAAGCATGCGTACTCAGTGGCGTCAACCTGCATAGCTTTGAATTTAGCAATTATGTCCTGTAGCGCACGGATCTCCCCCACGACATCAACGGTAGAGTCAGATGATGAGGAGGGCGATTTATCCGGAGATGAGATTCCTGCGGAGAGATGAAGTGGCGTCATTGGACAGTTATAACGGGGGCTTGCGTAACGCCAAGGCGTCAAGTGACAGCGGGTAATCTACGTCAGGGGCTAATCACCGGCTTCTGGCAGCCCTCCAACCCCGGCACTCCAACCGGCCTCAATGAAAGGACTCGCTGCAGGAAATGACGACTGCTCGCTGAACGGACCACGGGGCGCGATCAGAAATTAACTGCAACCCAATACGTTTTGTAACGAAACAACTTCATTTCTGATTCCCTGGTGATAAATTGGAATTTAATGACGTCACGAACAGAAGAGGACGAATCATGCATCTGTCCCAAACGAAAGGGAAACCCCTGAAGCGATTTGATGGATGCGAGCCTTTTCATCGCGGCCACGCTCCCAGCATCCATCATAAATGCACTGACAAGCTTGCAGTGGTAATTGGTGTTCAACGGTATATTGAGCAAGAAAGATTGCCATGCATCGTCTCAAAGGGGGGAATCTGCAGTTCTCATATCACTCTCATGTGATTGTTTGGGGGCATGATTTTGTTATACTGCGATCGGTGTCTGACTTTCCATTAGTATATGTGTACTATATGTTGATGAACAGGATTATAACGTACGCTGACCTGCAGATGCAAGCAGGGGTGCTGGGTCGATGGGCATCTGGAACTGCGCAGCCCCAAGGACAAACAGTTCCCTCCATCCTTCCTCGAGAAGCAGCGTTTGGTCACGAAAGGGAAGCGACAGAAATGCGGGGACGTTCTTCGCCCACTTGACGGACATAAAGAGGAGTCTGGCCGCAGCCTCGCATGTCGCTTCTGGGTTGCCCCCGTACTCCGCCGGCACCTCATGGGGGTACTGCAATGATTGTGAATGACCGTATAGTACTGAGACATGGCGAGAGAGGCGTGTACTCACTTTGGGGGTTGGGTGACACAAGAGACCCATCGAAGTGGGGATTCGCGCCGCTTCAATTGGGCTGAGAGCCCCGTGTGGGCCTTCAGGGGTCGGTGGCTGCGCCGGCGGTGCATGCGGGGGCATCCCGACGAGGCCCGGGAGGTAGGGGGGCCTGAAGGCCACGGCGTGCGCGGCGGCCATTGAAGCACTGAGCTCGCTTGTCTCCTTCAGGTAGATTGCAACTTGTCGGCGGATGGTCGAGTTGCGCGGACCTCTCTCGTGCTGCACGGCTGTTCACAAAGAAAAAGAGGACGTTGATCAATTAATTCTGTGTCGCCCTCTTTAGGGCCCCTCCCCTCTATTCATGACGATTTGTTTGAAATCAGAGATGCCCTCGTTTCAATGCGTGTTCCGGGGCCAATATGGCAGTGAACGGCTTTGTGACAAAGTGCCTTCTCGAGAGCTAACAAGTTTTTTATGTGCCGCTTTTTGACGATCGTTTGCTAGTTAAGAGGAAACCAGAGACCCATTTGGCACGAATGACCGACTTGAGTTTCCGTCTCGAATGTTGATTTCAGCGTTTGCGTGCAAATATGATAAAATCGTCGCAAAATAGGAAAAGTTATTCCTGCCCGGGGGCTGGGATCAGCCGCTTTGAAAAGTCGGCCGCTTTGCCGAGTTCCCTGGCTGCAGGGCAAGAGCGTGTTTGCCGCTCGGAGAGGGATGAAACCATCACCCCTGCTTCACCCCTCACGATTCATCCCCAATTGTTCATTTTAGTCCAAACCGAACTTCAACAATATTTAATTTTCTCGCACTCTTAATTTCGAGGGCAACGGAAGTGCGTTGCTTTTTTGCTAACTTATTCAAAAAAAGGAATAAAAAAAAAAAAATAATAATAATGAATATATATAAAAACTATATATATATATAAAATCAAAATTGGGATATTTTATTTAAAAATTCACTTCTCGAATTTTCACCTCGATTTAGGTTTCAATAAAATATGTCAAAATAATAAATTTTGCAATCAATAATAAATTCTTATAATGATCTCTCACCATCTTTGTTCATTCCACACTCGACACATTTCTTCAACCGACAAGCGCGGCACTGATTGCGGTGCGTTTTATCGACTGGACAGAGGCCCTGAGATCGAGATTTGCAGATGTACTGCCGATTTCTCCGAATTGATCTCTGTTAGAGAGAAAATTGAATATATTCACTGAAAGATAACTTATTAAGTTTCAACTTGCCTTGAAAAACCCCGCACAACCATCGCAAGCATAAATTCCATAGTGCTTCCCTGACGAATGATCCGAACACACCTTACAAGGAATGTCCACAAGAATTCTACCTGTAAATGGAACGATGATTAGGAAAATATTTAAAAAGAAATAACAATGTCAAATAATTGAGGATATTTGGAGCAGATTATTTCACATCCAGCTTCTCAGTTCATCAAATATGCTGATGATACTGCAATTGTGGGATTGCTCTCTTCTGAACCTGCTTCCATTACAGCCTACAAAAAATGCAATTGACTATTTTGCTACTCAGTGTGCAAATGATAATCTGAAATTGAACACCTCAAAAACCAAAGAAATGATCATTGATTTTCGTAAAAATACAGCTCATCAACCAACCACTATCATTCATGGAGAAGAAGCTGCAAGAGTTGACCTCTACAAATACATTGGAGTCACCATACAGGGAGATTTAAAATGGACGTCGCACATTTCCATACAGGCAAAGAAAGCCTCGAAGCGACTTTACCATCTTCGCAAGTTGAAAGAATTCAAAGTAAGCTCTAAACTGCAGGAACTGTTCTACCACGCCACCATTGAAAGTGTAATGCTCTTTGCGTGTACTGTGTGGGGAAATGGACTAAATCGATACGACGAGAAGAAAATCAGAAGAATCCAGAAAATTGGACAATCGAACTGTTAGGAATGACCTTTATATCTTGTTGTGGTGGGATCATTGAGGCAGTTGAAGTAGATCTGCGTTTTATTTTACACTTTGCTACTGGAAAGTCTCAAAAGCAGGCTATACCTGTCAGAATTGCAATCATTGTATATACATGTAGAGTGCAACGGCACTGCACAGTCTATATATTATGTTCCACAGAACACCAATACATTATTTCATTTTATTTTTATTTCAATTCATTATCATGTCGAGGGTGTGGGGAAGTGACAAGGAAGAGGAGTAAGAGGAGGAGGAAGAAGAAGAGGAGGAGGAGTCACGGCAGACACGGGCGCGTGTCCGTGAGATTCTGCGGCTTTGTCGCGAGGCTTGAGCTGGATTTCGAGTTCTTTGTAACAGCATCCCCGACATATGCCATCGCTGATTGCCAGCTCTGATCCCCATTTAGCGATTTCGGAGAAAAATTGGTCGAATTACGCTTCAAACGATGCGCGGATTACGACAGCGGTAAACGACGTCGAAAGCACGCGGAGAAGCCAGACCACAGGCGGACGACAGGCCTCGTAAGCGCTCGTGTGAGTGCTGCATGGACTCTCGTCAATCCAATTCACTTCATTATAATTCGGGAAACATTTCACGACTTGCAAGGTGAATAAATCAACGTAGAATACTTGATGTTTAATCATCATAAACGTAACGTTACGTCGCACAAACCGCCGGTCAAAAGTGAACTCTGAGTTCAAGACAAATACTTTCTTACATAACCTGATGACTTTTGACATCGGTGTGAACCGGCTCAACCCAGACCATATTATGAACTTTTAATCGTGAAAGCCAAGGCATTTGCTGCGGCTATTACACGTATTGCAGAAATATATCCAGAAGTCTTCTGAAGAGAGTGATTTGCTTTTAAGACGGATTATCGTCGGAATTCGCTTTCGACGGCAACGGCAGCGGATTTGATCGATACATGAGAGAAACTATGACTTCTGGTGGCTTGTTGACAATTACCCAATAGCACTATGAAAACGCAGACCATGTAGTCATTATACGTAATATGACGTTGACCAATTCAGCCATTGGAAATAAATACAAAACAGAAAAACAAGAATTACTGAGTAGTCAGACACAATGGAACTGATTTGACTGCAATGAAGTCAAACTCCGCAGTCTTTAGCTTTGGGTCTTTGATGTCGTACGTCGGTATTCAGTCCGTATTTGCTTCTGATTGCTGCCAATAATGTAATCGATCTGTGATCGCCCCTTGTGTTGCGCGGTGTACATGACATGTTGAATCGCTTTTTCTATCCGAAAATAAACAGACGAAAAACGTCTTTCACGAAGAGTTTAATATATGCTGGTTGAGGAAAAAATCTGCAGATTATCTTTGACAAAACTTCTCCCACACAAAGTTTGCGGGGATTGTCCAATGGTCCATGTACCTATATACTGCTTGTAGTGTGCATTGCCCATGATTGTATGCTGTTACTTTCATGAGTGTGTGCTCATTTTGGAGATCATTCAGAGACAGCTTAAGGGGTCATTCACATCTTATCCAGCCTTTGATCTGACCATGCACGTACTTCAATATGTAAACCATATCAATGTACATATGACAAAATAACACATAGGATAGCTGTAAGGTGTTGAATCAGCTGTCAGTATAACAATTATAAGAAATTCGTGATTAAACTTTGAATTTTGATTTATTGTCACGTAACTGTATAGATCTATAGGGAGGTCGCTTTGACAACAACCGCAAGTAACATCAATTGTTTTTAATTTAATCTAATTAAGTGGAGGATCATTTAGTAATAATACAAATAACTTACTTGAAACTCCGGCCATGATGCAGCTATTTATAATGCAAAGTATCCTTAATCCCCTTGTAACTCTGTTGCCTTTTACTGTCACAGTCTCGCTGACCACCAGGAAGACACAGCCAGTGTTGGATGCAAACTACTGGTAGGCGGTGTCCACTCGGCACAGTCAGGATCACCCAAGTGACGTCAGGGCAACTTTCACTCTCCTTTAAGCCACTTCGTCCGTCGACGACGTCAACGTAGAGTCAACTTGTCAAATCTGAGTCGGTTTCAACTTCTATCGGCGTTTAGCGGATGAGCGATGAAAGTTGGTTTGGGGTGGATTCATTCAGCCAATGGTCGCGTCGAAGTCAGCCAAGCGTGTCGACTGCTCACCGGCCCGCCCACTCTACCTGTCTTTAAGCCAGCCCACTTGACAGACTCGGCTTGTGACTGGCTGAGGCCTTCGCGTAGTACACGGTTTGGCACCTTATTTACTTTCTGTCATAAATCGATTTTTAATCAAGTTACTTCAAAAGCCACGATGAGATTTTTTCATTACATTCTGGGACGCTGTGTAATTATTTTAACACGATGTGTCCATGTAGTTACTTGTGACACCCTAGTTACCTTTAATTAATAGCACTACATGCACTGGTCGAGTAATCAAATGGACGCTGTTTTAATTTTCAAATACTCGTATGCGCTGGGTGTGCCTGAATTGAAACACAGACAAATGCGTTTTCATCGATCACAAAGATCTCTGCTGATCTTTATCGAATTCTTTGCACACAAACACAATATTTCAAGAAAAGCGTTGGTGCACAAAATTGAAGAACAACAGAGAAGAAAATGAAATTGAAATTGACGTAAATCGATCATTTTATTCCTGAATTGTAAAGAGAAGAAACCGGTAATGATCAATCTATGTAACCCATTATATACGAGTGATGGTAACCAGGTATGCCAGTGATTTTATAAATTGAGAAATTGATCGCTTTCTCTACTTTCTCGGTTGTATCAGTTGCTATAAGCTGCATCGTGTTTCCATGGTGACGAAAAGAGAAGGACACAATTTCAAATTTCTCTTCTTGATTTTGGATAAAATTGTGAAATTATCACTTCAGATTGGATTTCTGGAAGTGGAAACAATAAAATCTGTATTGCTCTTCTATCAAAGAACATTTGGATACTAAATTCGTCCCTGGAACATGTTCTGGCGCTGCTCAGTGGCAACAAGGCTACAAGTCATCATACTCATCATACTCATCACCAGTCTCATTGTAATGCAAAGAGGGAACGAAAAACTTACACAGGGCAAGAACTGATTGCTCTCAGAGATCAGAATGTGACATCATGAGTGGGGCTTCATCTAAACCGAAATGGTCTTTCACTATCTGGAAGAAGACTCGATTCCAAGAATTCGGACAGCTTGCTTCAAGAGAGCATTCATCCCTTCATCAATCATTTCAATTAATTCTTGTGGCCAAACACATCCCTTCGGCCATTAAATGTTTATCTTATCTTATCTTATGACTGAATTTACTTCTAGAAGTTACGCACGATTACCAAGTTATTGCACACATCAACACCAAAGACGTATACCAATTTCACATATATAATTACATTATTTGTACACTCCATTACTGATTTATTTGTCGTGTCACCTTTCTTAAGCATGGTAGGCCGATGCATAATAATGTTTGTCATAATATCAATTGATGTATTGAGCACGTTCATTGGCCACTGACGATTGGCCAAATATAGCAAATGCATCATCAAACAGTGATATAATGCAATCTTACCGATTTGGCAGGTTAGAACTGAACAAGAAGCCCCACTGTATTACATTAAATTATGCTCACCACTCAGAATAATACCCTTTATATGCTTAAATAATCGAATGATTCGTTTGCAATACACTAAATCCGCTATTCGAGCAAAATCACTTTGGTTTCACATCAGAGATTAAATGTATATGCATCTATATCTATCACAAGTTTCCTCGAAATCATTGAGTCCGGTTTTAGGAATTATGCATACATGTACTATGATAAATGTAACAGCAATATTTTGAACTCTTTCTATAATTATGAGAGGCCATCACCGACCCATTTGATAAACCTTAAACGCTATTGAAAACCATATTCGGGGTAGCTCTAAGAAAAGTTAACCTGACTTGTCAAGGAAAGTCATAATCCATTCACAGTACACTGGGACATTGGCCAGTGGCACATACACACAAAACCCGAAAGTAATGGATGTAATGTGAATGTATAGCCCTACGAAATTTTCTATCCGCATTGGACAGAAATTTTCAAGTCAAAATTTGAATAAATATTGAGGTATTGCCAATTTCAAACGATGTAACAAGATAAGGGAGATGCCATTGCCCATTGTGACTGCCGAAAGGAGACACGTAATGAAGTGCGAAGACCGTAGGATGACATGAAAACAGACCAAAGTCTTGTCTCTTCCTGTCAACCCATCGCACCAAATGTGATTGACACTCTCTTCCAACACCCGCAGACAGCAGATGCAACGGAGCACCGGTATTCTGCGTGCCGTAAAGGCACATCAAAGATCGCACCGTGCTCTCTTGGGGCGCAGGTAATGTAGCCAGCGGAAGGGCTACCGGAAGCACCCCACGTAACGCTCTGGCGGTTACAACTTTGAACTCGTCTTCGTTCCCGCTGGATTTTGAAACAGACGGAGTACCCTTGTTGCGTAATAGTGACTGGCATGGGCGCCAAAATGTCCTCGACAACCGAGGCATGCCCGTGGGTAATCGGAATTTTTCATTAAATGCAACATGGAGGACATTGCTGCCGCTGTAATTGACACCGTTAGAATGTGACACATTGTTCTGGTCGTGCAATCTTGCAGGTGCATGGTTGAAACCCCAGCCTCATTAGATCCCTTGCGTCATCCTGTCCAGATCGCAAGAGCCATCGACTCATCGCATGAGATCACTCAATAATATGGCTGCATCTATGTATCTCCTCCTCAGGCGGTCACCAGCAGATTGTCTCCGGCGGGGATTGATTAAGGGCGTCGTTACCCGCCTCGGTAATTTTCGGTAATGTTCTTCATAATGCCCATGATCACCTGTGACACGTAGCCATGCTTATAAGGGTTTGCAATTAATTGCAAACAGATACAGGTGTTGGAAGAGAATGATAATCTAAGGCCTGAGGCGTAAACTATTGTTACCTCCACCATCCACTAGTATTTTTCTGTATATAGTACCATCCCCAGGTATGCAATCGATCCACCTGGTGTTTAATCCAGAGCATTAAATCTCGATGATCAAATATTTTGAACAGGTTCCTAATGAATGTCACCTGTTTAAGCCCAAATATGTTTGCTTAGAGAGCAGGCAACTGGGGTTCTGGTTCTCTTTTGTGGATTATAACACCTTTGCTAACTTCAATCGAGCCAACTAAAGGGGCCGACAACAAATGAGTTGAAGCGATGCGCTGACTTCGATGCTTGTTGAACACCAAGAAGTCGTGCTTCCACTTTCATGTCCCGCCGCCCGATCTCTTTCGCTTATTTGCCCTGCACTTCTGTAGAATAGGATTTTAAAATCAATGTCAATATTTGAAACCTCTCGCACTTTTCTTCGTTCGAGTGGAATTCGGCTAACAACCCTACTGCTCTTGGCCAGGTGGCTGTCAGCAAATAAGATCCCATTCCACTACGTCCTGCTGCCTTCTGTTTCCGCAAAATACGTAAAGGATTTCGACGCTTCGTTGTAATCAATACAAGGCGTTCATTTCAGTCACCATATGTCGATATTGAATTGATCGAAGCCGTTGAATCGTATTGGAATTCGGATCACATATTGCTCGTAAACGGTCGTACCGTATGAACTGGTTTCTTCTTTTTCGGTTTTTCTTTGACGAAGTGAGATAATGTCGCAATATACCGGCTCTCAGTCTGTCACTGTTTAATAAAATTGGGAACTCGCTTGTACATGTATGCAGTATGCGTATGCAGTACTATAGTATAAAGTTATAAAGCTATGGATACACATTGTTCGTCTCATCGGCCTAATTGGGCAGATTTATAGTGCATCATCATGGGTTTGGGATTATTGCATACTTGTATGTGAGAATGTTGTTCAACCATTTTCACTTGTTCTAACTGTTAGCAATATATTTAACTTCCGAGTTTTATTGAACGATATTTCAAAATCGCGGGCGATACAAACTAATGCTCACATAAGGAAAACATTGCCCGCGAAAAAGACTAATAATCTAAAAGAATTGCTCGGATCGCATGTGGCACGTGATTGGCAAGTGATTGCAGGCGATGCTTGACATTTTAACCTGGGAAAGCGGCGAATTAGCCAGTGTCCAGCTGAGAAGCATTGTTCTACGATGACCTACAGTGACGTAATAATTCAGAACTCAGTGATTAGTTATCGCGACATCGATGGCCGCATACGGCGCAAGTGGACATCGGTCAGCACAATGGTCTGCTGGACCGTGTTTGTTGGTCACCCGCCTCGACAACTAATTTCATCGGATGCCCCATGGTCAAGCACAATCGCGACTGGCTATTTTCTCATTAAGTGCTGCCCTTGTGCTCAGCAATGCCGTGTGCAGTGGTGGGGGTAATTTTTAACAGCATCGTTGAGTGCTCACAACATTAACTACTACGCCTTCACGCCACACCCATGCTAAGCTGACATCTATTAGTTACGTCATCAATTCTTCATTACTCCGAGAAAAAGACAAATTATTACATCTGCGTTATTTTTTGCTATTATTTCTGGTTTCATTTTAAAATCCCATATCCATTCATCCGTAGATAAGTTTATAGATTTCCTTATTTTTTGCTTGCACTTATCAAGGAGAAGGAGTCTTTGGTGGCAGCCTTGGGAAAACAAAGATCGGATTAGACGAATGTGAGTTATTCGTTCAGCCCCATCTGCTAGCACAGTTAACCTCTGAATGCATTGTCTCCGTCGTATGCTGAATTTAACATTGATAGAAGACGGAATTTCAGCACTTTGTATTAATCACAGCATCTGTAAATATAAGCACATTTGGACTGTGATCAACGCGAGTTCTTCTCATTTTGCTTTTTAATGCGTTGAATAACCTGGTTGAGCTGTTGTTCAAGCATCTCTTGCCAGGTGCATCTCAGTTACGGATGATATCCGAAAACAAATTTTGGTTGATAGCCAGATATTAAAAGTTGTGAGTTAATAGCCGAATTTGAGGTGATTCATATACTTGATAATGGAGGCTTTGAATGAAAGAATTGCCGCTTCGTCGCAATCTAAGAGCTCGTTCTTTTCGGAGTATTCAGTTCACACCCAGAGTGGACAATGGTCATCACACACAAAACCCTCTCGCTCAATAGTCGGCCATATCAATAGCGAATAATTGACTCAGATCAACGAAGTTCCCAAGAGGGAGCAAGTGCCACTTGAAATGCGGCCGTCGTAACCATTTAAAAGGCAAGGGCCAAATGAGCGATGTTAATGAGACTGCGGGCGGGTGGGTCCAGCTCTTTGATGTGGCTAATTATTGAGCATCACTTTCTTCTTGAAGCCAGGGGTCAGCCATGACGGCGATTTGTCAACAAGATGTGGCGCCGTGGCCCCCCGGAGAGAGGCGTGACTTGAATGCGGGAAACCCTAAAACCCCCTATCAACGCCCTCCGCATACAATGGACTCAAGATGGTATTATTGAGTGCATAGAATTCTGATTCTGATGAATTGCGTCAGAGACGCTGCCTCTGACTCTGGTCGACGGCCTGATTCACGTGAGAAGCGTCCATCCAACTCAATGCTGAGGATCAAAGCTCAATGGCGAGATCTCCACGGGGCACAGCTCAGCTGACCACTGCCCAGTGTCACATCTCGAGATGACCAGATCACTGACCAGAACATCCACAAAAGTTGTGAAAAGAGATCAGCAACAGCAACACATCCAATAATGGTCGGTTTTTCTGGGTTGTACATTGTACCTGGTGACGTTGAAACAGGTACACTACATGATACGCAGTGGTCCCACGATGCGCAAATATAAGAGGCTTTGATCTATGGTCAGGGATTTGCGGCTTTTACCCTATTCATCTTCGATTTCCAGGCTGACCAATGAGAAAGAAAGGTAAGAATGGCCAAGGAAAAGGAGAAGAAATGAGAAAGCAGCGCAAACATTGAAGATCACAAGCATTTCAATTTCGACCGTCTGTTCAGATTGACCATTGCAGCTATATTTACCTGTCTTTCCTTTGACCACTCGGCTGGTGTTGACTCTCCCCGACAGTGACCGTCTGATGCATGTCCACGCCGAATTTCACCTTCATTCGTGACCTTTGACACGTTTTTCTTCATGGAGACCAACCCACCATATTGGAACATTCGGCAAAGCAACAATAAATGCGTCACGTTCGGAATTTGATCCAGATTTCTCAAATTTTCTTTTGCCTTTGAGTGGCTTATAGTAGTTTCCTTTGATTTTAGTACTACTAAAAACTCTTGTATATGTATGAGATCATGTGCCAGCAAAATTGAACTGATGCGTCAAAAGTCATTTGTGATTCAACTGTACGTATATAAGGTGATATCATTCCTATAATATACATTATTACCTGAGTCTTAATCAGCTCAGCTTGATGAGAACTAAGGAAAGAATCACGCATTGCATTGCATGCAAACTCCGTAAATAAGGCATCTATAGACTTTTTCGTGTTATTTATTGTCTACGTGTACCATGCACACTTATCAATTACCTTCTGTTAAAAAAAGATGCCTGCTGTTGGGGTGCACACGCGGATGCTGCATGATTATATAGAACTCTGAGCTGATTCAATTCGAGACGGTCCTTTAGCGACGAAGTGCAATTCGCGAGTCGATTGTCAGCCAGTGATGGATTTGTGACTTCCACAACGCACAAGCGCAGGATTTTATTTCAATTTTATGCTTCCTGCTGTGAAAGAGCGCGCGATACGACTGCAATAACAATTTGTATCTGCGGTGTGCTCATTGATTTTAACTGCCATAATGGCAATGTATGCGTTAATTGCAGTGTAAAGCAGACTTCCTGCATATGAAGGCTCGTGCAAATTGAATGTCGCATGCATTGATTTCATTAGACATTCAAACGGAGAGTGACACTCCGCCGCATAAAACCTGAAAGCAATGAAGTTATATCATGAGTAGCAAGCATGTGATCAAGCGGACGCTTTTCAGAGCCATTCAAATGCGACTAATGAACGGCAAGTTTAGCTACCATGACTCCCAGGTCGGCGACCTTTGTCCCGTGAACATCGGAATCTAAGTGCGCCGTGTTCCTCCTCGCAGGCGAAGCTTCCCCAATGGGGCCATGAGGGTCCTCCCTACCATTGCCCTATTATGCACGCCGCCAAGAACACGCACAAAGCAGCCTCGCCTCCGCAGTCGTGCCTTATGGTTCAGACGGGAGAAGGAAGACGGGGACCTCCCATCGACACGAACCCTATAGTCACATTAGAGACTCGGCGGCTATAAAGGGATTCACTGTGCCAAACCACCGTATCCCTTGCCTGCAGGCGGCCTCACCCCGAGGCTACTTATGGGTCGTCTGCGGGGGAGAGGTCTTCACTCGGCATGTGCGCCGGCTGCTTCGGCTTCCCAATTAATACTTGTTACTGCCATAAATTTATGCCCTGTAAATGTATAATATGATAGTTTGACTATTTTTAGGAATACAATTAATAGAGTTCTAAGTTTATGTTCGAAATCAGTGATGAAGTCAGCGATAAAATGATTTTACAAGGGCTAATATACTATAGACATATAGCATACACACACTCGCAATTCAACTATGCGCCGCGTCATTATATATTTTATGACAACTTTCTACCATTTCCTTTTGAAATGATTGCTTGATATAAGTTGACTGAAGTTAACTTTAAAGCCCATGTGAATGTCTATATTGTGAGACAGCTATATTACATACAAAGTGGTTTCAGTGCTATAAAAACTACAAAAATTCTGATTAAACTTCTTGACTTACTGAATAGAAACTAAGATGAATGGAACGTCGAAGGAGCCTTTTTCTCAGCGCCCTTTCTAAACATACCCTTTCAAACAAACAAAAGTCAAGACCTTAGTCTTGAGATTTTGTCACGAAAGTCATATAATTATTATTTATGAATCTGAAAAAAAAAAACTTAGGGCAACTGTGGGAACACTCTATAGCGCGTATTCGTGTCATGAAGTATTATAAATAAATAAAAAAGAGTATAGCACCGAATCGGATAAGTATAACTTAATGACACTGGCGAAGCAAGGATCATAAAGCCATTCTCTGGTCAAGAAATAATACGATGACCGCTTTTAACTTCGCCAAGGAAGGTAAAAAAAGACGAATACGTGAAATATCTTCACACCCAACGAGAATATTGCATCATTGGGTTATCAGAACAAAAACGCCGGCCATCCTTTGTGATGGACAATTTTGATCTCTCTACTCGACCATCATCGACTATTGTCCATTCAAATTGACTATTAAAGGTGTCGGAAATGATTGGAAAATAGTTCCTGCAGATGCCACGATGATTGGGGTATTATCAGGGTCACTTCTTACCAAGTTCTTCGCATTGAGGCTCCTGCAAAAAGAGCCTCATGTTCCGATTGTTTGAGGTTCTCTTCAGGCCCTGTTGACATTCACGCCTCCCATGCACTCCTCTGGCGTTGATCGACATCTTTTATCAAGTACGCGGTACTTAAACTCAAGTATCAATACATTTATACGACCCAATTGTCATAATGATTACAATAGTTCTCAAAACGGTTGATCACGAGTAAAACTGTTTGGATTTTTACTATATAAAAAGATCGATTTTACTATATACATATATAAGGTTGTAAACTTGAAATGCATCGATCACATGCCTCTGTCATTGAAATAAAATAAATTAAAATAAATACTAAATAATTCATTTTGTATAGCACAATATCCACCGAAATGCTCAAAGCGCTGCCCATAAATCACGAATATTTATTTCATTTGTTATAAGGTCTCCGTTTCAAGTCCCGACCTATGAGACTGTACTTTGTAAATTGCTATCTATATTGTTATACGACAATTCTATGCTACTAAATTTTCAGAGAAGATTCAAATACAACATTTCTCACTATTTGTATACTGAATAAATAGCATTCAGGAACGCTGTATATTTGGTTGGATGGGGTGTCGAGGGGGATAAGTGAAAATTCACCAAAGGATTAAAACTTAATCTTATGAAGCATTTTAAAACCACCCCACTCGCGTTACACGGGTCCAATGACCAATCTTCCGCTGTTCAATGCTCCGAGCAATCAGTGGAAGAATGCAGTCTGTGTGTCACATTCGGATCACGGTAAATGGAAGCAGTGTCGAGTTCGTCCCACCCAGGGTCGTACTCGTGGCATTACTTTAACAAGGCCCGTTATTAGGGCTAATATCTGCGCTGCGTGGACGGCGTAGGGGTTGCGAGTGGCGGGCTAATCCACCCTTCAGATGGGCCGCCCACCCGGTAGCCAGACTAGCGATCACCCAACTTCATAGGTGACTGCTGACAGGTTCAGTTGACTACGCTTACTCAGCGGGTGACAGCCATTGTAAGAGACTCTCTCACCAAATCACCTCAACTAAATTAGTCATGGTGTCGCTTTTCGATGTTTTTGACCAGTTTCGGACATGCAGCCAAACTCATTAACAGTCATGCCTGATTTACGCGCGTTGTTATCCATGCATGGCTATGCGACATGATGATTGTGGCGCTAAAAGCCTACCCCCCCCTCCCCCCTCGATTTGACCGGAATCCTAAGAGTGCTTGGTAGTTGATATTTCTGGATGAAAAGAGCTGCTTATTAAATATGGCAGAAGGCGCTCGACAATGTAATCGTCGCTGAATGGGACCACTGCATTCAACAACTTCTTGGCTTTTGATGAAAGCTGCCTTTCGATAAGGTCATGGGAAAGTAATCTCAAGTTGCCCAGGTGCAATGCCAAGAGCCGCAATTAAGCAAACCCGAATCAAGAAGCAACATTCTGACTATTATGGAAAAAAACATCGACTTTCTAATGCCAGGTTCGAGTGCACGAATCAGCAAAATGAATAGACCGATAAAAGGCACTAAGCATTCAAAGATATTCAAAAGCAAAATTTCAATTTCTCACACAGTGCGAAATTACCAGAGGTGCGGACAGATTACATCACCAATTTTACCCCTGCATCTTATATTGATATTTTTTCCAGGGGCTGTACGGGAAATTCCTTCTGTCGAGGTGTCATCCCTGTTACCCAACCCGAACCCAATCTGGCAAAATCCACGCATTCCCCATCACACTAATGTCACACACGGATTGATCAATGCGTTTCACAGGAGCACAAAAAGAGTCGACGTAAGAAGCTGTAAGTACACGAAATGTGATGACGTCACCATCGACCCATATCCCACTCATCACATGTCGCTCCGCCCTCATCTATTGTGTCGATGAGTGACGGTATTTCTCCTCGTAACAATGGGGAGGTGACATCGCCCGAATTGGATGCCGCGGATGGCGCTTTCAGCTGACGATTACCAACTTCTGCCGTCCGGGCCACGATTAATAACTAAGTTGGCGGTAAATGGGGCGGGGTGCATGTTACGCATATGGGACGCTTGGTATTGCACCCAGGGAAAGGAACTACGCTGGGAATTCTGGATTAGGACGTTTTCTATGTTCTACATAACCGTCAGTACATATCCAAATGTTATGATCCTTCACGATCCCTTTCACCTCGAGTGAGAGGATATCGAGGTCGTCGCCAGGTAAATCCACCCGTAAATCTGATTATCGAGGCTTGGCATGTACAACCTGAAGCCGAATTGCACCAATCGCATCCCCTTTCCTGTCCACCACATCCAGTACACATATGCAATCAGAGGATGGTTCAATATGCATTGATGTAATCAACTGGATTGCATCGATGAATATTCAACTAGCCCTCCTGGATAAAATGGTGATACTGTTTTCAAGATTAGAAAAAGGTGTTGGTATTATTTATTTGTTTGAATTTTGTTTAGTTGGTTTGTTAGATTTCGTTTGTTAACTTGTTCTTTTATTAGCTTTTGAACTCGGTTTGCGACTTCAAATCTTCTTAACCCAACAGTCACTTGCCACGGTGCTTCGTAGCCAGTGAATTAAGCGGCATTCTCGAATTGCCTTTCACTGGTCTCCAAGGCTTTTGTCTTAATTGTATTTATATATCTAGTTAATTATTGTGCCAAAATCGCAGGTGTAAACACCTTACAATGCCAGCATACTTTTCACTGGGTCATGACCCTAAGTCACAAAAGATCATGAAAAAGGAGAGAAATATTTTTCTTTTTCCAGGAATCAAGTCTTCAACGCCAGACGCTAATCCTGACTCAATCAATGGAATCAGGGGATTGGCTGACCCACAATGAACTTGATCGGAGTTAATAACACGTCAAAAATACTTTCTTTCCAGGGTAAGCTTAATTAGAGCCGAACTGGTTTTAAATATTAAGTACGACTTATTATTAGTGTAATTCTCCAACGATTGCATGCGAGGAATGTCGCTGCAACTATTAATGGATATTTCAAAACCAACATGAACAAATTACTGCAGTACCACGTACTAGTTTCTTATGGGCTATACATGCTCGTCAAAGTCTATAAACTTTGACACACAAATATCTTACATGTATACGTACACAATTGAGGGGTTTGCGCGGCGTTTTTCTTCCTCTGCAAGAAAAAAGATAGACCCATGCACAATGTGATGTTTAATTATAGTGAACGCGCGCGGATCAAGTTTCTGGCTGAGTCCCTTTTTATTGGTGCAAACTTCTGATTCTTCCTCATGAGAAGACCTCGACGGGGAGTTTGATGCAATGCCTGCTTCAAAGTGAATCCATGCTGATGCAGTCTATGAATAAGTCAGGAGTTTTGCTTCACGTGGAGTCGCCTTTGAATCGAGGCCTGAAGCGACCCACTCGAGGAAGAAAAAATCAAGAAACTGACAAACATTTGTCGCTTCTGCCGTTATAGGCCTTAATTACACATCAACGCCCACTAATGGGCCGGCTGCTCTGTCGAGTGGGGGCTGGAGAAGTTCCACGGGCCTTTGGCGGCGAGAGTACACATCAGAGATTTTGCTTTGCACAACCTCTGGGGTGACTTACTACTGGGGCGATGTTAAAGAGTCCAGGGCCACCCCCTGCTGTCTGAGCATAGAATCTACACTCATTACTACGTCTGCATATTGTGAGCGACCCTTGCATTCCTCCGACCCGGAGGCTCTCTTATTTACTCACCTCCCGCAAAATAAAACCGCTTTAAAAGAAAATCATGCTAGCAGAAAATTGGTCCAGCGCTTATAGAATTCTGTGACTAAACCACTCTGAGAGTCACGGTCTTTTTCCTTCTCTTTCATCGTCATGATTATGTTGATGATGGTGATGATAATGCAGAAAGTTGAAAGAAATCAAGGCACGAGTATTCAATGATGACATCGAAGAGTTTTACCTATGAAAAGGAGGCTGGGATAATGTGCCCAATGACTCTATTGAACAATAAACCTTTTCAGTGTATGCTTAGTGAATACGTGTTTTCTTATGGAGTGCCTCTGAAGTCGTCTGCTGTCAAATATAGTAGAATATGTAACAGTTCTGTCATGGGAAAGTTTAACATGCGAGTCAATTTTGCACCTCGTCTTTGGTGCTTTATTTGCTTTCGCTTGAGTGACTTGTTATCAGCGAAATGAGGTGTTTGTTGTGCATTGAAAAATGCGCGTTGTCAGAGGTTCATTTAGGTGCTTTGGTTAGTGCGAAATTTCACGGTAATTTCTGGTCAAGCAGCACATAATTAATACGTCACATCTGACATGGTGTTTTTTGCAAAGTTTTTTTTCCATCTTCTTCAAAATGAGATCAATACCGATCACAAGTCATTGCACACCAAGTAATTTATCCATATTTCAAAGTATTCTGAGTTTAACGCAGAAAGGCACATTGAGTGTTTTATGCATAGACACTTCACACATTCTTGGCATCCCCATTGCATGGTGCCAGCATGCATGCAAAGAGTGTTCACTGCAGATAGCCTCCCAGAGAAGAACCAAGAATTAATACAACACGATAAACGAAGTCGTATTCTTGTATTCCGTCTCGGCAACCGCGATTGAATGTTACCGACCCAGAAGGGAATAATAAAAAAAGCATAATCCATCCTCTCTGGCATTATTAAACACACTTGGATGGGTTGCAGATTATTCTGGTCTGAGACAATCTCGCTCCAACACCCCAATTGCTATATGTCATTCCCCAGACTAGATAAGAGAGGCATATCAATGCACTATTTACACACCCATACTTTAAAACCATGCACAGGCGATCTATACTTGAACGTCATATTACATACTAATATTTTGATCACCAATTGTGTACATTATCATCGCACAGACGATGAAAAAAAATCACTCCCCTATAATTTATAATTATATTATGAAGCGGAAAACGAGCCAATGAAAACGCTTATTTCGTGTCAAGAGTGTGTTAACGTGTAGTGATGTAACCAAAAACCAACATCGGTCATCGGATGTAATTGAGAGTGAAACGCAGTCTATTGGATTGTCATTAGCTGACCATTGTCCATCCATGACATGCAATCCTCTGAGAGCATCGATGTCACAGCCCACTTTGTATAATCCAGGATCCCTATGGCTGTTTGCGTTATAAAAGTATGACACCATTCGTCCTCAAGTGGTCTTCCAACGGCATTCATTTTCAAGCTATTTCAGCGATGCTTCAGAATTATGCATATAGAAGGCGTCAATTAACTTCTGCGGCATTGGCTACACCGCCTGATGAAAGGTGATTCAATAATGAACGCTGTATTATATTTCAAGTGGAACTTTGACGACCCCGTGTATAAACGGGTGTTGATTAATTGAATCGGCATGGCGTTATGAGTTTTTATTCAATAGGGGAACTTTTTGATCTTCCAATGTAACAGGAGCTTCGTCAGACCAGCAAACGTGAGGGTCTATGAGGGTATACTGATGAATAAAGACATTTCGACCGGGTAAGACAGACCCTAATGTAAATCGTCTCCGCGGGGGAGATCTCCAGTCTGTCTACTGCTGTTGATTCTATGAACTGCTTTTACATTGCTCTCGATCCTCACGGCTTTTATTCGAGACGCGAGAGGGTGAAATGGGGCGAATGAAGTTGTGGAGTTGCAATAATTAAAAAGGAATAATATTTTTTGACAGATGACAGGGCGTTAATGTTGATTTATTTTTTCTCCTTCCAACTTATTCAACTTAACATTAACCCAAATTGAAAAGCAACTGGTGAAGGAAGGGGCTGGGTTAGCTGCTGAATCAACACAGGCGCATTCACTCGTTCTTGACACTTTCCATGGAGCTTATTAGAGTCTTGTTCAGGCGTACTGTAATCGTTTCTGACTTATGAATTTCGCTCATCTGAGGCTGAATACAGCGAGTCAACATCTACCTCAATGGCAACCATCAGACGCCAACATTGACAAAATAGCTGAAAAATACCGATTTCAAATGCTTTCTTAAAACTGAAATCTCCGAGGGCTTAAATTGTGGCTTTTGTCTGGCTTACTTAGCGACGGAATTAGAATTTTGTGGGTTTGTCACTGTGAATAATGCCTATGTTGGCGGTCCCTCCCACATTACGACGGCTTATGAATTATATCCGGGGGCTCGTCACCGCAAAATCGCAATAATGAAGCATATTGAACTAATCATTGGTTTGAAGAGTCGCCTATTGCAGAATTCGTCTTGGCGAGTGTCCCTGTTAGTCAAATTGTGAAGTCAACCACTCTGGTTTGTGGCTGTTAACAACATTGTCACGTTTTAGAAACGAAACTGGTGATCACAGTGAGATTATGGACGCCTCGTTTCCGCCCTCCGGCTAATTATCTTAAGTCAAATTTTATTCAACTTAATTGTGTGTATGTAGTAGCAAAATCGTGATAGTCACTGGATTTTTTCCCCGCCAGGTCCGAAATAGTACTACATGTATAGTTTTATGAGAGATAAATTCGTAATTATTTCGCTTCATCGCGAATGCATGATATTGTGAGTGTGGGACGGATCATGAAGAACACTAAGATCATAAAACAGCAGGTGGAAGATTAGGCATTTCTAAAGGAGGGTCTTTTGAGTGAAATCATTTAGCAATCTCCTTGTGATCAAGTGCGGGTGAATTAATTGCAGGCTATTAGCCGTACATTATAGACCATTAAGCGAGCAGACGGACTGACCACTGTCCGTTTATCATGGCGAGATACCTGTGAGGGTATGCTGTTTGAGGGCCATTTGTCGCAGATAGATCAGAGGCTATCATGCAACCTGCGGCGTCCTCGCGCTCTTTCATTGAGCAACAGCGACACGGTCGTTTCACGGAGTCGCAATTCACGCACGTTGACTGAACATAAATCACGACGCCAGATCAGCCGCTTCAAAGGTCAAGACGAGAGGTCAGGCGATGCCTTTCCGGGTGCCGCGCATCTCAAGGAGGGGATCTTCCAGACTTCAAAGCATTCCTCCGCCTCCCAGAGCCCTAGCACCGCCGCTGGGCATTGTGTAACCTTACGCGCAACCCCTTTACGTCCGTGCTCATCCGCCGAATTAGATAGTGCGTGCACGGGTCGGGGTGCCTAGAATGGAATCCTTTGAAATGCAACGTAAAGTGCGTGATGCAGCCTTGCGAGAGGAGTTGCGCAACCTACAGGTCTTCATCCCATTGAAGAGGGCGGGACGCATGCGCACTCGCCAGTAAGGCACGCATAGCGCACACCCGCATTCGATTTCCGGTCCAGGGGCTAGATCTCTTCAATTCTCTTTAGATTCTATGTAACAACTGAACTGAAATTCAATCCGTGCATTCGAGTAGGTGTTCGTGCTGGTTACAGATATTTGAAAGGTGTCGAAACCGAACGCCGCTCCAATCGGTCATTTTGCCAACGAGTTTTTCAAGTGTCAGCAATCCAACTTTCTATTCAATTAATTGTTCATATGGTTACAACTGCAGCGTGCATGCATAATCGCACCCACCATGCGCCCTCTGGCGCTCCCTGCCAGCAACATTGCACATGCGCAATTCTTTTGCCTTTTTTTTTTTTTTTTTTTTCGATTTGAACTTGGAGATTTCGAGCGATTTTAATTCAATACCGAATAAATTCCCAGAGAAAACGCCCGAAGGTGCGGCAGGAGTGTGCACAGCATGCCCCTCTAGCGCACCCTGTCGTCAAGTCGTCTTCCGCAAAAGGAATAAATCCCCTTGCAGATTGCGGATGCCACTTCCATGCCCTTTGAACTATGTGCCTTCAGGCCAACATTGTAAGGGATTATTGGACAAAACTTAAGCTTGTATTGACATCGTCGAAAAAGATGAGTTTATTTTCATAAGTTCTAAAATAGGATCCGCAGACCATTATGGAGATGTCTGGGACTGAACCGCTGACTAAATGCAACAGGGTCGGAAGGTCGACCTATAGTCATTAACCCTCATTATACTTGGCATGCAGTGTATGTGCATGTATAATCAGTAATACGTGTATATATATGTATATATATATAGTCAGATTCGTTTGTTATACATGTGATGCATCATGTGCGGATCAATGGTAATAGTTTGAAATCTTTATCCTGTGTGAATAATCGTCTCAGACATGCACTTCATGTAATCGAAATTCTGAACCATTTCCACCGAGGAAAAACACCAGCGTCGTGAATGGGCAACACCACAATGGAGTGATTTGGCAATTGAAACTCTCGAATCAATCTGGCAAAGGAGCCGTGATGGGCATCAGGTGCTCTTCCTGATTGCTTGCCTATTCGTGCCACAATCACACTCACAATCGGCCATATGGTGTTCGAGTCGAGCACAAAAGAATGCGCCACCAGAACCGCTTCATCTGCCTGTCATCATCAATAATGCGCGTAATAGGCACATGGATGCTGGCCCACTCCAAGATGGCCGCAATTACGGATCTCAAATTTCCGGCTCAGAAGCAAAAAGTGGTCGCCATTTCGACGGAGAGGCATCTCTGCTTAGCTTTCGTTTACTGACGATGACAAGGAGCTGTAATCGCACACCGGTCATTAATTGGCCAATCGACACAGGACCAGCAGATGGGGGAGGTTCCATTGAAATGGAGGCATCCTACCCGGGTGTTATAACCACTGTGTTTGCAATCAACGATGACATTTTCATGCCCTGGCAGAATAGATCGATTTCATGCTACGTGAATTCCGCGCCTTGTTGCTGTTGACTTGATAATAACGATGGTCAAGTATTGCACCGTGCAGGTGGAAGGGTCCGTTGCTGGCCTCGGTGTCAAGAGGTTTTCTGACCATTTGACAATCCCCTTCACGGTCAACAATTGACCAAGATTCACTCAGACTGAGATTGTCTTGATAAACATAAATCTCTGAAATTGGATACGAAGGGTAATTAAAGGAAATAATAAAATATTAAGAGGGCCAATTATCACCTTTTTTCTGTGTGCAGCAAAGGCGAAGCTTGTCACGACATGGTGTGTGACAGACCCGACCTTCTGACTCAGAGTCGACTCGGGTTGCAAACGGCACGAGGGGAGAGTGGGGAGAGGGTAGAGGGGAGATATGGCAGATAAGAGCAAAGGATAAGCCATGTTGGTAGATAAGATAATTGCGATGGTTCTGAGTCAGAATGAATCAAGTGATGCATGCTCGACCACACACATGGAGCAGTTGAAGCAGACACTACATTATTAGAACGTGTTGTTGTTTACAATGTCACACCTGCATACCTCTCTCTACATTATATGCATAGTGGGTTAATCTTTCTTTCACACACAGAATAGATGGTTTAGAAATTAGCCAAATTATTCATAAATGGGCTACGTGGTCGATTGGTTGGCTACCATTTCAGCACGCAATGCCAAATTTATCTGAGGCAGGATTCTCAATTTTCTTCATCTTTCATTTGGCATCTTCACTTTACAAATCGACCACACAGGACGGAGTAGGAGATATGCCATTGTAGATTTACATCCAATAACGCATGAGAAAGTTGGATAAATAAGGGGTTTCTTTGTCAAAAAGTCAACATCATTACCCCTCTGACATCTGCCTCAACACTTGCTTGCTAAAATTCACCTTTGTGGGTTGTCAAAATCTTATTATATCTCACAAATTACTGATCCAACCCGATGTGGTTGACGGGCAGAGCAGTGACGTCACAATCGCATTTCGTGTAAAGGGTCCAACACTGTCCAAACAAACTATTCATGGAATAGACTTCAACAGCGAACCAAAATAATATGTAAAGGGCTTTAGTTGATCCAAATTTCTCACGAGAATACCTGATCTGTAGAGACAACAACATTGTCCTGTTAGCCGTCCCACTGACCATATTCGATTCATTCGTGTCAGTCAGTAGGTTACATCAACAATATGCACGACATTTCATCACTTACTGCCAAGATAATTCAGTCTCAGTCATTCTGCGGATCGATTTACAAGTGTGTGAAAGGTCCTCTTATGCACTATTGACTCTGGAATAATGATGTAGATTTTGTCAGATACACAATGTCATATTTAAAAGTCATTTCCCGGACAATCTCGGTATTCAATGCGGGAGAATGATAACGTTTGTTTGGCATGGATCAGCAAGTGCGAAAAGACGAGATCACGAATTGTGCTTGACTGTTATTCTTTCGCAGGTGTTGTGGCTATATGAAACATAAATCAAACAGTCTTCAAATTGCTCCTCAGGGTCCGCTGCACACGAGGTGTTGTATGTCCAATACAAGGTGTCAAATATGTTTCTTTTGGTCCATATAAGGGAGGAGTTGTGTCATAACAGGATTTGAGTTACCTGCAAAATACAGAAAGAAATAAAAGCTTTGGAGTATGCGTCACCTCGGAGTGCAATTTGAATACCACAAGTTAGTAATCGTCAAGTTCTGCTCCGGGCTTCGAACGCTGCTAAGTGATTATCGCACTCTGGGGTATGTCATCTTCTCTGTGGTAATCTGAGCTACTCTATTTGTCAGGGGTCTCAAGGGGGCGGATTCCTGTCACTTATCTCAGGTGATATATATTCTCTTAAAGGGGTTTTTATAAGCAACGATGATTTAAACTCGGGGCAATGCTAATTGAGTCGTGGTTGAATTTTGAATGCTTGTCTGTGAATCAGTCGAATCTCCCTCGCGGTAACCCGACTCTGTCTCTCATCGCGTGTCTCCGGCAGAGGGCTTCTGTCCGCCATTGAACATCTTTGAAATTCGATTCTTCCATTTGTCGTCTGATCAAATGAAATAGCTTGCATTGAGGACTTTTAGATTTCGATGTGAGCGATGATGGTTGAGTATGAAAGCATATGGAGGGGCGGGGGGAGAGGTATTCAATGACTCCCTATCAACATCTCAATCTGCCAAAAAGATGAGCCCATGCATTCAGGTAGGGGCTCATAATTACCCCCACGGTTACCTAATAACCTCTTTAACTTCATCCTAATGAATAGTTTACTTAATAACCACGTTGACATTTCTTCTCAATTTGACTTGTCAAACTCCTTTATGTCGATTGTCGCCTGTTTTTTCGTCGCATCTCTTTCACACCGACACTGGAACGCCCCGTCTCAGGGATTTCGCAGGGGAACCCCTGCGTCGCATGCTTCTCCGTGTGCGGGTCTCGTGATCCGATATTCTGCCTCGCACGCCACCCCACCCTCAGCCTCTGCACTCAGCCCTCTGCACAGCACACAATGTACATGCTGTTTTGATATTTTACAGCTACCAAGTCTTGGCTTTAGTCTGGTGCAGGGACAGCCATGCTTTCCCTCTGATTCTGTTTTAATTAAATATGTTTTAATGTTTTATGTTTCTATGTTATTTTTTTTGGGTACAACATACATGGTGATTACTCCAATACTTGAATATTTGTTTCTGGAGAAGCAATTACTTTGGTGCATAGGCTACATATGGTATACATTGTGTAAATACTATTCAAACAACTTTCAATCAACCGAGACGAGACCATTACTTCCTAGATGTTATGCTAGATATAATAAAGTCGAATATATAACAATTTAATGAAAGCTACTTACACCTCATTGGTTGATGAAGGATAATAATGGTAACGATTAGTTAAATTAGATTAAGAGGGTCATCTCAACTGAAAACTATTTCCGTCCTTAACAAATTGTAATCAATTAAACGGGTTTAATAATTAGAACTTCCTGAAAGACATTCAAAGGTCGGCCAGATTCAACTAGAAATTAGCTCAATTTGACCCAAGGGCACAGCAATTTGACTTAATTACATCATTGAACACGGTGCTCTATAAAGTTCCTCGCCTCATTTACGAGTCTCTTGACAACTTTGCGAGTGCATGAATCACTTGCAATCACCTTTCTTTCATTGCTTAACGACTTGGAAATACAGGGATTTCGCTATAAAGTCCATATGCTGCAGAAGGTCGCATTAGGTGTGGAAGAAAACCACTTAATGAGTAATGACATGGTTGGCGTTTTGGCATGGCATGCAGAAGGTTCCCGTGCAGAGCAGCTTGCGTCGTGGCAAGCGAACACGAGGTCCCTGCATGCGACCACAAACACCCTTGTCTCTCCCCCAGGGGGTGAGATAATTAAACCCCTTAACGAGATTATGTGTTGACAAATCCGCGCTGATTCGATGATGCAACCGGCATATCCGTTTCATAAATCACTGCGTATAGATCACTAGAGTGAGATGCACTTCAAAGGCATCGCAGGGGCAGGGGGCAGCATGGGAGATCGGTCTGTGTTTTGGTTTCGGCTTCAAAAGAATCGAATTCTCCCCTCTGAGAAACTCAATCTCGGCTTCAATGGACGAGTTACACGAGCGCCACGTGCAGAAACAACGACGAGGCATGTAACCAATTTCCTAATTTGGACTTGTTCGTCATCGGGCCGCAAAGGGAGGGGGGCATGGGAGGGGCCTCTTCATGCGGCATATGCCCAAACGCCCCGCGGGAAATTGCACATTGGGTTGCTGTGTCGTAACAGGGATGAAAAATACGAAAGGAAAAGTAAAAGGGATTGTGTTTAATGAAATGAAATAGACAAAAAAGAAGAAGATGTTCACTATTTGGCTCTAATATAATTTATTTATATACATTACATGTGTGCAGTTCGTTACATGTTTGATTTTTCCAATGTTTCACAACAAAATACTTGCCCTCACCCTTCAAGAGTTCAAATCTTTTGAGGACACCAGTTGTGCCTATGAATACAACCTTTTAATTGATTAAACATATTTATGCTCAGTGCATTGAATTTGAGGCCAGACCAACATTTACTTCATGGACACAACAATACTAAACGTTAAATTTGCCATCTGCAAATACAACATATAGCTCTCTGTATACAGCTCAAGTTTCTAAAATTAATCAAGCTAATATGTTACGAGCTCCAATGACCACTTGAACCCATGAATGAACGCACACTGATCGCTATTCGGGGCTCCATTAATTGGCCGGTGAGGTCGCCAATGCATTGGTCAGTTAATCGCTGGATACACAAAGGAAACTGACGCCGGGTCAAAGAGTTCTGAAGACCGATTCAGTTTTGAATCGGCGCATTTGATTGAACATCACCTGCCGCATTATTCAGTGGTGTTCATTGTTGCCTAATGCTTGGCCAACCGATGTCTAATCGGCTCGAGGTCTATCAGTGAGTTGCAAGGCAATTAATGATGGATCGCCACAAAGCATCTCCCGCAGGCTATTACATGACATGCATATGTATATGCCTACGATTTATAATAGGTGATCGGGGCAACAGTCCATTCCGACACTGATCAAGATGGTTTTCATTGAAATTTTGTCGGCCATCAATTTACTCGGAATTTGTGGACACAAAAAAAAAAAACGATTCTGACAACATTATTTGGAGGTAGATGGAAGGGAGATCTTTAAACGAGTTTAAACGATTACATATCGTTTTTATACATATACAGGCGAAGCTTTGGAGTGGATCAAATCAAGCCCATAGATTATTTTAATTAATCTGAAGAAAAACAATATTTATTCAATTCGAGCGCCTATTGAAGGAAGTTAAAAATGCAATTCAAACTCAACCGAAGTGATCGTTAGTCGAGCAAAACAAGCAATGCAGTAAAAATTGCAAAATTATTGTGCTAATTTCGCCACCACAAAGCCAGCAAAGTTCGAGAACATTTAGAAGAAATTAAAATAGATTTCTGCAAGACAGAACAATTTGCGTTGGCTGAGATGTAACAGATAGAAACAAATCTTTGTCGTATATACGCAGGCCTCTACGAGGAACACGTGGTCAGTGACGAAATCGTGTGAAAGAATAGATGAATGGAATCTAATTGAAATGACAAGAAAGTGAGAAAAGTATAACTTTGTACTGTGCAGAGGGAAAAAATTATGGTCCTAACCGTCCAGGGTGAGCAACCTTAGACTGGTAATCTCACACCAGAGTGGCGGCTACTCACTCTACGAACGAAAAACAGTTTTCATATACATGTATGCCTTACATGTGCTTTCATCCCAATGCTTTCATCCAATCATTAAAAATTAAATGAAATACATAAAGACCTGCATACTAAGAACTAAAACTTTCTACAGCAGTTGAAATATTATCCATGATGTCACAAAGCACTGCAAATTTAACCATATAAAAATATCTAATTGTTGAATTGCTAATAATGAATAGATGCATAAGCCTATTCATAGCTAAAGATACCCACTAACTTTCTTACAGTGAAACAAACTTTTAACCAACGATGAGTCGATGAAGGTGAAGTTGATGAAGATGAAGGCATTGTATCACGGGTGTCGAACCATCGGCACAGCGCAAACTCGTGCGACAACACCCCTATCCGAGTGTCGCGGCTGTAACTAAGCACCGCGCTAGCATGAGGCTATTCTACTATCGTTTTGAAAAAGTGCGTTATGA
>KB295744.1:210088-247436 GCA_000328365.1 Capitella teleta | reverse complement strand
GTGGTCTAGCATATAATTATGTCAATTATAATCAATTTCTTAAGAACGAAAAGATTGTATAAAAAACCCCTATTATTTCAAAAGAAGGACTGGATAACCCAGCGAACAAAATACCATCCGAGGTTAGAGTTAAGGGACATTTTTCACCTGTTGTCCTGCTGATTCCACCTGCAGAAGCTCCTCACGTTGAGGTGACAGGTGACACAGAGCAAGCAATTTCCATTTCAGCTTGTTAATCAGAACGGGCTCAGGTGCATGTGTGAATATTACTCGACTGTTGCAGCATCTCTCGCTACACCTTCATCTGGATTAAATGTTATTACTGTGTTACATGTATAATGCATCAGGTTCCACCCGTACAAGGCTATAATTATTGGACTGAGGTATACATATATCGAGTGTGCCAAAATTAGTCTTATCTGCCCCATGTTAGAAGCAAAACTCTCTAATTGGTCAAAAAAAAAAATAAATCTGGTATGGAATGACTAACTTATCCTGCGCCATGCATGCAAATAAATCTAATAAAAATTATAATAATAATAATTTTTGAATGAGGCAGGAACATTTAAATCCGCGAAGATATGCCTATATTATCGGGGTTTTTTTTCGGGGGAGGGGGAGGGAAGCATAATCAGATGGGCCCCGAACATGCATTACGAAATGCATCTGTTACATGCGTGGCGATGAAGTACAAACTAAATGATTTTATTTCATCTTAGGATGTAGACATTATTGCTACAATCACACTCGAACACAATGAACAGTTCATCGAGCATACATACATATAACAATGCCATTTTTATGCCTATCCATAGTCCGAGGCCCTGTTTGCCACGAAAGGGAAAATATTGCCGAATGTTGCGTACACTATTTTAGTTGAGATAAATCGACACCAATGTCAACGATGGGAATAGCAACATGAAGTGTTCGACTGACCATACCATATATATTTATTTCTCTTATTTTTGTATCGGTTTTACACTGCGCCCTGTTTTGTAACACTTTCTCTGAAAAGTGCAGTGCCATTGTAAAACTTTGAAATTGTTAACACGGAGCAGTACTTTTGACCCACTCTGTATATAGTATTTATGCTGCATACTTATAATGACACGTGAGAAACCTTATGGCGGGATCCTTCCCCTTGGGCTAAAGCCTCAACATATATTGCACCCCTCACGATTACCGGTACATACTAACTTCTAGGTTAAGGATGTAGGCGAGGGGCACGGGCTGTCCGGAATTATTATTGTTGCGGATTAAGCTGTGTGAGATTACAACATGTTGGCTCAATTGCGGCGGCTTCTAATTATGAGCATATATGATATTATGTAACCATAATATTATATTACATGTATATATCAAATTTAGCGAGAGAAATGTATGTGTGACAAAGAGAAATCAGAAACAAATCAAGCAATGGTCATGATAACTATCAATTTAACTATCAAATATCAATTTGATGTTAAATAAGATAGGTTTCCCACAAACAACACTTTCCTAAAAAAATAATTCATAGTGTAAGAGCACTTGAGTATTCACCATTGCGACAGAAACACCCACCTCAATTACGCGTATCTTCTGAGTAGGCGCACTGAAATAATCGTTCCCTTGAATAAAATTTCCGTTGCTTTGAGAATCATTTATTAGCGCATATGATTGCAATAAACTAACACCCGATGATACTCCCCGGTATGCATAATTTAATTTCACGCTTAATAAGACCAAGGCAACCAATGTGTTAGCGATGATCACCACAACCGGAGACTGTGTTGTATGACCAAAGATGGAGTATCTTTGGTATGACATTACGACTCTGTTTCATTTCGCAGTCGCACATAAGCGCTGGTCACGTCGCCGCCCGTCACATTGAAGGAGGCAGCAGCGTCATGCCGTCAGAAGGGACCAGGAAAAGCCTGCGACACAGAGAGACGCTGACGGGGGAGAAAGGGGATGGGGATCGCGATCAGGTCGTGGTGCACTGGTTCCGCCATGGCCTACGATTGCACGACAACCCGTCTCTGATGGAGGGACTGCGCAACTGCAAGGAACTCTACCCCATTTTCATCCTGGACGGCGAAGTTGCCGGTGAGTTTGTTATTTCATTTGCAGGTTCATCTTTCTTGGTGTATTTCTATTTTAAACGAAGCCACATTCACAAACGGGTGAATTTATTCCTTATACGAGATTTACTGAACATCAGACGAAATGAAACAATTCAAAAGTGATAAACTAATAATCTACATGTATATTATTCTGAATGTTTTTCGGAGAGGTGTGATTAAGTGATTGGGGTTTTACGGCTCCACCCAACCCGTTCGGGTGATGCGGGCGCCAGAACAGACGGCCAGGGACCGGGGTTTCCCCCTACTTTTATCGATAAATCTCAAGGGTTCTTTATCCTGCATACCACCATAGACACAGCGCCCCGCCTTGTTATGCAGTTGGGCAGCACTGCAGAGTCACCGAAGAATTACAATTGTAATTCACAATCATAACGCCCGTGGCCTGACCGGGTCTCGAACCCGGGACCTCGACCCCCACGGTCAGCATAGGATTATAGTTAGCGGTTTAACCCACTGCGCTATCCGGTGCCCCCTTTCGGAGAGGTATCATTGGCTCGGTGCATGTGGCCGCTTTGAGAGTGATGTCCGTTTGTCTATGCACCATTCCTAGGTTGGATGCTAGTAACAACGTTTCCTTTAAATTTTCTCCATCCATGGCGTAATCATTTTCCACCTACTGTCGACATGCCGTATGATGGATGCACGGCGTTGCATTCCAGTTAAATCTCTTTCACAATATACTCTTTTCCGATGCTCTGAATTGCTGCTGCAATACAATTTGGTTTCCTTACTACTCAATGATAATTTGTGCGAGCAGAACAAAGTAATTATTTATTGCAAATCGGCCATGTTATTCGCTATAGTCCCCAAAACCCTCATTATTAAGTGAGTCATTTTGATTCCATGCCGCGGATTCCTCCGCGGGGAGGAAGTGACCTTGAATTTGAAATGACCTTGGTTTGTCTCCATGTCGAGGTGGTCGTCATTCAACTTCTCATGAACGCCTCCATTTCAGGCACCGGAACTGCTGGCTACAATCGGATGCGATTTCTGCATCAGTGCCTTGAAGATTTGGACAAATCTTTCCAGAAATTTGGAGGCCGTTTGTACATCTTCAAAGGGAATCCAGTCGACATACTTGCTGCACTTTTTGATGTGAGTAACATAACTTATTGAACTGCATATCAACTTGGATTTCTCGGAATTTGATACCAGCACTGTTTATAATGCATACACTTTACTAGCAAGTTGCATAATTTGACTGGTATATCAATTATTATGATCAAATAGCATGTCATTATGTAACTACATGTATACGTGGAGGGGTTTGAGGGGGTGGCATGGCACACTTTCATCGCTGCCGAGTAAAAAAAGATATGAATAACAAGTGAAAACATACTACATGTATAACTATGAATGAGTACCCAGATGCCCGTTTGTTTATTGGTCCCGGGTTCTTCTTCTCCTGCACATCGAGTTTGAACCCGGGTCCGAAACTCAAACAAACAATGAGCAGGGAAGCAGCTAGCAGACATCCCCGGACTTGAAAAAGCAATGCTAGCTGTTCGAGAAGTGCACGCAACAGCTATGCCCACGAAGTAACATGTGGTCATCGATGTCTTTTCAGGAATGGCAAGTGACGAAGCTGACATTTGAGCAAGATCCTGAGCCGATCTGGGAAGATCGTGACAACAAAGTGAAAGATTTGTGTATGAAGAGGGATGTGACTTACGTCGAGCGCATATCGCACACACTCTTTCACCCGGATGAGTGAGTGTTTTCACACCAATAAAAGGATATAAACAACCGCAGTATTTTCCAGCGTAATTGAAGCCAATGGGGGCAACCCCCCACATACATTCTCCTTGATGAAGCAAGTTCTCAATATGCTTGGAGATCCCGAGAGACCCTCTTCCTCTCCGGACCTATCGCTGGTCAGTTTGCCACTGAGCAATGATTTTGATGATCGGTGCGCTTTGGATACTCTGAAAGATTTTGGTGAGTTTTGGTTTTGTCCTGCTGGTGTGCAATTGTGACAATGGGAAGCATTTTTGTTAAAATTTTGCATTCATATGAGATGCGCATGGTTTGAGTCAAAGCCAATGACTCCTCATAGTTACCTGTATTCATTTTCGAAGAAACAAAATTAGTACATAATATATAACACACATAGCTCGAAGATTTTACCGAATGACATACGTATTTTTAGCACTGAGGTCGTCTGTTGTCTTGATTGCATCCTGCTCATGATGCCGAGCGGCCTGATGTCGAATGACATCATTCACCTCTTTCCACCAACGCATGCTGTTTTTGCCTCCCTAGGATATCATATAATGTATCAGCACTCCCTCTTCCTCTGACGTGGAAACGAACTTCGCTGGCTAATGGATTGCCCAATAAAAGGATACATGTAATTGCTTAGTCTCAAAGAAAGTTAAATATCCCGCGTCTGGTAAGGTCTGTTCGCTTCATCCTGGTCCAAACAGATGTACGTGTTGGTCGATCCAAATCTCCAATCGGTCATAATTTTATTCCGTTCGATCTGGAATTGGCATTGGGGAATTATGTTGAGTGGTCTTTCCGCTCTGGGTAGCGGTAGTCCACCACCATGACATGCTCGATGCTGAGGCTGCCATCGCAGTAATGTAATGCAAATTGTTAGCTTTTTATGTTCGTCTATTATGCGTGTTGTTTTAAAACTCCGTCAAACCTGACGTGGTCACAGGCAGATCAGGACTTCGTAAATGACTCAACAGAAGACTCGATGAACAGCAGAGTCGACGGTATAGAGCCACACACCATAAGTGTTAATGGAATGACTCATTTACTACATAAATAGTATATAATTATAATTAAGGTGACGAGGTCAGTCGTCACGACGGAATTAGCCATTCACACCCGTCGTCTTTCCTGAAATGTGTGTACAAAGTGCAAACATGTGCTATGTGTTCAAGCAAACATGTATATAGGTGTTCAAGCAAACATGTATATAGGTAAATTGAGGACATTAATCATACCATCGGCTTAAGACTTACTTAGAGCATTCTGCATGGTTGGTATCCAATAAATTATATAATGTTAAGCCAATTTCAGCCGGTGAATACGAGATGGAAGAACAAGAAGAGCCGATCAATAAATGGATTGGAGGCGAATCCCGGGCTCTGGATCTTCTGCAAGGCAGGCTGAAGTTGGAGGAGAATGTTAGACATTTCTGTAATAGCGCGCTTCTGTGTTTAATGATTGTTTTGGCTCTTTAGGCTTTCAAAGGCGGCTTCCTGCAGCCGAACCAGTACCGTCCTGACCTCATTGGACCCCCACTGACCCTCAGTCCTCATCTTCGATTCGGATGTCTCTCCGTGCGGTACTTCTACTGGGCAATTCATGACATCTACAGTGAAGTATGTGTTATTGGTTATTGAGATCCAGCCTAGAGCAGCGTTTAATGTGGGGACATTCAGGTTCGAGAGGAGTTGGCACCGCAAAGCATCACCTCACAGCTGATCTGGCGCGAGTACTTCTACATCATGTCGGTGAAGAACAGGAATTATGCTCAGATGGAAAACAACCCAATTTGTCTCCAGATCCCTTGGTACAGAGATGACAATCAGCTGGAAAGATGGGAAATGGTAGAAGGCAATTGTACGAATTTTAATGTATTAATGGTTTTATTCTTCAAGGGAAAGACTGGCTATCCGTGGATTGATGCTTGCATGAATCAGCTCCGTCGTGAGGGATGGATCCACCACGTTGGCCGTCACGCTGTCTCCTGCTTCCTGACACGTGGAGATCTCTGGATTCACTGGGAGGATGGTTTGAAGGTGAGTTATAATCTCAGTTGACATTGGGTTTTTTCTACATGTATGCTTTTGTAGGTTTTTCTCAAGTATCTCTTGGACGCCGATTGGTCTGTGTGTGCTGGCAATTGGATGTGGGTCTCCAGTTCCGCCTTTGAGAACTGTCTCCAATGTCCCCAGTGCTTCTCTCCCATTATGTACGGTATGCGCATGGACCCCACTGGCGAATACGTCAGGTAAGGTTTATTGTTAATTTCTAAAAAAAAAATATTTCCATATAAAAGCTATCATAAAAAAAGAAAGAAATGAAAATAGGACTGAACCTAGCATTAAATAATGACCGATAATTACATGTACGTCATACATGGATAACGTCACAAGAAGCAATGATTGATAAAAACTACAGGTAATACATTGATTAGGAGGGCAATTCCACTCCCATAAGCATTTTGACACGTTAAAAAACCCAGATAAACATTTTTTTTCCCGCAATGTAATCAGATCTTAATTTCAACTCCATGTCTTCCAGACGCTATGTCCCAGAATTGAGGCAAGTACCTCTGAAGTATTTATTCCATCCGTGGAAAGCTCCGAAAGAGGTACAAGAAAAAGCTGGCTGCATCGTTGGAACGGATTACCCCGCGCCAATGGTTGATCACAACACAGCAAGCAAAGACTGCAAGGACCGCATGCAGGCCGTGAAGGCTCTGTACAAAGATCCTCGTAAGTTGCCAATGGCTTCATTTGGATTTAAACGCTTCACTTCTCGTTCTTTCAGTATCCATTCTTCATTGCGCTCCATCCAACATGCAGGAAGTGCGGCAATTCTGCTGGCTGCCCGACACGATGGCCACTGGGAAAATGTGCACGGCTGACCTGCTGTGTGAAGGAATCGAAGGGATGTGAAATGCTGCTGCTGCTGCTGGGGCCCAGTTTTGTGTTGCTCATCTACTTCACATGTTTTGGGTTTGGTGGTCTGAGCACAATGAGCACCGGAGTTTCAGGTTTATTACCTTTTAAATCAAGATTTGTTATTGTTATCTCAAAATTTTGCTCAAAATATTTGTAATTTCTACAAAGGGAAGTTTCTTCATTAGCCTTAGTGTAAAGGTGCTTGGAATTCAATCAGGCTGCCTTGGGGTGTATTTTGTAATTCACGGCTAGAGGTCTTACCTATCGCTAATAATCCACTAATACTTGGGTAATCCTCTCCCTCTAACAGCCATTTTAATTATAATTACGTGATTTCCACATGGAATATAAAAACATTACTTTTGTATTCATTGGTTTATCAGATATGCTGATACGTCTACATTCATAAATATTATGTATGGTTTCATATGTTTTAGTTAGCTGACAAATTAATTGAAATGATATGAATAAGTTACGAATATTGTGGTATGAATATTGTTATTATTTTTCAAGTTTTATTTTGTCAAATACACAGATCACTAAATCAATACGATATGATCTAAGGTACCGGTGTGATTATCGTGCTATATACAGAGCCTGCAAATCCTATCCAAAGTGCTTATTTTTGTTGTACAATTTGTATCTTTTTTAGTGCAATAAATTTGTCTGATTTAATTTCTTTCGTTTCTTTGCATGATTGTCCTCTATATATTTTCCATCGCAAGCGGAATTAATCTCTTAGTTTGGCACCAATTTGCAGATGGATTTTCGTATGCAAGGCACGTGTGACATTGTACGTATGTGTTGGCACCTGAAAATGCCTTGGTTAGCTATATTACCTATCTATATCGATACCGACTTGAATCAAAGGAGTTAGCGAAACTGTATCCCAACTTTGAATGACGATTCAATGCTACTTCAAAATCAAAGGCTAAATATGCAGCATCTTGGTTTATTTTATACTAATTACTAATTAGTGACCAACAAACACAATTTCCATTGTATTCGTCTGACAGCGCTATAATCGCATTATAGATTCATGCAGTGATGTTTAAGATCTTTGTAGACTTAGTAGGCAAGTTTCTAATCAGCTTGTCAATGATTACATAACAATGATATAAATGTACATCATACAATACCGAACCGTTTCAATTATGCGAGGTGTCATTGACATACTGTACTGAATTGACCCACCTCTGAATCGATGTTATTGCTGTTATTATTGCTTTTGTTGTTTTTGGTTTCGTAGAAGATGAATTTCTTCCCCTGAACCTCCGAGAGAGCCAAGCAAACATATCTCAGATGCAAAAGGCCAGTGCCAACCCATTTTTCATGCGGTATGAACCCCCACACAGAAGTAAAACATAAATAAATCAAGGAGGTCAATTGATTTTTCGGTTACCCCGATATCTTCCCTGGCAGCCAATGGCCACCATGCCGAACGTGACCGTTCAATATCACAATTCACAGGACGTCTATAATTATGCGCTGATCTCAACTCTTCTTTGAGGTTTTGGCGATTCTCGGTGTGTCTTACAGCCTGCAGGTATTGTTAACATTTTGAACGTGCATCTACAACAATCTTAAATTGAATCGAATTTCTTTCTCTTATTATAGTCACCATGGTCTTAGCGTTCAGCTGCTCAAATTAATTGCATTATTCCATATCAAGAATATGATTATAAGACATGGGAAAAGCAGTAGAGGCGTCACGGCCTTCATTGCATCCTGTGAAAAACTAGAGGCTGTGAAGCCTTTTCGATCAACGTTGCAATATAGTAAGATTAAGACACGAGTAAACACGTACATCCTAAATATATAATCCACGCATTACTATAGCGGAGTGCATTGGAAGGGAATAGGTCAGGGTGGAAAGAGATAGCAGGAGGAAGGAGCGCCCACGGAGCCTAGCACAGGAGCGATCAAGACAGTTATGGTCCATTATATCAACAGAGAATGACATATGATATCAGGAAACCTTAGTTTGTGGATCAAAGCACTCCAGGACTGGCGCAAGGAGAGATGTGCCGTTCCAACACCGTGTCGGATTGGAATACAGTTTATTCAGAGGTGAGTAAATTCCCATGGTATTTTAAAGCTGTCCGTGTATGACCAAGGTCAGAAGACACAGCTGCTCATTTCCTTCAATGTAATTTTAGGAGATTTATGACCGGCTTCGTTTGTTGAGTCAGTTGTTTACGGTCGGCATTTTCCACTGGACAGCGGTTCAAATCTTCAACGAGGTCATTAAGCGTTGCGTACCTGTTGCGCTAAGAAGCCAAACCGAAGCAGCTGCATGAGTTCATTAAGGCCATGCTGGATGCAATACAATGAGGCTTATTTTTTTATATTTTTTGCATGTTACGTTCTTAGTAATTCGCTCGGTGTTCTTCTAAAGTCTGTACAATTCTCGCGTTAATTGCGTAACCCATCACCTGTTTGAATACACGGTTACCGGTAAATCAGATCGATGTTTGCAGACTTTGCTCGTTAGTTTATCGTTGTTTTGGGCGTGTCATGTAAACATACTGGGGATGTTGTATAGGTTATTGCTTCTACCCTACAGGACGCATACTACTTTAAAAAAATGCAAACTATCGTGTAGGTAATTATTGAACCTCATTCAAGGTCACGCATAACTGTTAAAAATTATAATACAGTTCATGACATTATATAGCGCAGGCTTATTTACAAATTCAAATCATAATCGACGCCAATATCGCCCATGGCGGACTAGATCAGTGCAAACAGAGAAGAGGCGGCAAGTTCATCCTTGCGAATGCAGAAATGTCAGCTATAATTAAACCCATCACCATCATCATAGCTTATCGCGAGCAGCTCATTCGCCCCGACGCCTACACTAAGGCTTCGTATTGAGAGATATGAAATTCCACAAACAAATCCTCCCTGGCTTTTTGGGTTTGCATCTAGAAATCGAAGACTGAAGGTAGACTTTTGTAGAGCAACTGACAGCACATTTGCGGCAAAACTGATTTAGATGCAAAGGTATTGTTCTCTGGCTGGTGCCAGGCCCGGAGGAGATCGTCTTCCCTCTTCTTTGATCCTGTGATTCGAAAGGAAATGATGTTTGTGAAATGCCAATCATTCGAAAAAAAAAAAATGAAAAGAAAAGAAAAAAGATTTGCCATGCGCGCTCTATTCAGGCCAATCCACGCAATACACCTCCATGCTGTACAAAACGCATTTCCAAAGATTAGCCCGATATTCAAAGCTATGCTATTCTACAGCTGTGTTTATTATTGTTCTGCACTATATAATAGAGGTATAAGACACAGCATATTAATAAACAACGCTTTCCTAGCCGTATTAGAATATCCGGTAGTACTGCACAAGTCTTATGCGTAATGATCGAATACCGATTTTAGTTTTTATGTTTATTTTTTTCCCAACCCGAGAAATCGAAAAACTGTGATACCAGAATCAAACGAAAGCTGTGCATAGCTTAGAGAGTTCAGCTGTCCGAGGCTATAAAGTCACTAAATTGTGACCCATGTTTCTGACCGTAAATGCCTGCCACATACCCGCTCATTGAACTTTACGTTTACGCCGAGTAAGCCGATCCCGCATCAAAAGGAATTCACCGTTAGTGGATCGCTCAGGTAACTAAATCCTGCACCAGCTTATAGCAAGAGAATAGCCCACGCACTCCTTCAACCCCTCGCCTGCAGTAACAATTGTTTGCAAACTTCCCAAATTTAGGTCCACGTTAGGGGTAAAAATCGCAGGTAAACAGAAGAGGCGCTGTTCATTATCTGCTGCCAAAACAAAGACAGTGAAGCACCTTTTTCAAGAATCAACAGCTTCGAGAGAGAGAGAGAGACTGATGAATACTCGACCGTGAATCGCAGTAGCTTCTTTCGTTTCCGCGCAAAACAACATTTGGGTTATTTATTCTTGGAAGCAACATAAAATGTGTACACGGATTCGCTATGTATATCTTGACAAACACATTCGTGCTAACTATCAAAATGGCACTTGTTTATAGCTCGGAATTTTTTTCATGAAATTTATTGCGATAAGTTATGTAGTGCGATTGTGAAAGCGAAATAGACTAAGATGGTGCTCGCCAAAGGATGGTGCTCGCCAAAGGATGGTGCTCGCCAAAGGGATATGCCTCAACCATGCAGCCTAACATGGTTTTATATGTAAATAGGTCTTCTACTTCAGCATACCGGTTAATTACTAGTAAGTTAACCCAATATAATACTAGTACTCGATCATGCAGGAGAAATATAAAATTAAGAAAATGGCATGCGTGTATATATTATTAGTAAGTCGATAAAGCTCCGATTCACTTTGTACGAATAATATAGGATGCACCAACATCTAACGCAGCCATTCATCATAAGACGGCGTGGTGCATAGCAACACAATGGGTGGTGGAACGTATAACAGGGAAGCGTCCTACGCTTGATCAGTTTCCGGTTCGTCTTTCAAGACGTGAGAGAGCTTCGCACTCATTCTTCATTCGGCATACAAACAACTGGTCTAGACGCGAACACTCAGCAAAAAGTTTGCCATTTACATTGCAGTAGATCTTGAGATAGCAGCGGAGAAGGTGCGGTGCGAGTTGCAAAAGAGTTTAGCAAAGCGAGGAGCATGGCACCAATTTAGCAATTACTGACGGTTGTTTTTCTTCTAAGCCATTCGCATTCTCTCATTCGTGTTCTCTTTGCAGGTGGCTCAACCAGGTGCTGCTGTCTGGGAAATCATTGGGAACTGACGGAACGGTGCATCCTCCTTTTTCTCCCTCTCTTCTGAAGCACTGCTTTACGCTTCATTTGAGTGCAATGACATTCACATTCACGGAAGAGAAAAACACCTTTGCTGAGCTTTTCGTTGTTGTATCCAATGGATATCAAGAGTGTGCTTAAGGATAAACAACCACGGCGGATATAACTAAGCCATACTTAAATCATGGCTGGCGGCAATTCGCTCATGAACGAAATCTATGATCAGTTTCTGTTGTGCAAAATCTGTTATGAAATCTACAAGCGGCCAAAAACTCTCATTTGTTTGCACACGTTCTGTTCAGATTGTCTAGAAAAACACCAAGATGCTGAAGTCGAGAGATCGTATCGCTACATGCTCTACTCGCGGGCCATCTCCTGCCCTATCTGCCGCAAGAAGACGGAGCTTCCCAGTGGAGGTGTGTGCCGCCTTCCTGATAATTTCCTCGTGGACAACCTCACCGATGTTGTCAACAGGAGTCGGACAACGAGTGACCAACAGGTGCCATGTGAGATCTGCAAACCGGCAAGTGGCCGTCGACTGGCTATATCCAAGTGTCTCGATTGCTCAAAACTACTGTGCAGCAATTGTGTAGAGCTGCACAAAAAGACGAAGGTTACGGAGAAACACAGTATATTTGACATTGAAGTTGAAAAGGACATCAAGTGCAAAGTGCATGATGACGAAGTGGTCCGCTTTTACTGTGAACCATGCGAAATGTGCATCTGCATCTTGTGCACTTTTCAAGAGCACAAAGGTCACGAAGTGTCTTCCTTCCAGGAAGGCATCGACAAGTACTGCCACAGCCTGGATAGCCTCATGGAAGCATGTAGACAGAGAATGGCGGGCCTCAAAGACCAGCTACACCTCATCAACCGCTGTGAGAGTGCCATCAAGAAGAATGAGCAACATATTCGAGACATGGCAATTGACTCTATTGCCGCCATACGGAAGAAAGAGCGCCAAATGACTCAGGATCTTCATGAATTATATGGCACTGAAACCATAAATTTCTTAAAACACAGAGAACCCATCCAGGAAAGCTTAGATACACTGCAAAGCACATATAATCTCACGGATATAATTCTTAAAGACAGGAGCATTGAACTCCTCCTGCTTCGGAAGGAAATCGAAGACAAAATCAACATTTTGTTGGATGCCCAACCAGATGCTATTCCAGAAAACATTCTCAAAGAAGTGAGGTTTGTTCCGGGTAATTTCGCTTTTGGTTACCTAAACGTTGAAGGCGAAGATCCTCCTGGAATCTCAGATGAAGACAATGCTGCTCAGAAGCTTCTTGCTCTGAAGAGAAGTCTCTTGCAATCCGTGGACACACAAACAGAAACATCAGGAACAAGGGAGAGATCTACAACCATGGACGCTCTTGTATTCAGTTGTAACATTGATCAGCCTACTCAGACTGACATCATAGAAGTATCAGACTCTGGAATCACTGTGTCAATGACTTCTTCTACCAATGTGATGTCTAAATCAGCGTGCACAATGATATTTCCTGAGGCTCGGGACAAAAACACAATGACACAGGGTCCTATCTTGACCAGGAAGAAGACGCAAACAGATCGGGTGAATCACGTGAATCAGATGACGTGGACGATGAAAACTAGAACTTTCGACCAATCAGTGAGTACAAATGATCTAGGAAATATCATGGAATCCAATTCCCAAAACTCAACTGCAAAACCCACCATGTGTGACAGTGTGACGATGACGCCGCAGACCCCAACGATGCCAAGAAAAATGCAAACAGAGTCCATTATGCAATCCGACCAAACTACCGCAACTAATGACCTTGACGTTATGGACAAATGTACAAACACCAAAAATCACGTCTCATGTGATAAAAGCACTCTCACTAAGAAAAGCAGTTACGGGGAAAAGAACTTGAGCACAGAAGGCTTGGTTGTTCTCCGACACCAAGAAACATCTACACCCGAGAAACGCTTCAGAGTTTCCTCCACTTTGACTGACCATATTTCCATCACAAACAGAGCCACGTTGACTCACCAACCAATTCTATGCGATAAATCATCCGGAAATCCAGCGATGGTACACTACACTCAAGAAACAAATACCCCAGTTATACACAACATGGATGTTGGTATCACTGCCAGAAGTTGCGGTACTGACGTCGGAACCGGCACTAAGAATGTCGTCCTGGCAGATGCTGGTTGTGGACACCACCACACAGACGTCACAGATGCTGGCACTGACCCTTGGTTGGATATGTTACCCAACCACGAGCCCTCCAAGTCGCCAAGTCCGGAAAAACCAAAGACAAAATCAAAGGGTAATTTCACTAATTTCTTCAACATGAAATGCAAAAAGACGGAAACTGAGGACATTTGTCAGGATTCTAAATCAGTGAGTACTGATATTATACTTCCTCGAGACGCCGAGACCTGTACCACTTCCCATGATACATGCGATGCATTTAATGAAATCCAAAATGACGTGTTTGTTTTGAGAGTATCTCAAATTGACTCTTGCTGCCAGACTAATATAACACTGAAGGAAAATATTGCACCGTGCGATATGGACACCAATACAATGACGTCACTTACAGCTGACAGTGGTACAGTCACCGATGTTAGCCAAGTTAAAGATGCTTCCAGTATGCACTTACCTGAGATGACGGCGATCTCCACCAACACCACAATGGCCAATTTGAAGAGTTGCACAACAAATACAGAGAACATAATATTTTGCAATGCTGAGACATCTACCAAAAAACTCTCTGTGAAATCCAAGTCAACGTTTACCACCAAAACTAAAATGAAAACTGTTGACACAAATACTGTGCTTAGAGGAGTTCAAGACAACAGCAATGATGTTTACAAAGGAATTTTGATAGAGTCCAGCACAAACACAGACCCCTGCATCGTGAAACAATTGGTCAAGACTCTGGACATTGACACAAATACCAAACAGATTAGTTGCACTGATCAATCAACAGGGATTGATCTAAACATAAAAGATTCTGCGTGCGATCCCCATCCAGTTGAGCAGCAGTCAGTCATGACATGCACAGATCATATGTCGACTTCGGATTCATCTACCACTATGTCATCAAGGGTGGCAACAGCATGCGTCGAGACTAACACGTTGCAGAAAGTACTTCAAGATGCTAACTGTGGTGAAATGTTACAAGTGGCTGAAGCCAGTACGTCTGTTGATATAACTACAGTAGACAGCTCCAGTGGCACAGATCGAATTCTGACAAAATCAATCAAGATAGGAACAAATAAAGTGAAGTTGTCTGATCATTGGACAGCGATGGCTGATGTGAAGTTATGTAACACTGGCTCCAACCCTATTTCAATCCCAGGAGAAAGCAAAGAGACATCAACAGAAGTCCTCCAAGTCTCAGATGCTGGTACTGGAATGCCAACAGTATATTCCTACAACAAGAGCACGGGTACTGTCAAACAAGAACTGAGGGACACTAGCACCTCTGCCTTCGTGCCGGTGATTGAAAAGGCTACGTATATGCCTAATATCATCACTGTGGATTCTGGGACATCGACCCAACAAGCTGTTCTGTCGCATAAGAGGGTGAATACTGACAGCCTAATTTGCGATGATGCTGCCACAATGACAGTTCTCAAGAAATTTTCACATCAAGATACGAGTATGCAGAGTACGGTGCAGGTTGAAACGATTGGAATTCTGACTGATACGGAGGGGACCACCGATGTTGGTACTAACCCTGATCATGTGGAAGTCAAGAACTGCAGTACTGGAACTTCAATTGTCAATCTTGGTCACGCAGAGACCAATACCCCCGTTGTGACGTTAGCAACTATGCACACAAGTACAGGTCATAGAGTTGATGTGGCGGACAAGCAAGAAGGTATTGAACTCACAACACAGGAAGCAGAAACGTCAACAGAAGGCGTAGTAATGAAGACAAAAGGAACGTCTATCTTTATTGAACGTAGTGACAAGAGCATCATGAAGAAGCCACGCACTTTCACAAGAGGTGTAAACAGCAGAAAAATGTGTACCCTCTCCCAGAGTACAGCCACTGAAGTCACAGATACCCAAGATACCATGTGCAACACTGATAGACCACATATCGACGATAAAGCTACACAGGCAAAGATATTCAACGGTACAGATCAGAGCACGTATATGCCACCGATTGAATTAAACGACGTAGACACTTCAACTATGATAGCACTTCTTGGAGACAGAGGAACTTCTCCAATCAATGTTCCAGTGCAAGACAGAGCATGTAGCCCAGGAAAGATTGAAGTTTGCGACAGACCTTCAAGTCCAGTTTTGGTGGAAATGTGTGATCAGATGGTTGACGTTCAACCTCAAACGATGGACAGTGACACCAATACCCGAGAGATTGTATCAAAAGATTTCAGCTCCATGACTAAATTGAGGAAGGTCAAACGGATGAGGAACACAAGGTCATCGCCCATCAGTGATGTACTACTCTTTCCAAGATCCAATATTGGTACTGGAATGGATCCCGTAGAAATCACTCACCGTTCTTCATCTCCAATTCTTCCTGCTATAGAAACAATATCAACCAACACTGAAACAATCCAATTTGTTGATCGGGAAGCAACTCCAATTCACATTGCAGTTGAAGACAAAGGTATAATGATCCAAGCTGATATGCAAGAGAAATCGATTTGCACAGATGCGGTTAAGATGGTCGAGAGAGGAGTTGCGGCCCATAGAATCGCAATGCTCAACGCAGAGACTTGCATGCCACAAATTAAGTACAGAGAAAAGGAAACAAGTACAACCAAGATCCAACTTCTTAACAAGATTGTGTCCACTGAAAATACACTATCGGAAAACAAAGCCACGATGACTCCGAGCGACGTGAAGAGTTTGTATCTAGATTGCCTACGGTCTGATCTCATCACAATTTGCAGGGGCACAACCACAGAGCCTGTACTGACTGACACTAAACAGACATCTCCGCCCCCTTTGCGCACAACGGACAAGAGTTCTTCTCCTTTGAGGGTGCTTACAAGGGATAAATCGACAATGGCAAGAAAGGGTGAGATCATTGAACCCATTGACACTTACCAAGCCCCTGGTGTCCAGAGAAGACCCAAGAAACCAATTTTTGATTCGCCAAGATCTTCACTTGAGATCATCACAGAAGAAGCCAAGGACTCCTCATCAGATGAGGACTCCAATAAGAAGTCGCGCATAGCAAAGTCACGTAGTGTTGGGAGCATACCATTGAACCTCGAAAGGATTCCGAGCCCGAAGAGATCCAACAAGAATGAATTATTCTTCGGACATGCCATGTATAGGTTGAATAAGCCACACTTGGGTTTACCAGTAATTGATAAGCCAGCTCTTAAACTTCTGACTACCCCAACCATTGAAATTGGCACGAACACGAGTGAAGTTGGAAAGACCAGTTGTGGGACGTCAACATTAAACGTTGACACTGCTGACAAGGCTATCTGCACAGAGGCCATTTCCCTCAACGGAAAGATGGCAGAATGCATCAGTAAGTTGAAGAACGTCAGTCAGAGACTTGAACCAGCACCGCATCACCCTGTGTATGTCACAGCTACGAGTATGGCATCCAGTACTCCATGTACCACTCAAAGCAGCCAGTATCCAACGAGTGTCATATCTTCTCCAGTACCACATCTTAGCTCCAACCGTGCCTCAATCTCACTGAGTGGTCATCCTTCAAAACGCCCTCCTGTGATGACACGGCAACGAAGAACTCCCTCAAGCCCTGGCTCAGACAGCAGTTGCAGCGATCAAGAGCAATCCAGTCCAAAACTGAATACAAGTCTGGCCCGAAAGCAGAGACTTAACATCCACCAGTTGCTAAGAAGCGCCTCTCTACCAGACAATAAGCCACCCCCAACTGCGCCACCAAAACTCACTGTGCGTGCAGTTCATCGACAGGTAATCCCAAAACTTAGCATCCTGGATTCAGAAGACGTTATTCCGGACAACGTGCAATCCCAAGTCCAAGAGGAAAGCTCGACAACAGAGAATCCAACTGAAGCAAATCTTGTGAACGAATTCAATGCAATGGAATCACACACGGAAATTCTAAGTCCTCAAAGTGCCCAGCCAGTCTGCACCAATGCCACGAGTAAATCTGCCGATGCCATTAAGACTCAATCTACATCTCCAATAATTATCCGAAAACCAGACAATCACAAGAATTCACAGGCAAAAGATGACACATCAACAAAGCCTCCAAGACCGGAGACCAAAACCAAACAGATAGAAACCAAGGCGGATGTCAGACCTAAGGTCCCTCCAAGAATCACTTCACCTCAAAGCGAACGCAAACAAAAACAAACGAAAGAAAGCAAAAAGAAAGAAGATGCTAAGAAAAAGGAAGACGCTAAAAAGAAGGACGAACCAAGAAGGGCCAGTGAACCAAAGGTCATTGAACTGAAACCAAAGTCTCCAAGCTTCTTGCGTAGATCTACAAATCTGCTGAAACTCAGGAAGAATTCTGATCCAGCTCCAGTTCCGAAGGTCAAGGGACCTAAAGTTAAAGAGAACAAGAAGCAGGTGCAAGCCAGCTACGATGTCTTCAAAGATCTGCTCTTTGGTCGCACAAAGCACGGTGATCACCCAGAAGCTTCGACCTGCAAAAGTCTTCCATCGACACCGAAACTAAAGGGACGAAAGTCTCTTCACCTTCCTGGGAACCCTTTCAAGAAGGATAAGCATAAGGACGATGACAGTAGTGATGCCATGACGTCATCACAGGAATCGTATAGAAATTGACACTATGAGTCTGCGAAATGAACATCTTGAAAATCCATATCACTTTTCTGTTTAGCACCCAGTGATTCTAATTCGTTGGTATTTTAAAGTATCCATTTAATTTTCCTTCAAATTTCGTTGCCAGTCTCAATTTACTACTATAATATCATTTTTTTAAATTTGTATCTTGATGGAGTTTACAACCTACCAGTGCTAATACATTATGCATTATTGAAACAATGTGTTCGATTGGAACTAGCCACAACAGAGCTCTAGAAATCAAATTGAGTTTTTTCCACCCATGCAATTTCTCCTTGTGCCATTTATGTGTTTGAGGTCACTACCTCTTTTACTTGTTTATGCGTTATTTTATGTTAATTTCTGTTTCGATTTTCGAGGCCTTATTTCGGTTCTCTTGCCACATAAACTGCTCAATGATCTCAATATTCCGGCAAGGGACATTTCCTTTCGTATTTCGGGTAGCGATTGCTGTTGCCAAATGATTTCTTGTAATCACTCTCTAGTCATGTTACGTAGCGAGCAGAGTTCTTATAAAGCTTCGAAATTTGCATTGTATATGTTTTGCACATTGAATAATCTGACTTATACCTCATTATTTTACGTTTTATGTTCCGTTTTCTGATGATACAGTTATGTAAGAATTTTATGTACATTTTTGTTCAGCAATGTTTTGCTTTAGGTATATGGTTCAACTTCATTACATCATTTGTTACGTTATTTCGCTGAATTCGAGAATACTAGGAAATATATGCTTGTTGATCGTTTTCAGAAGGAACTATAGATTGCTGCTCCACTATTTAACCAAGAGTTCTTTTCATTCAATAAAATTTGGAAAATTGTTGTTGCTCCTTTTTTATATCGATAATTGTACGAATGAGCTCTATAAATGATATGATTAATTCAAGGTATTCATAACTCGGCTGCTATAGAGCGTAGCGTTCAATGGGTATGTTAATCAAATTCATTTTGAGCTGGGAACCTAGGAATATGGCAATATATACAATTGTGGCCAATGTTGTTGTTGGGAAATGATTAGGATAAAAATAACATGAACTTCAAGCGTAGCCTGTATAAACTGATCAAGGTTGAGTTGCTATATCCAGACCATAAATAGTGATTGAACATGCTAGTACAGACCACGTTGGATCAGAATTTACGCTGTGCTCACAATTAACGTATGCGGCCTGTTCAGCCATCTCGACAGTACCACCCAGCATAGTGGATAAGGAAGACCATAAGTTTATTATTAAATTATGAATGAATCTACGACATATATTTATTGATTGGAGATACTCCTTGGATTATACGTTATGGGGCCATTCCAGTTACATCTGTGCATCCAATTCAGTTATAAAGAAGCAGCTCTCCGATCTGATGTTCTCATCGTGCATAACGCACTAGGTATTCTCTTCAATTGATCGTTGATGACTGTCATTCAAGCGGGTTGGGAGGTACTTCAAACTCCCTCCATGATGACATGCTGATGCTCTATATAGACTTATTGGTGAATGCCGTCAATATATATAGGTGCCGCCAATTTGGAATTGTGATTCCGTCCATCGAGTGCTTAGATCAATAGGAATGATTTTTGTGAATTCCTCATCATCATCATCATCATCAATTAAGAGTCATTTTAACTGATTACCATGCACAGAAAATTTTTTTATGAAAATTTATGGCTTATTTTGACCTCGTTATGACTTACGAGTCCGATTTTATTTTATTTTTTATTTTTAGTTATCTTTAATTTATGTTTTTATCTTTTTTTTTTCTTTTTTTTTTTTTTTCTTCTCACGCCTCGTGGCACCAAAACCATTTAATACTAGCCACACGAAACGCAATTTTACACTTAATAAAAAGATATAATTTCGATCCCTACCTCACATTGAAAATGTAATCTGTGACATGACATCATTTGCTATTGAATAAAAGGCTCAGAGCATGTGTGCTCAGAGCGGTCGATTCGGATCGTGTGTGTTATGCGTCATTATTACAACATCCCCCGCGCATAGAGCGAATGAAAATTGAGTTGCTAAACCAACTAGACCCCAAAGCCGCCGCCGTGAGCCGCCAGCCGCCCCCATGGAGGCCTGAGCCGTCAGCCAAATGTGGCAAAACGACTAGCCGCCAAGCACGTGCGCCGCCGTCGTACGTATGCGCCGCCAGAGCATATTGACAATATACAGCAATCGTTGAGATGCGATTTTCTGCGTTTAATCACCCATCACCTTCTCCACCTTTGAATTATATTCGTTTCAATTTCAGATGTGTGTATTGTTTTGGGCAAGTTTATTCTTTGAACAATATCACCAGATTCATATATCGGTACCCGTTAGAAATTTAAAAACGGGTTCGCCCGAATGCCATCTCGCCCTAGGTCATCTCGCCCGAATGCCATTTCGCCCGAATGCCATTTTGCCCGAATGCCATTTCGCCCGATTTTAAATACATATTAATTAATATGGCTAATAATGGTATTAATAATCAATATTGTGCTATGATATTATGCATCATCGAGTGGCGAATTCGTACATCATCAATACTGAGTGTAGTACTAGTACAAACTAGCCTTGTTTGTCATTATCAGCGATACAACCAGTTCCCACCACATGTGTCCATAAATGTCACCGTAATAGCACTATACTTTTTAAGACAATCATAAGATAAAAGTCGGCCACTTTAGAAGAGAAGCATATAATGCATGAATCATAATGCGACATGTTCAAGTTATCGTGATGGTCCACGGCGGTATTTCTAGTATGATTATCTGACACCCACACACTAGGGGCTCCCTAGTGATTCTATATTGTACAATATACATACTCAATTACAGATCGCTTATACTAATTTATATTCTTTTTGGCACATGCAAACTGCAACACACATGCACACGCACATTACACTGATCACAGGGATGTTGCAACTTACTGGTACATATATATTTAATGCTGTTTCCAAACACATGCAGACTGCTAATTCGATTATAATACATATCATATATGTCTATAACTCTGTATATCTAGCTAGCTATCATAATATTAATAATATTATTATTATTAATAATAATAACAATAATTGACAAACAATAATTGAACATTATCCATGCCATATAACTCGTAACAAATTATCGGCGATCACCCGACCACCCGCATATTGACGGGAGCTGTGATTTTATAACTTATGTGCCAATAGTGTGCTCATCTGTTCATGCAGACTGTTGTAATAACAGAAGTTACGCCTTCTTTACTTAACCATTTGTCACCAATTACTTGCTTCATTTTACCAATAATTATAATTCTTCGATGAGACTGCAGGTCTGCCAAAATGCGTAACAAACACCTGTGTACTACTGTCTAGGGTAGTAGGCTGGATAAAGAACCCTTAGGACGTATCGATAAGAGTAGTGGGGAACCCCGGTCCTGGGCTTCTGTTCTGGCGCCCGTATCGCACCCGAATGGTTTGGGTAGAGGCTACAGCCGTAAAACCCCATCACGCCTCGATCATTCATGCCTTATGCTTCATTTTACCATTTACCGTGCGTTTGAAATCTCTCTCGCAGATGCACACGTGAATCCATGAATGCATGCATTATTTGGTCGACAGTAAAAGTGAGAACATCTCATACCAGTAAACAAGTATGGTAAAATATGTAAAATAATTCAAGTCAACCATGCAGGGTGGGTGAGCAGTCTCCGACCGAAAATAGGCCCATAACCGAGAGGCGGCTAATCACCATGGATTGTTTTTCTTTGATACAGCAGAGAAACAAATGAATAATGCATGTACTATTATAATTATGTGAAAAGTATGCTTTCTCAGGTTTGGAGAGTTTCATTTTCCAATTTCGCACTTGTAGTCGAAGTGCAAGTAATTGTACTCTTTGGGGGTACACATTGTGATAAACAATAAGGAGAAACATAGCAAAGAACTTGGGGATTCTATATAAGTTCTCTAACTAGATTTCGGTTAAAACGTCGCCAGTATAAAAATAAGTCCCCGATTTCACGCAAATACTATACATCTATGCATATGGATTATAGAAACATCTTATGCAGGATACCGGAGTAATGAATTTTAATTTGCCGCGCATTCGTGCCTTGAGTTAGTGTGATTACTAGTAGTCTGGCGTCAAAAAAAACTCCGCCGTTCCTCGTCGGCGTTATTCAAAGTCAGAGATACCCGTATACGTCGAAATGACCTCGGGCGAGATGCCATTCGGGCGAAATGCCTTTCGGGCGAAATGACTAGTACCATAGAGGAAATATAAGATACTCTATGTTAGTACCCTGTGTTTTTATGCCACAAATAATCAATTCAGAATTACGACGATTGTTTTATTGAACACACTTTTTCAACGCTCTCAAATCCAATCTTTTGGCTTCCTGAGAACTTCTAGCAGCTTCGCCTCGTCGGATCCCTCCTCTCTGACGTCACAGTATCTCCATTTCTGTTCCAAGCAAAATTTCAAATTCTGCATCTGACTGAATATAATACAATCAGAATACTCACACACAGAGGCGGCATCGAGACAAGAATACTCTCGATGCGAGTACCAGGGGTCAGTAATCCAAACTGAGTCCCGCGGTCGTAGACCAGATTAAACTCCGCATACCTGCCCCTCCGGATCAGTTGCCAATCCCTATGGAGATAGAAGACACGTGAAGACTCCAGATCAAGGAGATTACTTCCTCACCTTTGATCTTCGGAATAACCATCGTCCTTGTGCTTCGAGATGACAGGGATATAGGCCGGAACAATGGTTTCCGTGCAAGTCTGTCAGAGAAGAACGGCTATCATTACTAAGTGGGTCATTGATCCCCCTATCCGCGAAGCTTTTTCATTGGATCATAATTTCATTCCATCACAAATGAAGTGAGTCGATTCCGACATTGATGATACAGTAAAACCTCGATGCGTCGAACACCCGTCCCTCGAATGTCTCCCTGTGTCAAAGTGTTTTTGAAGTCCCGACAATTCTCCTATACTTTACCATTAGCATTAACAGCTGTCCCTCGAACGTCTCATTCTCGAATTTATCCCTGTGTCGAAGTGTTTTCTGTGACCCCGAGACATATTTTCGATCTATAGCTCGAAGTCGAAAAATTCTATAAACATATTTCTCAGTTTGGTTACTTCAAAGAGAGTTAGGCACAGTTGCTTACAATTAAAACATCAAAACATCCCCGCCCCAAAAAGCAGTCGGCAGCCTTTATCTCTCCTCTGTTTAAGCCGCGACCAAAGCGAGGCTGACTACAAAGATCAACGGACCGTGGACTCAACTAAGGCATTAAATTGTTGTTGCATGGTGTGCTTGTGATGATCTTTAATGAATTGCCGACCAAAGACAGCTCACATTCGAAGCTAGATTTAATTAAAGAAATCCAACCTTAGATCTGTTATGAACTTTCTGGCAGCTTTAATATCAAAGCACGCAACAATAACATCAAAGATGTTTGTTTAGAGTGTTTTTGCGAGAAACAGTAAAAATCTAGTGACCAACAGTCTTCAGCATCCTTAGATCATCAGCATCGCTATGGCCACAAAACGCAAGCTAGACGTGAAGGCACTTTTCAATTTTTTCGAGACCTTTAGAGCTACATAAACAACCTTCTGTGATTTTTTTCCCAAAAACTTCCAAGATAATTTCATCTTTTGGCATTACTTTTTTTATTAATATTTGTTAATTACTGTTTCAATCACAAAATCATAGCCTCTCGCGGTTTATAAGTGCATAGCGCATATCGTCAATCAAAACGTCAGAACACGATTTGAAATCATAACGGTCATATCATAACGGTCTCGATCCCTTCGTCGAAGTGTCCCTGAGTCTAAGTAATTGAGCTAACACCACGATCTTCGACACATCGAGGTTTTACTGTATATATTCACCTTGACAAATTTGAAAACATCGTCTAAATTAGGGCCGTCGACATCATCAAAAAATATTCCTCCAACTCCTCTTGCTTCTCCTTCAAGAATAATTATTTATTTTGTGAAAGGAATGGAAATATATTGGCATTAACAACGTTGCCAATTGCGTCCTATCAGTACTGTACTGACCTCGATGCTTGATAAAGAAGTATTCATCACACCACTTCTTGAATCTAGGGTAATACCCAGCATTGTGCTGATCACAAGCTCCTTTGAATGCTGTGTGGAAATGAACAGCATCCTGTTGATGAAATCGACACACAATATGTATGAAGTTGATGTTCATTCATCAGCAAACCTCTTCATTTAAAACGAACGGAGTGAGGTCAGTTCCACCTCCGAACCAAGCGCACGTGGATCCGTCGGGTTTGCTCACTTCAAAGAGTCGGTAATTGAAGTGCATTGTGGGGCAGTGAGGATTCAACTGAGTGTAAATGTGAAATCACACAAAAGTCGAGATCGTTGCGCTCATAACTCACGGGGTGGATGACAGAACTGATCCCAGCCGCAAAATAAGGCATTCCTGCTTCCACGCCTTTTTGTCTGGGACGAAAAACAGAATTTCATTCTAATTAAGCGCTTTAATAAAATGAGAGTAATAATTAATTGTAATAAAATAAGGAAAAAATATTTGATATAGCGTAAAATCTCAGAGCTCTAAACGCTATTCCAAAAAAAAAAAAAAAAAAAAAAAAAAAAAAAAAAAACAGAATATAAAACAAGGTATAAAACGATTTAAAGGTTACATGGAAGTAAAAAATAATTAAGAATAAAATGTATTTAAAACAGGTAAAAGAATCTGCACATTTTAAATAGTCAGGTAAAGCGTTCCACGTGCGTGTGGTAAAGCACGATCGTGAATTTAAACTGAAGTGATAGAAGGCACAGAATGGCAAAGCACAGCTTTGATAAAACTTTAACGAAGTTCTCATTGTGCAGGCATCACACATCACAAAAGCTTTCAGTTTTTCTTTGAAATGAAATGTCGACATTTTACTCAAAATAAAGCTTTGAAAGCTATATAAATATCTATCTGTATATATATTAAGCATAAATAATGTATAGACCTTCTAATGTCTATACCGAGTTGCGTTAACTATATAATACTATCTGCATTTGTTGTCAATCGCATTGGATGTGATTGATGCTTTGTCCAGTCAATTCCTATTATTTGACTGTTATAATTCTAATCATTACTGTGATTCCGTGATTTACCTTTTGTTAAAGTGACTCGCCGTGCTCTCACTCAACTGGCCTCTCATCACGGATACAGTCACCCCAGCTTTCTCAAAAACATGCCCTTCGCTCAGGGCACACATGATTCCACCGGATTTCTGTTGAAACAAACATAATGTATCAAACATGACACGAGTCTATTTATGTGAATATTTCTGTATTCAAAAGTCCAGGGAAATATGAGACCTGTGTTCATTTCATTCTGTATGTCAAAAGTCCAGGGAAATATGAGACCTGTGCATTATACAATCAAGTACAACACACGCTGTAGCCTACACTAAATCAATGACCGCAAAAAAATTTGAATCCAATATTTTACCTCGCCTGACATCCATCGATCAACCTTGAACTTGGCCTTGCCATCCAACCCTTCCAAGGCATCGCACACGATTTTCTGTGAAATCAGAAGTTCATAAATATAACCACGAAGTCAGTCGAAGCCTTAAATATAGAATTCCTTTATGGAGGAAAGCAAACAGTCAAGAGATAAAAGAGAGGAGAAATCCAAGGAGAAACAGTGATAAAAACTAATAAAAGCATTAAAAAAATAATCAATAATTAACGCAATTAATTCCGCTAATTACCACCACGAGCTCAAAATTATTTTGGCCTAATCAATTAAGCCACCGGATTTAGTAAGCTGTATATAGTAACATTGTAGTGTGTTAATATCAATTCAGGAGCTTGCATAACAACTGAGATATCGGCCTTTTAGAAAATCGTAATTACTATTATGCAAAATTGCGTAAGAATTGTGCATCCCAGCGCAGTAATAGCGTTATGCATAGCTATACATCTTGTAGCACTGAATCGTTTGGTGTAAACTAAAATGCCGTAGCTTAACATAATAATGAATGAAATGTTTGGAAATTCATTGTGACTTTTGACCTTTGACCTCAAAATTTCAATGGAAACTGAAGACGCCCCCTATATAGTTTAGTGTCATTTGCCCGTTGAACCAGTTTATATTGGCCGAGTACGCGCCGCCAATATAAGGCCTACCTGTGTTTCCAAGATCAGAATTTCCATCCGCGATTCCAATTGTTCGGCATTCTGAAAGGAAGAGTAACATTACAAATTGTGCATGTTATCCACCAGTAACTCTAAACAAATCCCTTTTGATTCATGGATAAAAGTGCACCCCGATTTGGGTATAAGCACAGATAAACTGGAGAGAGGGCACTCACTTTTAGCAGCGTCTCGCAATCCGTGATAGGATCAGCCTTGAATTCTGGGAGACCCATGTTGAAAATAACAGCCCTGCGAAGGCAATATAAAATGCTTTCTTTAGGACGGGCGCATTTATATATAGAGAGAGGCCCGTGATAGAGTTACCGTGTCCGTTTATCATGCATCTATGAACACTGTGGTAACATTACCCCAGAAGGCTTTATGGGTATCGTATTCAAACTCAGCTAACAGTACAGTGCTATATTACTCTTTAAAATTCATCGATATTATTTTGATCTGAAATACACGAGTTCAATAGATCCCATATATTGGATCATGCATGGGTAAACATGTTTCATGACTTAGGCCTACACTCTTGTAATTTTGGCCAAGTGACTAACTTGTTTGTCGGGTAAATTGAATGAAAGTTGCCATGCGTGGTAGAACGCTAATGCTTCTAAAATGCTTCACGCGAAATGGTATTATGTAGAAACCTATATAAAGAGAGTACTGCAAACCGAGTTCCTGGAAATTTAGAATTTATGTGCCATTTTGTTTCGTAGAATCGGAGACCCCGCTATCTTTTAACATGGAAAATTAAATCATACCCAACTGCAGTAAAATCAGTATAAATTTGCCAATTGTGCATGAAAACCCTTCAAGTTGAGTGTTATTTATTCCTTATATATTTCTTTATCCGGAAAAAAAAAAAAAAAAAAAAAAACATTATTGCACTCATTCTCGATTTTTAAATATCGTAATCATAACGTGAATCGACTAGAATCGATAAGATCATAACGCCGCAATTCGACCTGTTCCTTAAAACAACTCCGAAATCTATACTTTTTAAGTGACAATAAATCAAAAGCTTCGAGTTCAGTTTGAAATTAATATTTTTTTAATATATTGAACCCTCATTAAGATATATAATATATAATAGCTTTGTTGGAACTATATAAATTACTTCAACATTGTTAATTATGCTTCAAACAACCCCACTGTTAGGTTGCTTTTTTTTTTTTTGGTGCTTGTCGTCCACGTGAGATATGAATTTCAACCATAACGTCACTCTTGGTACGTTATGATTTCAATGCCGTTCTCACTAGGAAGACAACAAAACTATTTTATAGCAACTGAGCTGATAATTTCCAAGTAATTCTCTTCTGAGGCGATCGAAATAACCTGATTGAAGCTGTCACACAATCGGGTTGAAATCCTGAAAAATCAAAAGCTCGATCGAATTTACACGGAACGATGTACGTGGTAGGTTCATTGTAATTTGTAAGTGATTGTGAATAACCATTTCAAATGGGGAAAAAACTTAACATCTTTCGGTGTCTCCATGAGTCACGTGACTAAGGGGAATTCCCATCCTGTACTTTCTTTTTCACTAGATTTTCATCACAAAACGTCTTCCGATGTTTCCATCGTTTGCATGTGGATTTGGTGACAGGTACATAGGCCTAATCGTAATTGTTGACATTAATTATTGTTGTTAATGTTTCAATTATAAAAACTCGTATAGTTCTTGTACATAATTCTGACTCGGATTATTGCCCAAATGGCTTATAACATTATAAAATTGCAATTCTCAATTTGTGAGCGATAATATAGCTGCCTCCCATTCTCCCATCATGGTGGATTACCCGCCAAAATTTTTCATGCAATTCTGTTGTGAGTGTATGTATTAACTATTGTAAAAAAATAGAGTTTTATTTGTTTTCAACTTTGTCTTTCGTGTCACTCAGTATCTTAATTGTACATTCCATTTTCGAGAGTTGATCTGTTTTTAATAAAATGTTTTTTTATATTCATTCAGCTTCTCGATCCAACTGAGTAGTGAAAACTATATCTGCATGTTTGAAACCAGAGACCGGTATTATGAATTATCGTAAGAAGATATATGACACCAACAATTTGTGCCTGGGGAGGCAGTTATAGTGTACAGAACGCATAAACTTTTAAATTATTTTTATTTATTTATTTATTTCATTGCAATCAAAGTACTACCTGGCCATCATGCCATTTAAAATAGGTGGTCTGGCTATTAGTCCTCGATCGTTCTATATAGTATATTTACAAGAAATATATTGATGTAAGGACAGTACATAATTGTATTTTTCTTCATATATCTCGTTACACACATATAGAATAAAACCAGAGCATGCATCGGACATGACAATAATGGATATCATAACGCACGTTCTCCGTCACGATAAAAAAAAAAAAAAAAAAAAAAAATCGCCTATAGAATGAATGCATTTTAATGATAAATTCGATCTTTAGTGAATACAGTGATTAAACATTCGTCGATTTACATCATATCCGTGTTTAATTTCACGCTTTTTGTAGTTCTTTTGATCGAAAGAATCAGTTTTTCATTGTTGTTTTTTTTTTGTTTTTTTTGTTTTTTTTTTGTTTTTTTTTCACAAGCGCGCGCGATATCGCTCATTTTTACCCACTAGGAGCGAATTACCCAGCTGTCACTTTGAGCTTGCCCAAGAATCGAAACAGTGTGTTTTTAAACTTTAACATCGTTAATTACACTTTGTTAGAAGTGTAATTAACAATGTTAAAGTAATTGATAAAATTTCAACAATGCTATTAGTATCTTTATGAAGGTTTAATCTCTCTAAGAAATGTTTTTTTGAAACGAAATGTGCTGGAAATTATCGATTTATTGTTAGTTGAAAGTGCCGATTTTGCTGCTTCGTCCAGGAGTTCGTCGAATTGCGGTGTTATGATTGTGCTAGATTTTATAGGATGCTAGTAGTATGAATGTCAGAACAAGGGTCCTAAGTTGAACTACCGCGACTACATGGGTTAAGTTGGAAGTAGATGAGTATAAAAACTCAAGCATTATTAATTTGCTATATTATACTTTGATCACCACTGTGACCATTGAGGGCAGTACGGTCACATCGATCTGCTGTCATCTTGCAACAGGTGGCTGAAATGATTGAACTGATATAGGAGAACCCGATATAGGAGAACCTCCAATGATCAGTCATCCCTTATTTCTCACTTGAATTTTGATCAACAGCTATGAATTCAATTTCAAGTTCAAATTTAACTCTCGTTATGTGCAACCTTATATACCTTATAGTCCTATTACATTTAATAAGCTGCATCTAAATTTCTAAATGTATATTGCATATTCTATTTCAATAATACCGACCTTGGTAAAAAAATATAATGGAGCACGTGATCTGCAAATTGCAGGTAATCACCCTCGATGGCAGGATGCCTCTGAGGTAAACAGGCAGGTAATGGTGAAGTCCAGTGACTACCATAATAGGTACACACACAAATAGTTTGTGAGAGGATTGTATGAAAAATCTAAATCCGCCAGCGATGAGTAATTCCTCCCCCAATTAACACGGAGGATTTACGTGTTGTGTCAATGTCATGACAATGTGATGTTATCGATGCATATCGCTCATTACAAGCACTCGCACGCATAATAATAATAATAATAATAATAATAATAATAATAATAATAATAATAATAATAATAATAATAATAATAATAATAATAATAATAATTATTATTATTTTTATTGTATTATCTGAATTGCGTTATTTGGGGCAAAAATCGAGCGAGAAACGAAAACCGCGATTGCATGACGGAATTCAATATAATTAGAACGCTGAATATAAGGAGTGCATGCACATAAACTCAGTGTGTGCTTCAAATTGGAGATATGGCACGTGTGCAGAGATCTGATCAAGTTAAAATGTGGTGTAGAAAGTGGGAAATGAATTTTCGTGAGCAGCATATCAAAATATATTTTACAGTTTTACGCTGAATAATGTACACGCTTGAATTACACGACAGGTGAAACAAGATGCGTTCTATGTGATGCGCTCTTTGATGAACATTCTGGAACAGACGAGAATAAAACATTCCTGTTCATGACCGTACATTCTCTACCCTTTGGAACATAATGGTTTACTTTAGCTCTTTAGTTTTTTTAGTACCTTCTCCTTTCTGAACGGGTGTACCGCTGTTGGGATTGCCGACGCCGATACCAATAAAGATGGGATTCCCAGCTACAATTGTGAGTACTGTATGCATGCTTTATAACGTACACTCTAATCAAAAGCTATTTGAGATAATTAACAGGGCATTCAAAGGACACGTTAGAACACGCTATGAGAATCCTCTAACATAATCATATGGGCATCAATTTGTGAAGGTCATCACCCCCTACGGAGATAGGGGGCTTCTCTCTGTTAGTCAGATCAGCTGGACATCGGCCTATATCTTTATCGGCTATTGTGAAAAAAAAAAAAGAGGTCATAGTGTGTCGCCTTGCTGAGCCACTCGAGCTCAGTCGAACGTCAATCATGCTTGGGTGCAGTCAGTGCAGAAAATCACAACATTCCTCCCTCACCAGAAGTTTTGAATGTCCATTCAAAACTTTCACAGAAGCAAAGGTGGCGTGACTGGAGGCGGCTGTGAGGAAGTTGGAGGAAGAACACCGAGCGCTGGTAGCTCGAGTGGAGGGCTTGATGCGCACCGACGGCCATCCAGTAGCGGGAGTGGCGCCTGGAAGGTAGGGGTCGAAGGGCATCCCTAACGCTTAAAGGGTTACAAGTTATATGGGAGGGGGGGGGCGCCATGAATAGAGTATAATCAATAACATTCAGCAAAAGAGGTTTATAAGTGAACATAATGCAAACGAAAAAGATAACAATTTTGACGTTCAACAGATTGCACATTATCTGTAAGAGATTGTTCATAGCAGCTGTCTTGCAGCGTCTAGACGCCAGCGGAGGAGGAGAACGCGGCCATGCTCGATGATGCGATTGCGGCGTCGGCGCTGGGGTGGTTGGCCGAGGAAGAAGCCATGGCTGTTCTCTGGGAATAAATTGAAATGAGTTCAAAGCCACATGTGTTGTGCAGTCTTCTTTCGGGTTGATCGTCGTGGGTAGTTTGTTGTGGGTTCCGGTCGTCATCAGGGTAGATCATAGGGTTAGGTAATCCGATCCAGTCATCAAACCTGGATATTGTCCGCACTAGTCGAACCAAACTGTACACCAGTAGAGCAACGTTGGGGAAGGGGCTCAACATGGCTGAGTTCGGAATATCCAGGGCTTTCGGAAGGGACTCGGGGTTAGGGTTCAAAGGGACTTTGAAGGGGCAGGGAAACATGGTCAGGCTCCTGTTTACACCACTGAGGGTTTGATGCACAAAGTTCAGATGTGTGCACAACAGAGCTATCGAAGCCAAAGCTATCTGGTTTCCTATCTTTCAAACATTTCTTTACATAGCGTTGATAAACACTGCGACAGCATAGCATTGATAAGACACTGACAACAGCTCCACATAGGATAAGAACGAGTGCTAGGGATATCCAGGCCACGTGGCCATTACGGGTGGTAAGAGAACGTACTTTAACAACTCTTCTCAGATCGGGTAGATTATGGTAAGAGAATTCGTGGAGTTCGCCAAAATGTATCCAATTCAATGGGGGACGTGTCGGGAAAGATGGACAAGAAAAATTAACTTTGAGACCTGTCAGCAATGTAGCAGTAAAGATCATACTACTTGTCAGGCGAGACAAGCATTTCACGTTCGCTTATGTCTAGGGGGTGACACAAGTGGGTCACATGCACTCGGGAGTACAAGTGTCAGTTTCAGCTCACAATCGATGAAACTCGTAACAAAGGGAATGCAACGCACACTCGGGGTGCTTGCAACAAAAGGCATTTGATGAACCGCGGGAGGGAAATATGACACAGTCAGTGGAGTCATAACACAACAGTAGTATCCGACACTGTTTACACTTGAACGTCGCAGGGTGAACGTTCCGATTAGGGCAGATATCTTATATCTGATCCATCCTAGTTTACCTGCTGGTTTCACGACGTCTCGCAATCCCGGCACAAGGTAGGATATAGGTGGACCTGATCCAGTGCTCGCGCAGACTAAACCTAACTATATGGCTTTAGTCGTGGGAGCTAGGGGAACACACATTGGGTTCATCAGGGAGTATCAATGGAGAAGCTGTCTCGGGCAGGTCATTCTCCTTTCGGTCTTTCTTAGGAGAAAGCGGGTCAATTTCTTCGTAGGGAAGAATCTCTGGAATGACCCTCACGTCGCGTTGGTTTAAACGATAGATTTTACTAGTATCCACGTTTCTAATGGGCAATGTAGGACCACAGCTTCCAATTACTTGGAAACCTGGTTGCCATTTGGGTTGACCTTTTCTTTGGAAAAGTACTCGAATGCTTACAAATGTTCCAGGGGACATGGCCGTAGCGCTAGAACACTATTGTGTCCAATAGTTTTTTTGAAGTTTTTTGAAGTTTTTTTTTGGTTTTTGAAGTCTCGGGGTGTTGCTTCAGGAATTCAGAGGCAGGTTGTGCAACCGTTCATCTGCAGGGGCCGATGCTGTCGGACACCTGGGTACTCTAGGTCTCATGCCAAACGTGGCCACGTATGGCGCGATTCCATGTATACCGACAGTGGTGCGGTACGCATACAATGCTTCGCTTAGGAAGTCGGTCCAACGGCGTGGCTGGCCGCCGGTTAACTTCAGGAGCAGTTTTTGTATGGTGCCATTGAAACGTACAGTTTTACCATTAGTTTGAGGGTGGTTAGGGGTAGTTAACTTGTGGCCAATACCCCATGTTTGTAACCAGTTCTCAAACGATTTGGCGGTGAACTCGGTTCCATTATCGGTAATGAGGACAGACGGAACTCCAAAACGAGAAACAACATGATAATTAAAAGCAGTCCAGACGATTGGGTTTTACTTGGAAGCAATGGGAATGGCTTCAACCCAACCGGTCAAATGATCAATGACAGTAAGTAGGTAATGTCGACTTCTTTTGTCACGAGGGAATGGGCCAACTAGATCCATTCCCCAGGTGTGCCATGGACACGGGAGCACAGGTACAGTTCCTCTCAGGATTCGAGGATTCGAGGGGCTCAAAGTTCGACACTTAATTAGTGCAATGGCCTAGGTAATTACGGATTGATTTCCGCATACCCGACCATAAGTAACTTTCTTGCACTCAGGCAAGGGTTTTCACAAAAGCTGCATGAGCAACTTCAATATGGCATCTGTCGATTACTTTCTGTCTATAGGCATTTGGCAACATTAAGCGGGGATAACGTCCGGCATGCTTATAGGGTTCAGCTAAGTTGTACAAAATCGCGCTATCAATTGCAAATGGGGAAGCATCCTGCTCCTGGGTCGCCTCGATCCACTGATCTTCAAATTGGTCCTTCTGGGCTCGAATTAACTCATCTGGGTCAATCTGGTCAGCTCGCCAGATTTCAGGTATCTTTCGGAGATCAAAGGCAGGCGCAGTGGTTGGATCTAAGTTGATAGCAGCAATGCGTGAGAGCATATCGGCGCGGATATTTAGCTTTCCCGGATGGTATTTAAAGGGAGCAGAATATTCAGAGATCTGAATTGTCCATCGTTGTAATTTTGAGTTCCGGATTTCGGCACTAAACAGAGACTTCAGGGGTTTGTGGTCGGTATGGGTGAAACTTCTTCAATGCGTAAACAACGCCAAACGCTTCTTTCTCAATAGTGGGCCAACGGAGCTGGGCACCACTTAACTTGTGGAAGAGGAAAAGTTGAATCTGCAATCTAGACCCGATTCCAACGGCACTGCTCAGGAAGTGCCCATCAGCCTTGCCCCTGCTTTGCTTCACAATCAACTGGTCTCTCGCAAATTCCACTATGTCAGACAGCCACAAGACCGCTCACGTGCGACCTCGCCTGAAAAAGACTTCCCTTGACCATGATCAGCTGAAAAACTATAGGCCGGTATCTAACCTCTCCTTTATTTCCAAAATGACGGAAAAAGCTATAGTTGCTCAGCTCAAAGACCATTGCTTCGTCAACAACATCGATGTCTAAATGCAATCTGCATACAGAGCAGGACACTCAACAGAGACTGCCATGGTGCGCGTCCAGAATGACCTGTTGGATGCTGTGGACAGGGACGGCGGTGCAATACTTGTACTGCTTGACCTCTTCGCAGCGTTCGACACGCTTGACCACCCGCTCATTCTGCATGCTCTCAAGTAACATCGGTACTGATTCAGCCCTCAAATGGTTTGAATCGTACCGTAACAGGAAACAGCTTGTGACAATCGGCAGCCAAACATCGGATACAAAGAATCTTGTGTACGGAGTTCCACAAGGCTCCGTGTTGGGGCCCATCCTCTTCACGATGTACACCCGCCCTCTCAGTAACATCATCTCGAACTGTGGCATGAACCACCACCTCTACCCTGTTGACACCCAGCTGTACATTGCAGTCAACGTTCGCTCGCCAACATCAGTGTCTTCAGTGAAAGAAAGCATCCAGGAATGCAGCAACCAAGTTCACCTTTGGATGACTGCCAACTTTCTCAAAGTCAATGAAGAAAAAACAGAGGTACTTGTCATCACGAAACCCTCGCTGACTGAGATCGCACCCTCTTCGTTCAACATCATCGGAGAGACAATCACATCTAGTGCATCAGTCAGGAATCTTGGAGTCATGCTCGATAGCAAGTTAAGCATGGCCGATCAAGTGAGAAACATCTGCCAAAAGTCATTCTTTCATCTCCACATGATTCGTAAGATCCGAAATTTCATCACTGAAGACGCCGCTCGACAACTTGTTCACGCCAATGTTATGAGTGAGTGAGTGAGTGAGTGAGTGATGGGGTTTTACGGCTCTACCCAATCCGATCGGATGATACGGGCGCCAGAACAGAAGGCCCGGGACCGGGGTTTCCCCCTACTCTTATCGATAAATCCCAAGGGTTCTTTATCCTGCATACAACCATAGACAGTAGTACACAGCGCCCGGCCTTGTTACGCAGTTGGGCAGCACTGCAGAGTCACCGAAGAATTACCATTATAATTCACAATCATAACGCCCGCGGCCTGATCAGGTCTCGAACACTGGACCTCGACCCCCACGGTCGGCATTGGATTGTAGTCAGCGGTTTAACCCACTGAGCTATCATATGGGAGAATGGCTTCCATTACAAAGTATAGGAGGCAAACGTCCGCTGAAGGCTTGCCGTGATTGGTCCCGTTCCCCTCGTGAAGCTATCGATTTCAGCCAATCAGAGCAGATCATCTTCGCCATAAAAGGACACCTTTGTTGTTTACGAAACGAAAGCGCATGTGTGGTGCACTCTGGCTGACCTTTTCACTGTTTCAGGATGAGAAACATTGTAGGTGTCCTAGAAAATCGCTTGTTAAAATAAGAAAAATAGCGAAAAATATTTTTTTTTCGCGCCTGACTGGTGGCAAAATGATTATTCTATCTATTTCCTAATTAGCAATATATCTCCCGCGAAATCGTTAGCGATGATATTCCTTGTGTGGGCCAGGCATAGGAATCATTTTTGGTGCATCAAATAACGATTCAAAGTCCATTTTTAACCAGTTCTCCCGCCCTTTAAGGGGGTTTGTGTTTTAGGCACAACGCTAAGAACAGAAGTTGTATTGGGCAGAGTGGATGCTTCACGAAGGGTGATAGAAAGGCAGGGGCACCGAATAGCACAGCGGGTTAAAACCGCTGTCTGCAATCCTATGCCGACCGTGGGGGTCGAGGTCCCGGGTTCGAGACCCGATCAGGCCGCGGGAGTTATAATTGTGAATTATAATTGTAATCCGTTATAATTGTAATTCTTCGGTGACTCTGCAGTGCTGCCCAACTGCGTAACAAGGCCGGGCGCTGTGTACTATACTGTCTATGGTGGTATGCAGGATAAAGAACCCTTGAGATTTATTGATAAGAGTAGGGGGAAACCCCGATCTCGGGCCTTCTGTTCTGGCGCCCTACGTATCACCCGGGCCGAATGGGTTGGGTGGAGCCGTAAAACTTCATCACTCACTCTGTGATAGGAATGCTGTGATCCGGGAACTTTAATAGCTTTTGGGTAAGGTCAATTCTGAAGGAACACAGTCCTTCAGAGTATCAGCTCCCAATAGGAGATCCATCCCCAATGTATGACAAACGACAATTAACGCTTTGGGGGCGATGGGCTATAGTAACGGTAGCCATGCCTGCCGTCGGGATCTCATCACCCGACGCAGACAACAAACGAGGGGCATGTATGGTGTCTCCATGTATGGTGTTTATTCTGAGGCATGGATTGTAAAGCATGAAAATTCAATAAAAACAATTCTAAGGAATATAATTAAGAATACGGGTAATTTTGGGATGTGACCCAATTGCTTTCTTTGATGTTTTCAGATAATGAAGTATTCTCTAAGTACTTAGTACTTTGTCTCCAAATATTAAAGTTTTCAGCGCACATTAAACATATATACTGTAGATAAGTATCGAGACGGGCTTCTCTCTGTTAGTCAGATCAGCTAGACATCAGTCTATATCTTTATCGGCTATTGCGAAAAAAAGAGGTCATAGCGTGTCGCCTAGCTGAGCCACTCGCAGTTTCGCACAAAACGTAAAATAGACGTCTATCCGACATAAAATGCATGCTATAATGTGAGTAAAAGTACAGAATCGATAAAACCGAAGCCAAATCTTCTAAAGGATTGTTAATTTGTTCACTATTTGAGCCTTTTCGGTGCGCCGAATCGGAATCTGCAATAATCGAGCGAACAAATGACATTGTTGCCATGGCAACGGTTGGTGCGTTCAAGAAGTTTGGGGAAAATATTACGGCTGTTATTTATGTAAAAATGTAACCTATTATCAAATTATCTCACAGCACTGCTTCTCGGA
>KB295744.1:92652-160315 GCA_000328365.1 Capitella teleta | reverse complement strand
CGAAGCGCATGTGTGGTGCACTCTGGCTGACCTTTTCACTGTTTCAGGATGAGAAACATTGTAGGTGTCCTAGAAAATCGCTTGTTAAAATAAGAAAAATAGCGAAAAAAAAATTTTTTTTCGCGCCTGACTGGTGGCAAAATGATTATTCTATCTATTTCCGAAAAGAAAATAAAAAAATATCCAGGGGTTTAGTCGCAGGACACGCTGATATAACAAGGCCCATTGTAAAGGATTGGGAACTCGGTGTTTCATCACTGCTCCTGACATCACACCTAATTAGCAATATATCTCCCGCGAAATCGTTAGCGATAATATTCCTTGTGTGGGCCAGGCATAGGAATCATTTTTGGTGCATCAAATAACGATTCAAAGTCCATTTTTAACCAGTTCTCCCGCCCTTTAAGGGGGTTTGTGTTTTAGGCACAACGCTAAGAACAGAAGTTGTATTGGGCAGAGTGGATGCTTCACGAAGGGTGATAGAAAGGCAGGGGCACCGAATAGCACAGCGGGTTAAAACCGCTGTCTGCAATCCTATGCCGACCGTGGGGGTCGAGGTCCCGGGTTCGAGACCCGATCAGGCCGCGGGCGTTATAATTGTGAATTATAATTGCAATCCGTTATAATTGTAATTCTTCGGTGACTCTGCAGTGCTGCCCAACTGCGTAACAAGGCCGGGCGCTGTGTACTATACTGTCTATGGTGGTATGCAGGATAAAGAACCCTTGAGATTTATTGATAAGAGTAGGGGGAAACCCCGATCTCTTGCCTTCTGTTCTGGCGCCCTACGTATCACCCGGGCCGAATGGGTTGGGTGGAGCCGTAAAACTTCATCACTCACTCTGTGATAGGAATGCTGTGATCCGGGAACTTTAATAGCTTTTGGGTAAGGTCAATTCTGAAGGAACACAGTCCTTCAGAGTATCAGCTCCCAATAGGAGATCCATCCCCAATGTATGACAAACGACAATTAACGCTTTGGGGGCGATGGGCTATAGTAACGGTAGCCATGCCTGCCGTCGGGATCTCATCACCCGACGCAGACAACAAACGAGGGGCATGTATGGTGTCTCCATGTATGGTGTTTATTCTGAGGCATGGATTGTAAAGCATGAAAATTCAATAAAAACAATTCTAAGGAATATAATTAAGAATACGGGTAATTTTGGGATGTGACCCAATTGCTTTCTTTGATGTTTTCAGATAATGAAGTATTCTCTAAGTACTTAGTACTTTGTCTCCAAATATTAAAGTTTTCAGCGCACATTAAACATATATACTGTAGATAAGTATCGAGACGGGCTTCTCTCTGTTAGTCAGATCAGCTAGACATCGGTCTATATCTTTATCGGCTATTGCGAAAAAAAGAGGTCATAGCGTGTCGCCTAGCTGAGCCACTCGCAGTTTCGCACAAAACGTAAAATAGACGTCTATCCGACATAAAATGCATGCTATAATGTGAGTAAAAGTACAGAATCGATAAAACCGAAGCCAAATCTTCTAAAGGATTGTTAATTTGTTCACTATTTGAGCCTTTTCGGTGCGCCGAATCGGAATCTGCAATAATCGAGCGAACAAATGACATTGTTGCCATGGCAACGGTTGGTGCGTTCAAGAAGTTTGGGAAAAATATTACGGCTGTTATTTATGTAAAAATGTAACCTATTATCAAATTATCTCACAGCACTGCTTCTCGGAGAAAAAAAAAAGATCAAACAAGCAAAACAAAAACAGATCAAGGAATGCATTGTTATCGGAGCTGTTTGAAACATTGAATGTCGACTCAACACAATCAAATTCTTGGAGACTTAATATCTATTGTACACATGAAATCAGGTTTCCAAAGCTGTATTTCATACCCTGACAGATCCGGTGCCTTTTAAAGGGCTTTGCTTACATCAAAGATCCTACAGTTTCGCTATAATTATGTCTAGGATCTTTGATTACTCACAATTCCGCACAATTTACATTAGTTCTAAGATATAATTATCTAAAATAATATCAATCCTTCGATCTATGGTTGTGTTTTGAAGACTTTACAGACAACATGTTCCACTGATCCTCAGCCCATTTCACAATTATTGACTCCTCTTAAATGGCAGGTTGAAAATGTGTGCTCAGACTACCCCCTCCCCACCCTCATCTGTATGCTTAAAAGTTCACTCCTTAATGTTTAATCGAAACCTGTTACCAATTAATAGTAAAAATAGGGTGAATTCATATCGATAATAAAAAACACGATTAACATTATTTGACGCTTCGGTTGTCACTTGTCAGTAATTGAATTGCCAAAATGCTTGCTTATTATTTTCATTGATAATATTGATTGGCTCTTCTCGCTCATACCGATTGTTCATGGGTCTAGTATTTTGAACCGAAGGAAGAATTGAATTGCATCCTCTCCTGCTCAAACAAAGCGTACAAAACACATGGCGTTTACAAACATGCAGGGCTGCAGTATTTGCGGTACGACAATATATCATGAGCGCATTTGGGAGTAAGGGAGGGTGATGAACATGCACTGGCGTATTCAGGCCAAGGGCGGAGTGGCGATGGCCACCCCCTCAGCCATGAAAAAAAAAAAAAAAAAAAAAAAAAAAAAAAAAAACGATCAATAATTATAGTGAAGAAATACAATAATGTAGCATTGAATCATTCGCACAGGAAGAGATTTGGTGCGGGTAAACTTTAATGTTCGTACAACATACACTGTCATACAGCATTCGCGAATCTGCAGGAGAGAGGATTGAGCTATGGAGCATGGGTGGGCGCGACAGTGGTGCGCCACGAGCATGAACAGAAGCTTCTTGAAATCGACATCGCCATTGAACATATTTATTTCGTGTAAATAATTATATTTGATGTCCCACAACCAAACAGTCGAATGTCGCGAAAAATAGTTTGTGAATGATCATGAACGGAACATTTGTGCCTATTCTTTTGCATATTCGGAAGTCTACGGACTGATATTAAAATACAAAAATAAACAAAAACAAAAAACAGATGGTAGAGTGCGACCTATTGCCTTTGCGGGACGTTCATTCAACAATGTCGAAACAAATTATTCCACTACCGAACAAGAGTTACTTGCTGTTATGTGTACAATTAACCAATATCGTGTATGTCTCGAAGGTCGAAAGTTCACTTTGCATACCGATCATTCCGCTCTGCGGTGGATTCATGGTTTAAAGGATCCCTCTAACCGCCTTGCTCTCTGGATCGCTTGCATTCAACAATTCGAATTTGACGTTGTTCATGTAGAAGGGAAAGATAATGTTGTCCCTGACGCATTGAGTAGGCGACAATACCTTGAAACTCATACACCTGCTGATCATTTTCCTGATATACAGGTGTCGTTTAATTAACGCTGGTGAAGATATGTACCCCTCGAATTTCATTAATATTCGTATGTGTTGTGTACAGTGCCTATAACGCATGCTATATGTGAAATTCATAACTTTTCATTCATATACGGCCAAGTTCTCTCATCGCATTTCGGATACTACAGTATCCGATTGAAATCAAACTAACGACCATATTCATGATGACGCAACAACAATGCCAGTTACTCATAATATTGCTGCCATCACATGAGGTTCAAAACGACGAGATCGTTTGCTTCTATCTGCCGAACCTTGTAATCGAGAACTAATTATGTCTCAAAACTTCACATCTGCTGAGATTCAGCAAAGTCAGAAGCGTGATGCTGACATCACCCAGATATTGAATTTCATGCGCACCGTAATCTTCCGACCGATGGCAGAGCAGATGAATCAAATACGAAATGTGCGCGATAATTTGGACAATTGCGTCTTATGACACATTTTCACAATGATCGATGTCATTGGTTGATGTATAGTAACAAAGGATGCAAAACGTTATAATTATCAGTTGCTACAATTACTTCTCACAGAGAAAGCAAAAGGGGAAAAATGACATCGATCGTAATGCATTCGCATATTCATCAGCTCCAAGGTCTCGAGAAAGGAACGAGCTCGCTCTTGCGTTCGATATCATTTGGAATGACATTCTTCCTTCATCAGATGTTTCGAATGTCCTTTCAGAACTTCCCACGGAGGTGGAGGTGGCAAGACGGATGCCAGGAAGCTGGGACTGGAGCTCCGAGCCCTCGCTACTCAAGTCTACGATCTGACTCGCAGTGGCGCTCAGCCAACAAGGGAGGCGACACCTCAGGAGTAAGAGCATAAAAGTAACATTCTTAATGATACCTGGGTAGGTTCATAATCAATAACATTCAACAAAAGAGTATCAATTATACAATCATTTTGTGCCCAACAACAAACAACGTAGTCAATTAAACATGGTTTAAGAGTAAAAGGGATCGATGTTTGGCATGCATTTGCGCACAGCCAATATTTCAATGCAGTACATCATAGACATCGATAAACACGTGTAGGTAAATGAGTTGAATATATTATTCACAAAAAAAGGACAACATTCTTGCCATTAAAAAGTCAATAACATCCATTGCGATTTTCCGCAACCTGGCTGCTCGCACATCTGGCGCGTTGAGTGCCAGCTGACGCCGCACCGACGAATCATGCGGCCAAGCCACAGCGTAAACAAACCGCAGAACGACATGCAGCATGGTGCGTAGTGGGATTGAAGTCATGCTACGATGAAGTTCGCCATCAGGAGGGTGCTCATCCTGGCGCTAGGATTCCACGTTCTGGCGTTCATGTACGTAGTGGAAATCCTGAAGAAACGAGGAGAGCGAGAACTGGTCCATCTCCTTCCAGACAAGGTGAAAAGGGTCGATGTTGCTGATGAAGACCCCACCGCTGTCTACAACCACAGTGTCACTACCTCAGCTCCCCTGCCGCAGGTGACAGTTGAATCCCATGTAGACTCAACCAGGATTCTTGCAAAGAGAATTGAGGGTCTGGAAACCATCCTCAAGCCGGCTGTGGATGCTCTGAATGAACACTACTTGTCACACAGTAAGGATGCCGTAGACGCCTATTCCTGGAAGGATATCACACTTGGGCGGAATCGGATCCATGGACATGAGTATGCCATGTTACAGGTCTTGCAACAGGAGTTCCCTCATATTGACACCATTCCATTGGTTGCCGATGTGGATGACTTAGAGCAATACCTTCTGCCCTATTATTATCATTACAGCTCCAATAACTGCTCGTCCAGTCCATTCGGATTGAAACGCGAGTCAAATGTGCTGAAATGGATGTACAACGCGTCTTGCAAGCCTTACATAGTGGATACTCTCAAACCAGTGCCGTTCAAATTCCGGACTCGTGGCTTAAGAATATGGAACTACGCCGGATATCTGAAGGATCCTTCTAAAATCCTTGTCACATATCTTGCAATTGCTCCGCATGCGTTGGTCGACAAATACGGTGACGTCACGACTCACAACGTGACATTGGTCCCGGAGCGGTGCGACTCATCCAAGGGCTGGGACCCATCCTCCTTCCATGCCGATCAAGTGCCGGGTTATAAAGCGGTGTTTTCTATTCATCAGAAGTATGGCAGGGACGCTACACATAATAACTTGGAGGATTTGACCAGGCTTGCTCCGTACGTGCCCTTTGTGCGTGATAACCCAGCCATTATGGTGCACTCATCCTACAGTAACATTCTTTTGGAACTGCTCACAATTAGTCTGAAGCGAGTTGTACCGGAGACGGTACGCAGTGACATAGTGTACCAACCAGCTGGGACCCACTGTTCTCTGCCTTCCATGTTTAATACTCAGTTGATGTCATATTACGTAAGGAATGGTCTACATAACGAGCCTGCTACCAGGGAGGTCATTCTCATGATTAGACCACCAAAAATGCTGAGGAATCAGACGGATTTCTACGACAAACTGCTTGCCAGAGTGAAGCAGGAGGCGTCTGTTATACAGAGCAGTTTGTTGGTGTTGGAGTTCACTGATATTAATTCCCATGGCATGGCCCTGACACGCGAGCTCTTCAACAAAGCTCTAATAGTCATTGCCATTAGGTCAACTCCTGCCTTGTCAAATCTTTATTTCTCACAACCGGGTACTGTTCTAATTGAAGGTCATTGTCCGGATGCATCTAATGTGCCTACTTCTTTGAGTTATGCTGCATTTGCGCAGGTTTTAGCCTTGCGATATTACGCCGTACTGCAAGGAAACTCTTGTATGTCGCCTGAAGTGAGCGATGACTTTGCAAAACCGATTCGATTTTATATGAAGAATTTGAAAGCATTCCAAAACGATGGTGCGCTCAATTGAGTTGAACAGCTTGGCAAATTAATACACAATGGTGATTCATTTACATTTTTTTTAATGTTCCAGATTGTTGAATGATAAATAGCTAAATAATTATGGCTTGCAGCTTTGTATGCATGCATGAGTTTCACGATTGTTCAAATTGGATGTAAATGGCACAATTATATGTACAGTGAAACCCCTGGATTGTCACTGCCGATATGGTGTACGGGCATCTGACAACTTGAGTTCTTGAACCACACCCTTGTGGTATAGTGTCACACATGTTTACTTGTATGCATGGGTGAAAGGGGGCAGCTGATGCAGTATGAATATTTTATTAAAAACAATCGCACATCACCAACTTGTTAAACAATAAAGCGAATGGAGGTCGATAGAACGCTGCAAGGCATGTACAGTGCACAATCGTTTTTATCTCATGTGCACGAAATAGCGCTGTAGTTCCCACGAATTTAACGATCTCGTGGGCACAAGATGAAAAGAGGGAAAAAAGGGGGAAAATCCTTATAATAAATAAATATTCCAGAAATTAAAACAATAAAAATTACGTATGCCCTATTCGATCAGGCCACCGCATACATTCCGTGCTCGAGCTATGCTGCTATGTAATAATAATATTATCAGGTATACATTGATTTTTTGGAAATATGACCTACATCAATTGTAGTCTATTCGTCAGCGGCGATCTCAGATCTGTATATGAGAATATTCAGACAACATTCAGTCTACATCAATTTATAATTGGTGTGCCACAAATTAATTCCTAATATTAATTTGTTCGAATTAATTCCTAAAATGAATCAATTTATGGAACATAATTGAATCTATTTTAAGAATATAACACAGGTGTCATGTGTTGCCACCTTCGGGTAAAAAGCCAGATTAATAGTTTTAAAAGACATCAGTTTAAGTTTAAAATTGTCGATTGATAGACATGAGCGTATTTCCAATAGTAAAACAGTCCATTAGTAGACCATTCCATTACAACATTTCCTACAAAAGTCCTTTTGCGCGAAGTTAAAACTTCGACAGTACGCCCCGAACGCAGTCAGTTCCTGGAATCACATTTCCTTACGATTGTGGTAAAAGCAACCAGAGAGCCTTGCCTGTCCATAAACGCATGATAGAAGCGTAAGGACGTGGAGTTGCCGCCTACCAGTGCTCTCCATCCTTTGCGATAATGTGCCAGCTGATGTGCCTCGTCTAATGATCTCATCTCATTCCAGTCCATGGTTTGATGTCGATTGTCGATCCGTTAGTGCGAAGCAACCTGTTTTTGTGGTGTGGCTTAACCATTTCACTTTTCTCTTTTTTAGCTATTGTAATTAGCTCATTGTGCTGGCCTGTGATGTTTTAGACCTCTGTTCCTGATGTCTTTCTTTCTCATTCGGTTACGGTATAGGTAATGTTTAGACACTTGATAGGATAAAAATCATAGCGCATGAACATAATACATGTAACCATAACACTATTCTAATTCACTTGTGAACGAGGTGAATCATCCCCTGCATTATCAATCGTCTATTATCGTCAACACCGATGTCATAAATGCTACCAAGCAACGGGCCAACATATCCGACGGGTTAGCGTTCTCGCCTTGAGAGACTAGGTCATTAACCTTCTATTCTTGGGTAACTCCTGCGCACTGGAGTTACACACAGAGCTGCGCAATGTATCGTTTTCTTACACCATTCGTGCTACAATGTGCTACAATGTTATGTTATGTGCATGTATTCTACTATTTTTCCAGTCACATTTATTTCCAAGTTGCATGTCTTTGCCCACACGATTTTAATCAAATAACCCGAAATTCGCTTCGCGTTTGCTTCATTTCTGCAGACACAATACGCGTATTCTTAGAGCTGCCTTTGAGGGGCTTTCTTGTGTGCCTTTTCTTTCCCTTTCTGGGGGACCTGCATTATAATAATATCGGATTCTTGCATAAGGTCAACGAAGTTTACCTTCAAATTAAACATATTGTGTTCCCGCTCAGTTTATATTGCTCGGTGTTAATACGGTTTAGACCATGTTTAAATATAGGTGCAAAATATATAAAATATAAATACTAATATATAAAAAAATATTACATAAGATGATAATCTGGCAGAAAAACAACATTGAAGGTGCTGCACATACATTGTATTTGAGCCAGTCGGCTTAATTAAAGCGGACCTCTGATTGTTTTGAACGAGTAGCGGACGACGGAGGATTTACCCTTAATAAATACGCATTATGCGCCCTTTGACTGACATATTTTTATACACTACGCTTTCTGTGGGCTAATTCCTAGATACATACATCGAATTTGATAGGTTTAAAATCTCGCTTTTTTTCTCGCGTTCGATTTCAAAATGTGGTGACGTGACAAAAGTAACCCTCCTATTGTTAACAAGTGGAGCCGTCGAGTGAGCAGATTTTTCAGCAGTTTTAATAAAAGAAATCTCGTACTCATCTCGTTTCTGCCTGAGCCGGAAATTCCTATTTTAATTTGTCGAGAATATAAAACAAAAAAGGTCTTTCGTTACTCACAAAAGCTAGTTGAATCGATCTAAAAATATTCCGAAATGAACAGAGGTTCTCTTAATTAAACTTCAACCTTATTTCAACAACATTAATTCAAACTTCTATGCCAGTAAATGTACGTCGAAGAACCGTAGTATTTTAGTCATATTTTACAGTGTAAGGAGCGATGTGGGAAACTGATTCCAGGTAGGATTATATAGTCATAGTTCGAACAAATTCACGCAGCTTTCTTTTGCACATACCTGTCACAACCGATGCCGCAGATTCGCGCATAAAAGAGAAGCGCTGCTGCTTCACGTAGATCTGCCGTCGGAGTCATTCCACCTCGTGGTCACTTGCAGCACGATGCAGCTGAAAATAATTGCATTGTTCATCTGTGTGATGTCGACATCTTTATCAGGATCAGATGTGTACCCCGATTATGAAGATTACAACTACATTGAACGTGACGGAGATCTAAACCTGGCCTTTTACAACTTGTTGCGTTACGGGCGCCGCTGTGAAACACCGACACTTAGGTATATTTGGATCAACATAAAACTGGATTACGTGGTGAAGAACATCAATGCCAGAGAAGACCTGTTGCCGAACATAACCTTGGGCCAGATCATTTTGAATAATTGTGGAGACCCATTAATCTCGCTGCGAAAGACTATGCAGTTCTTACCAAGTGCCAGGGCTGAAGTTGGGAACTCTTCGCGTGGTTTGGCGTATCGAAAGCCTTTTGAAGCCGTGGGTATATTTGGGGCCCCCCTGAGCGATGTGTGTGTCGCGATAGCACCACTGTTGGCTGCCTATGAGATACCATTGCTGTCTGTCAGGGCAACGAGCGATGATTTGAGAGACAGAAACCGATTTCCAAATTTCATGCGAATGGTGCCACCCGAGAAGATTTCTGTTCAAGCCTTAGTTCAACTAGCCTTACACTTCAATTGGACTTATATCACAGTTCTCTATGCTGATGGGTCATACAGTACCAATGCGTTCAACCAGCTGAAAATAGCCTTGAGGAAAACGGAGATATGTTTGGCTTTCACCAAGCAGATGTCTATGTTGGATTCTGAAGAGGCATATCTGCGGCTAGCCAAGAAACTGAAAACCGATTACACCAATGCAAGAGTCATATTCATGTTTAGTCCAATTGAACAACAACGTTTGCTACACCGTGCCATGGATACGTTGAGTATGCATCACATGTTCATCTTCGTCACTCTCGATATGTTTTCTGAAAATCCCGATTTTAATATCGGTGGGATAAAAGCGTTGAAGAAAAAAGGGAAATGTCCGGGATTTGCATCACATCTTAAAAAGGCTAATCCGTGGATGTTCCCAGATGACCCGTGGCTTCGTATGGCTTGGGAAGCATACCATAAATGTAGTTGGGACGTCAATAAGAGCAGCAACGAATCCTGTCACCAATACACCACGATGCCAAGAGCAATCGTGAGCTTTGATAAGGACGATGCCACCATTAGTGATGCGATCCACGTCTATGCTCTTGCACTTCATCACATGATTTCCGATAAATGTCCAGAACAGTTCTCAAACAAAAATACCGAAGCGCTCAGAAATTGCGTTAAAGGCTCAGAACTGTACAACTACATGAATAATGTGTCCTTCCCAGGCTGTGATGGATACATCGAATTCGCAGATGAAGGTAGCGTTGCAGGATCGTATGTATTCAAAACTTACAAACTGCAGGAGAATGGAGAATATGGTTTCAGCACTGTGGGCTTCTGGGATGAGCGAACCGATGCGTTTTCTATTGACACAAGTCTTTTGAACTGGGATATGTTTCTTCCTGAGAACACCGTGGAAGTGAGCAATGAGACACAGATCCCTGTATCGAAATGTTCGAAGCCCTGTCCATTAAAGCAATATTACATACACAAAGAGGTCCAATGTTGCTGGGAATGCAAAGCGTGTAGAAGTAATGAAATCGTCATCAACGCCTCCAAATGTGACTCTTGCCCACCTTTCACCTGGCCTGACCTTGAGACAGCTACTACCTGTATCACAACCAAACCAGAGTATCCAAAACTGACCCAGCCTCATGTCTTAGCACTCTTCAGTTCGGCAGTTCTCGGTCTGTTCGTAGCGACCACGGTGACCATCGCCTATACGGTACACAGAGATCATCCACTGATCCGAGCAACTAGCAAGGGTCTTTGCTATTTAATCTTAGCAGGGTCCTACGTTACCTCAAGTACAGTGCTTCTTTACGCCACGAAACCGACGAAAGCCGTTTGCTTCCTGCAAGATGTAGGCTTCCATATCGGAGTCCATCTCCTTTTCGGCCCTCTGATGATCCGAACAATCCGAATATTCAGAATATTCTCATCGGGAAAGCGTTCGGTGCAACGTCCGAAGTTCGTTTCATCCTCTTCGCAGATAATATTGGCCCTCAGTCTCATCATGGTCCAGGTAATTGATATGTCTTTATTATTTAATATTTAAATGCATTTAAATACATGATTATTGAAGGTGAAATCGGCCAATGAGTATATGGTATTGCGATACGTACATTGTATGTAAGCTTTGACGAACAATCGACAAAACGTATGCATGGATTGCAGTACAGATTGCTCCGACAAGCAACTTTAAGCAAAGCAATGGTGCAGAAATACTCAGCTTTCGAGAAACAAACGTGTCACGCATGCAAGACGTGTAGGGGAATCGTGGCTCTCTTATTGTTGTTTATTGGCGTTTCGGGTATGATTCTCATGGATCATGAATTTTTTATTGCCTGGTGTCGTATCTCTGGTTTTGTCCCAGTCAATGCATTATCTACTCTATGGGTGTGTTCAAAAACCTATATAAGAGAAGTAAAAGCACGTCCTATATAGGTACGTATAATGTGCATGCTTACATGCATGTATACAACGTATATTTATGAGGCTCCGTACTTGTTTGGTGTGCATATAACTATATAGGTGTAAGTCGTCGTGATTGAGTTCCTATCAGCATTGCTTGAATTTTGAATTTCAAGTTAATCACTAGTATCACTTTCGGCAATGAGCATTGTGAATGTACGATGAATCTTTATCAGAGTCATTGCTCAGCGGAATATCATCCAGAAAGTCGAACTGCATGAAACAAGAACCCCTGACTTCATTGCACCGTCATCTCAATTGATAGAGAGCACTGAGCAGCCAATTAACGCACAATGCTCTCTATAATGCAATGTTCGTCTCTCTTTGTACAAAATTGTGTGCACCTGTAATAATTATTATTTTGTGTTCTAATATTTCGCAGTCTTTATTGATCATCGGAGCTCACACTACCCGACCAACATCGGTGGGTTTACAGCAAGGTGTGCCAACAGAGCCAAGGGTGGACCTAGTGTGCATCCAACCGGGTTTCCTCATTCCTTTCAGCTGCAACCTGGTCGTCATCCTCGTGTGTGGAGTCTTCGGTTTCCTTTCTCGTAACCTGCCAGAGAACTACAACGAGTCCTGGTTCATCTTCGTCTCCGTGTCGACCACCATCTTCATGTGGGTCATTTTCCTGCCGACCAGTTACGCCTCTATCCACGCACACCAGCGCACCCTCATCCTCGGCTTCTGTTTGGTCCTCAACGTGTTCATCACCCTTGCTCTTCTTTTTGTGCCCAAGATCTACGCTGTCGTGTTCGTCGAACGAAATCAGATGCAGATCGCAGGGGGGCCGAAGTCCCGTGTGGGACCATCTCGGGTGTCGACTGCCACAACAATTACATGAATATTGAAATGCTACTGCACGCATAGTAGTCCAGTCAATGAAGCTTCAAAAAGGGGGGACCCGGACAAAATTGCAACAGAATTTATAATTAGTATACCGGATGCAGAATTGAAAGCTGCATAACATATCCAAAATCCCATAAAATCCGCGTTGCAGAAAATATCTAAAATTGGGTATGAAATCAGGTCACAGGGTAAAAATAGGGTTTAGCGTGTTTCTTAAAAGTATCATTTATGACATGGTAGAACCAATATTTACCACTCTAATTGTGCCCAAAATGTTAAACAGGTATTACTCTCAAGAAATATTCCAGTATAGCACTTAAATCCTAGGGGAAAAACTGACGACGCATCTTCACTCGTATTGTCAAAGTTGCTATAGAGAGCGGTTTGCAACTTACATCATATTGTAGCCCATGCAATTCACAATACGTGCATATTAAATATATTGGATACATAGTTAACCATACTGGAACAAAATCAAAATGACTTACCCGACCCCCTAAATGATGACTTCGGCTCATTTTTTTTTCTTCATATTTCTACATTTACAGCAGATAATTTGACCCGGACAGATTGGCAACACAATTAATATTTTTTTATGTTCCCTTTACAAACTAAACAGCTGAACATCACATCCCAAATCCGCTGAAATCCGCGTCGCATAAAGTACCTGAAACTGCTAATTAATTTTTGTCAACTAGGTGAATTTGGCGATATTGTTAAAATTGTGGTTTTTGACAAAATCAAAAGCATATTATTCTTGCATATGATGCTCATACATAATCTATATATCGACTTTAGATTGTGTAGTTAAAATAATATGTTTGATCAGATTAAGTGCTAATGTGGGTTTACATGGAGAGACAATGAAGACCCCAGACCCAGACCCCATAGTACTCTGACATAAGATTTCGGAACCAATAAAAATCGAAAAGTCCGAGGATTGACCTTGCAATGGAAGGGCGACCCGTACAAATTACAAGGGAATACAATGCCATCCATCCTACAATATACCTACTACCGCGGCAGGATTCTCAGCCAAGGCCCGCCCACTTTGCCTCCCAGTCTCTTCGTGCTCAACACTCAGTTTCCACACTTCCCAGTATGTGATCTAGACGTCTAAAGGTTTTGCTTTATGTCAGCTGATGCGTCCTCAGAAGCGTTCCATTCTGAGCCGTGCACTATAGCCTACAAGGTTTGCATGATGTAGTTATACTCATTCATAGAATAAAAAGAAGTTACGGCTTACGTTTTGTTCAGTCACCATGGATGGAAGAGTACATGGCGTTTCGCTCTCATTCCATACCTTACTTCTGGTAATAGTTGGTTCATACGTGTTGGTCTGATTTACGTCTGCATGGTGAGCCAATAGTAAATCACTGACCGTCCTTTTGAACCCCATTCGTGACCCAAACCAGAGCAAACTGTGAAAAAACTGTGAAAATATTCATTGACAGGTTCGCAGTCGGGATATGTATTGTGAGAGCATACGCACAGATTGCCGTCTGGAGGCCTTGAGTATACCATTACCTAAATTTGTACAGATGCAGAACACAGAACGCGTTTTTCTACTTTCAAAACAGTAGCATTGCAAGAGCCGCCATATTGTCCATTGAACTGAACAAGGTGGTTGAGTCTTGGGCTGTGAGACAAGAGTATGTACCCAGGGCGAAATGTCACATTCGTGCACGACTCTGATCATACCCTCGAGATACCTAATACCCATATGCCTCAACCACGACACGATACTGCTCGTATGTGCTTGAACAGGCGTTTAGTGTGTGTATGTAAAATCTGATGGGCGACCCAGATATGTACATGGTATCAAATCGACGGATCGCTTTTTACGCAAATACAATGTAGTCAAACCATAACCATATTGGAAAGATTCACAAAACAGCGAAGGTTGATAAATAGGGGGCACATGTATAGGGAAAAGAATTTTGCTATTATTTATTCATGTCCATAACTATGTTTACTATGGTTTACCTGGATATATGCGTAATTAGACGAGCTATCATTTACTGGAAATTTCAAGCCTATATATACAATACATCTTGAGACAAAAATGCAAATGTGAGGACCAAGTGTTGAAATGGATCTCTGAGAACGAGTTATCTTTGTATAATTCAGCAATTATTCTAATCAAACATATTACTTAACTACACAATCTAAGGCCGATATATAGATTATGTACGATCATCATTTTCAAGAATAATATGTTATTGAATTTGCCCCCCCCTCTCCCCCCCCCCAAAAAAAATATATATATATACAATTTTAACAATATCGCCAATTTCACCTGGAGGGCAAAATTAATTAGCAGTTTCAGGTACTTTATGCGACGCGGATTTTAGCGGATTTTGGATGTGATGTTCAGCTGTTTGGTTTGTAAAATGAACATAAAAAGTATTAATTGTTTAATAATTTTTTCCTCTATGATTCGAAAAATAGCAAGAAATTACGTGCTACACTGGATCATTCCTCGAGAGTAATACCTATTCAACATTTTGGGCACAACAACAGTGGTAAATATTAGTTTTACCATGTCATAAATGATACCTTTAAGAAACATACAAAACCTTCTTTTTTTTTTTTTTACCTCATGACCTGATTTCATACCCAATATTAGGTATTTCCGTAACTCGGATTTTGGATATGTTATGCTACTTTTAATTCTGCATCGGGTAAACTAAGTATAAATTCTGTTGCAATTTTGTCCGGGTCAAACCTTTAAAGACTGGATTATATATAGTACACTATACGTACTAAGTATTTAACCTATATTGCCCCTTTTCGTATTGTGACCTGTGAAGCAAGGGTTTATGACTTCCTACAGGCATCCCGATTCCTCTTATTCTTTATTGATTTTAATATTGTGCACTCTTGGGCTACATATGTATCATAATTTATTGTTCTTAAAGTGATTTATCTGTTATTGACCCATCACCATCGCAAGGGTCCGTCCCCAGGTCGGGGTTGGACCACCGCAACAAACAAGCCGCTGTGGACTCTAATCACTGCCTTTATGCCTCTATTTTATTCTCTCGCATTAAAGTTCGACTTTTGTGCCCAAGCAAAAATGTTTTTATTCAATTTATTTTTTTATTTATTTTTTTTTTTTTTTTTTTAACTTGCTACGGTACTTTGCAATTGTCATGTATCTGGTTTGTGTCCAGTAGCTGAAGTGTCTTTTACATAATTCGTATGTGCGTGCGTAATTTCCGATTAAACACCACTCAGTGAGTCTGCCAGCCAATCAGGTTTGCGTATTTGAGTGCATGATCTGTGTATAATGAAACCGTGTAAATAAACAAATAGCATAGATCACTGTCGCCATTCACCTAATAGTTAAAGGTTAACACAAGCAAAAAGTGAAATTATAGTTATGGTTCGGGCATATAGTAATATAGATATATAGATATATAGTCATTTTTGAGTCATTTACGGCTTCAGAATGCTTATCAAGTGAGATAGAAAAATAGTCAAGAGTCTCCTACCCACTCGCGTCGGGGTGTTATGACGTCACAACACCCCACCATAAACCCTAGGGTGCTAAAATTTTCATCGACACACTCACAATTACATTTAATTAATGTTGAAGAAACCAATGAACATGTTCAATTACGACTATAGTAATTGTAACACACACTTGATCGAATAGAAACCGTAACGCATATATAAGCATAATAATTATAATGCTATGTAGAGTACACCTGAGAATGAGGTAATATAGACTAAAACAATCAACCACACATCGATCGATCGGCACATAAATTGGCAAATATACTCAATTATATCGTTTTTTATCTGTTTTTATTGTTAAATTGTGTGAGAATCGGTCGATTCAAACTTCTTGTGATAAGTTATTAATCCTATGACTGAAGATAATAATGATTTATCATCATTTTCCGACTCGAGGCGACGATGCCGAATTGTTTGGGTTGATCCTTTACCACAGCAACCTTTTATGGTGCCGTTTAATTGCCTTGCGGAATTCCCGGGGTGTTATGACGTCATTTGCTAGATAATGGTTGGTCTTTAAGACCGAGTTGTAGCGGTGATATGCGTAACTGCCAACTGCAGACACCGATATGTGTATAGACAATAGCAGTTCTTGTGAATACATTCTTTCGCACATTTAAACGCTTGTAATCATAACGTCAAACCAGCATGTTCACTGGTCTCCGGCGCAACTGAAAAGAAGCACCGGCACACACCGATGAAAACTTACCCACCCCTATTTTGGTCCATCCATTTCACTCGATTTCACATGACGTCACTGAGATACCACATGTCATCGGTGTGTGTCTGTGTCATTATATATATGACTAGGGAACCAGTGAAACCAGCAAGGCGCTTCCAATTGCATTGTGAATCTATTGTGCACGATTTAAACGCTCAAATACGTAAACGTCATTAGTTGGCAGACTCACTGAGTGGTATAATTAAGGGAAAAGTCACGGGAAAAAGATTGATATCGTGAGATAAACAAGTTCGAGGTATTCTGGAGCCAAATATCGGACGAGACGAAGTCGAGTTCAGTTATCTGGCTTCAGAATAACGAAAACTTGTTTATCTGAAGATAATCATGGAATTCCGAGTGACTTTACCAGATTATGCCATGAAAACACAACTTGACTCAATTGAGTTGACATAAACAGAATTTGACTGCGCGCCATCTTGAATAGTTATTCATATACAATGGATATCATACAAATCTTTCTCAGAGCCCAATAAAACGATTATTGGATCTTCAGTATCAATTAACATAAGATATATATACTTCTAGAACAATGTCAATTTCCACTAAAATAGATTGAAATTCGCCAATATAACAAACAAATGCTCGAATAAATGACCTTTGACCTGTCTGACCAACATAGACAAAGATGCAATCACTTAAGGACCGTTTAACATGGATAACATGTTACTTCCACCTGGCTAACATCGGTGCCATAAGAACTCTCTGACAAAAGGTTCGACAGAGAAACTCATACACGCCTTTGACTCGTCTAAGCTGGATTTTTGCAACTCTCTTCTCGCAGCTCTACCTGAATACTACATCTGTAAACTACAAGGGATCCACAACGCATTCTGACGCGCACGCCCAGACGTTACCATATCACGCCGGTTTTAAAAGAACTCCATTGGCTCCCTGTGCGCTTCAGGATTGAATTCAAACTGTACGTTTTAACTTGGAAGGCATTACATGACCAGGCTACTCACTATCTGTGCAATATCCCAACTTTGTATTCTCCTGAATGCAACCTCCGCTCAATCGACCAAAGTGTGTGCCAAGCGCGAGAACACAACTGGGAAGACGTGCTTTACAGCAAGCACGAGCTTGTGGAATCGGCTGCCATTTTATCTTAGAACAATTGACTGTCTCGATGCTTTTAAAATTGATCTTAAAACGTTCCTCTTTTACAAAGCTTTTTAACTATTTCATTGTATATTAATTTTTACTCAGTGTTATTCGCGCATTGAGTGGTACATGTACCAGAAATGCGCTTTTATAAGAAATAAATTTTATTAATTAATTTATTTATTATAACTGCGCGAGAAACAAAAATTATAGAAAGCGCATAATTATCTGATCTGATCCTGTTTTCAACACATGCATTTTAAACACATTGAAACATATTATGTACTTTTTGCGCTTCAAAAGAAATAAGGAAACAAGGAATGTTATCTGCATATAGGCAATAATTAAGCAACGCTTTGAGCAGGGAACTTTAAAGGCATCTGCTTTGAGTAGGCCATCATAACGTTCAATCAGCCATTGCGTTATGAAATTGCATTTTGTGATCTTAAAGATCAACCATAATGCCAGAGATAGCGCCAAATTTACGAAATATACACCCTAATTAATCATTACAGCACAAAATACTAATTACCAGATATCATTAACATGGTATAAACGATACGTGAATAGCGCATATTCAGTGCTTCTAATTCTGCTGCCAAATCGGTTTGGTTCACATACTTGCCGCTAGCAGAGCTGCAAACGATGTCATAACACCCCGTAAATCCATGAGGCTATGGACACAGGCACACACCGATAACAGGTGGTATCTCATTGGCTGCTATTTATAACAACATTTAGTCAACTGGTCATATTCAGCAAATACTGTGAATTAATTTTCATTTGCCTCGCCTTGTGCGCCATCTTTGGAATTCCGAGTGACTTAAGTCATGTGAAACCGAGTGAAATGAATGTACCAAAATAGGGGTGAGTTTTTCATATCCGTGTGTGCCGGTGCTTTTTTTGGTAGCGCCGAAGACCAGTGACAGGGACCCACCTGATTACGCGCACACAGAAGCTATTCGCGATCACTTAATTACAACTCGCATTTAATTGTTCCTCGCAACTTCCCCCCTCATTCAAAATTAACGTTTTATTCGATTTCTCCGTATAAATGGGTGCACAACAACTTAGTGAATCTATATCAGGTATTAATTTATTGGAATAATGGATAAATTTGAGCAATTTTGCCTACTATGTATATGCAGGGAGATTCAAAAGTATATTTACAAGTAGTGGGGATTTTTCCAGCTTTCGTAATGTGTTAATTGCAAAAAAGCTCTTTTCTCTGAAACCGCGCTATGTACCCAAATATAATCATCATTTATAGTTACAGTAGCCTCTTATCTTGACACCTATGTCTTTTATTTTAGTTGTTTTCTTCAAATAATTTGATAATTACGAAACAACGACACTGCGTCGTAAATCGCTTAATTTTCATTCGTGATCTTCGCAATTAGGCGCATTCAACTGGTAGTTTGTCTGAATACAATGTATAATCGTACATGTAGTAGCAGTGGTTGATGATTTCATGAATCGTTGCTTCCATCATTCACTTGACACCGAATGGACACGTGGCCATTACAACATACCAGCATAACCCAGTAAAGGGAAACACACTTTTCTAGTGACAGAGTGATAACACTGAATGCTTTTGAAGCATTAATTGCTAAATAGATGCGCTATATGACAGTGCATATATGCCATGCACATATACGATCGACCTAAATTAAAATTGGCTGAGAAAGTGACATAGTATGTATCAAGATCGACGTAAATTTAATGCATAAAATAATTGCGTTTTATGCAATATTTTTCGTCAGAATTTCTGGCGAGTAAAAAACATATTTGGCAAGTCCATTTAAAAGGTAATTTAACTTTAAAACAAAACCCTATCTATATGGGTGCCTCTTTGAAAAGGAATATGAATACAGTGTACTATAATTTAACTATTAATTATTGGCTGGCAGCAACCGACAGCACTCTACCGTTCTCTCTAGATTAGCTCCCATTGTTTCGATTCGTCAATCCTTTTCTTGCACTGGCGTCATCGCGCATTGAGTGGTACATGTACCAGAAGTGCGCTTTTATAAGAAATATTTTTTTGTTTATTTATCCCAGTGATTTTTTCTGAAAGCCAAACGTCAGAGGGGGCAGAGGGCCGGTGTGCGTCTCGAACTTGGAGTTGTACGTCGTTGGCTCGGTCCGTTCGTCTTGGTGGCTCGGTGTCTCTTGGTGTCTAGACCGTTGCCAGTACATTGTACTGCTCTTTTATACCTTACCTCACGACATGCTGAGGCAGAGAGGATGACTATGCAGGTTCTCGCTCTCGATCTTTTTCCAGCATCGACGCGTGAGGTCTTATAATCTTACATATCTGTGCTTAATTATGACACCCATAAATTATTAACAATAATGTTCTCTATCTAGACTAATTAAAAGAATACATTTAAGGTTATATAAGGTTATACAAAAGTGAATGTGAATTGCAAGATTAATTATTTAGCTGTGGAATCGACAATGATTATTACAATATATGGATATGACTTCTATCTGTGGCGAGTGCCATCCTTTACAAGGTGGTACTTGCACGGCCAAAATGCTGACCTCGGAAACACTGCATGGGTCGGGTCTCGCTGCCAAGCTTCAGCAGATAATTTCTCCCAGCCTATTCGTAAGCCATGGTTGAGAATACGCTCCAATTGGTTGCTCTCTTCAAGGCGCATCTTTATTGGCCTCCTTCCAGCGGTGCTCCCTATATTGATGACTGACGAGGTGCTGCTGTACTCAATACGGCGTCCTCCTAGCTGGATGACGTCTGTTAATGTGCCAAGCTCGAGAACACAACTGGGAAGACGCGCTTTCCAGCATGCCGGACCGAGCTTGCGGAATCGGTTGCCATTTTATCTTAGAACAATTGACTGTCTCGATGCTTTTAAAACTGTAGGCAGGAACATTTCTGATGATGACGTGCGAGTAATAGCTTGTTACATGTAACAAGTTCAACTCTTAGGAATTCACACATAAAAGCTAACTGTAGAATATATATTTTCTGTGGTATTCTATTTAGAGTATTTCACATTCTAACCCACTCTAACGGGTCACCATACCTTTACGAAATCTATTGGAATATCGGAATTGTTCGAATTCGAGCTAAGAAGTAGATTAGTTATATGTATATCAATGTTTTAGAATGTACCCAATATTTTTTTCTAGGATTTATTCTTCCTGGGGTCGACCATACACACACATTCGTTCTACAGCAAAAAATTTAATCATTTTTAGTGTTGATTTTGACAAAAGAATCCTTCATCCCATTATAGGTAAAATAAAATTCATAATATATTTCAGCATAATGTACAACATGAAAAGACCACATGAGAAACAGGATGCAAGTGAAATCAGATACAGCCGACCCTCATCAATCGGATCAGGTTTGTTCAGAGTGATTCTGGTCGAATTAATGAGAGTCGGATTAACGATATTCGCCTCAGTTGGGATTCCAATATGGGGTCACCATGGGGTCACCATAGGGCGTAGTTCAACCACGAAAATCAAAACAACAACGTACAGACTGATTTTCTAATGTTCATCAAGTAAAGCGTGGTAAGTTGATATGATTAGATTGTGAGGTTTTCAAACATATTTTCATATATTAAAAATTAAATTATATAACAGCAATGTTTTGAATGTTTAACAGAAAAGTTCATGCGTTTAGTGACAGTTTACGCCATGTTAAACATGCAGATTCAAGTGCTTCTGATCATCAAGATCAGCCAATCGGACGTACAGAGTGTAATATCTTATAATCAAATTTTTGACACTTCGCACGTTCTATGGCCAAAACGATTGAGAAATGCTCGCCTCATGCTGTTACACAATCAGGGCCAAGTCACCCTGTTAGTGTCGACATTAATTGTTATGTTGTGCATTTGTTAGACGACAGTTAATCGACTCGCTTCTTAGATAGACTGCTCACACGCCAACAAAGGTATGTTTTTGTGACATAACACCTGTATCAAAGCAGATCATTGTCATTTTGTCTCAAATATCAATGCTTTAAATATCAATATGACACAAACAGACCTCTTCTTACAATAGCTTTTGAACAATCACGATTTCTGTAGTTTGAACATCAATTGAAGGATGACGCCGATATGGCAAATTATTAAGGGAAACTTTAATTTGGTTGCCAAAAATAGAAGTCGGGAGTCGGAAATTAAGGGAATCAGATTAATAAGTCCAATTAACATTGTTACAGATCTGTCCCCAAGCATCAAGTCTGATAAATGAGAAAGTCGGTTTAATAAGAGTTATGAGACTTGGATTAATGAGGGCCAATTGTAAGAATGTCACATGATTTATTCATTCCAGTAGAAAATGCAATGGAATGAATTATAATGAAATATGCACATTCAGTATTGATTACATCACCTAGGAGGATCCCTTTAAAAATGCTGCTTATTGGGTATTATAAAAGTAAATTCACCCCTCTTTTTAACAATTAATCCAGCCTCCTTGCTTCCCATGGAAATAGCTAGATAAATGAAATGTTGGATTACATGACTTAACAAGGTCTGACTGTCATCTAGCCAGCTTGACCTCCTGTAACACAACATGGTATTTTCATAAACATTTTTGAATAGTGAGCAGTAAATATTAAATACAGATGATTTAAAAAGCAGGAGGTCTTGAATACATAAAAATGAAAGAGGCAAAATAGAAAGATGTAAGATTTAAAAACAGTCCAAGGTCTCTCAACAATCACAAATCGTTGACGACATTGACAAGCTCACAAACTGCTGAAAATGAGTAGGTATGCAAACAGCTGTGAACCAGTGATACAAATTTGGAAAGAAATTAAATACATTGTATTGGATGATATGAGAAAATACATAGAATTGACCCTGTGTGGTACATAAGACTTAGGCACATGGTGGTAGACGTAAAGGGCGTAAAATCTGCGACTGTTTTGAAAATTTCTGCTACCTCATGAACAGCATCCACATGGCAATGAAAATATTCAGAGAGAGCAGAATAGTTCCCATCAACAGGAGACAAGTGTAGATGAGACCCCTCGTTTCTGGATTTGGCACAGTTGAGCGTAAACTGAGTTCAAGGAAGGAGAGGAGAATCCACTGTCCATCAAGAGCATAGCACGGAACCACATTCAGAATGGCCAAAGCACCAGACAGCGAAATTAAATACTTGCAGAAAGTCTCCAGTACATAAGGTAAATCGAGTGGGATAATCAAAGCTTTCGGCCAATAGTTGCTGAGGGTGACTGAAAAAACAAAGAATAGTAGATAATCATAATGACCAAGATGATATTTGCTTACGTGAGTAATGCAGATCAAGTGGATGCCCGAGGAAAAGCAACGGAGGTTTATCATGATGGAGAATTCGCAGGAGTTTTGTGCTGTTATCCAGGGAGGGCATGACGCACACTGCATCTCCTCCAGGGATGCGACAGTCACTCTGCAGGTGGCATGGAGGTCTGTCTGTGATGGTCCTGGCTGGGAGGCAGGCATGGTTCTGCAAAGAGAAGAGTATTGCAGTTTGACAGGAATGAGGAATATTTCCAGCTAACCAGTGAAGCTGAGAGCTTGGAATGGTAAAAAAAGCAGAGGTGAGTGTTGCTAGTGTTGCCACAGCATTCGACATTCCCGGCAGGCGTTGTATACGCTGTAAATAATTGATCCATCACGAGCATGAATGGACATTTATTTCATCATACATGGAAGAGACACATCCTGTTGTTGAATCAAATCCAACGCCATGCAGTAGCCATCACTGGGGGCTACCATAGAAGAGCTGATGCATCGGATCCAGTCATTAACATGGTTGACCCTGCATTGACCCACATTAGTTATGCAGTCTCCATTGGACAGCCCGCGAGGTCCTGATACAGCTGAATTCTGCAAAAGATACTCATCAAAAGCTATGAAAATAAAAACGTTTTTGGTAAAATTACCTCGAGTACGGATGTCACAATGACCCCAGAACCAACGCTATAGAAAGGCAACAAGAACCAGGGCAAACACAACAAGTAGAAAATCGCCACAACCACAATGACAAAATTATGCCAAACTCCAGCACAGTATATCCGTAATTGTCGCAATGGTGAAATCACTTGTAGATGCTCAGTGTACAAGTCAACAAACGCGCCAGGGTAGAGGATGAAAATGAAAACCCCAAAGCCATTCACTCTCACTTGCTCCCTGACTGCAGCCACTGCATGACCAGCTTCATGTAGCACACCACAAGTGAATAATGTTAATAGATAATATCCAATTTGGTTAGAAGGGAGGTTCACTCCAGGCATCTGCAAATATAACATAGCAGTGATACCGGTAAATTAAAAACTGCAATCAAATGCCTCACCACAGGAGTGAGGATCTGTTGTTCAATTGGTTTCTGACAAAGTGTGTTGTAGACCATGAGAGACAGGAGAAACACAGAAACCAGCATGGCCACCAGACCAAAGCACACTCCACAAGTGAACCACACCTTCAAGAAGTGCGTCTTCCATGAGCCAATTCGAACAAACAGTCGATTGAAGTACGGCGTGTACCATCGGAGCTGAGCGATGGAGACCGAGAGACCGGTTCTTGATAGGAAATTGATGTAGGAACGGGAGAACCCCTGGTGGGTCTACGTGTCAAGATAAAATTAGATTAATTTCATTGATTAATCATTAACATAATTTTGATTAAGAGTTCTGCAAATGGAAAAGAGGAAGAGACACACCTTTAGGAACGCATCAAGCAAATAGAGAGATGCCCAGAAGCCCATGAAGAGGGCAATTACTGTGGTTTGCAGCATTCTTCAGCAATTCATCAAGAATGCCAAACCTGGAATTAAACAAAAAATTACAGATTAACATTTAAAATTATGAATTTTTCTCTTCATAGAGAATCAAGTGGGAGAAGGTGGGCTTTCGACTTCCTTAACAGAAGCGCAATGGTGCAGCTACAGTAAATGCCGAAATATCGGTGTGGGTGTGGATTTATCCCTGATACGGTACTTGTTTTTGACAACGGGAATATTATGGGGAAATATGTCTCCATTATACATAGTGGGCCAAAAGTAGTCTATCTACTCCATATTAAAGATCTCAAATGATTTTCAATGGTGCTAAGTATTTCTGAGAAAATGTTATAAAACAGATTGCAATTTAAAAATCACACAAAGATCAGATAAATAAATACTGGTATCCCAGATAGCATTCAGGTGTCGGTTATATGCTATTTACCCATCATCATTGCCACAGCAGTATCGCTTCTTGCCACTGTCGTTCTTCTGCCACTTTTGTGGCGAGAATTATACACATAAGAAAATGTCTGTGCCATGTAGGTGAAACTTCTCTGACAAGAAAGGAATTAAAATTACCACGTGCCACAATCATGCACTTTTTCATTCACATAATATGGCAACTTATCTGAAAGCATTCAACCAATTAAGCCGCTGAGCAAATGCAAACTGTGTGTTTGTTCCAGCCCAGCCACATGGGCACTGGCAATTAAAGACCAAGCGTTTTAATGTATGCATGAAGCCTGAATATCCATGATTACTTATTTGAGTGTTACATCATTCTGTTCTTAGCATCCGTTGGGAGCAGACATGCAAAATAATATCCACGCATTTCAAGTTTTAACTACATGCATCTTCAACTATTCTTCAGCTGCCTTCATCACTTTTTACCGGTGAGCTATTCTTTATACAATTCATCATGTATACACATGTATATCACATACATGTGGTGTTGTACTCTTAATTGCTAATACAAGTGGCATCATTTGTAAAATACGATTGATACGCTCCACACATTCGTAACAATTGATTAAATTATACTTTGTTCGCAGTTTCACGGTGGAGATTTAAATTTTCCTTGTGTTCGAATTTCATCATCTATATGCATCCATTTTTCTTGATTATTATAATTGTATATAACTATGGGGTACTTGTAATTGATTACCCTGTTTTCATGTAAGAAGATCGGTAATCATCGAAGGATAACTAGCTCTGTTACTTACTACTCTGATCCTGGATGCAGAATGATCTCAATCAATTGTCAATTAATATCGTCAAATTTAATGTTTCCTTAATTTAAATAGGCCCAGTAGGAAGTTAAGAGCCCACGAGGCAGCAACACACGGTCAGTGCCTGTCGCTGATAGCGCGCACAATTGTCGATTATGTAATTATTCTGCATTCACCCGTAATTACTCTATCTTGCGCCAATTCACAAACCGGCAAGCTTTGTTCTTTTATCTGCTTTCGTAATCCCTCTGATGTCCAAATTAATTAGTTGTCACACAATTTGTAGTTCTTAAGAAAGTTGAGAGGCGTAATAAAGTAGGTTTAATCAACTGAACAGCAAACAGACGCGACGGGACACTTAAAAGTTAAATACACAGCGCACACAGCACCTGACTGAGTCGCCTTCTTCCGCGTGTACACATGCACGCTTTCGCGTACAGATGTACATGTATGATGCACGCATGCTATTGTGTAGGCATGCATGTGCATGCATATGTACATACATGTATATGCTTTGATGTGGGATCTATGAGCGGCTCACATGCATCATACTATATTAAGCTTTTGATAATATTCAATTATCAGGGTAGATCGGGCGATAATGCCGTGCATGAAACTGAAAAGTTGAGGTGCGCTTGTTGTTATGACTTCAAAGAGATATACTGCGTGAATTACGATTTTGCTCATCAGTTATCAATGATATTCGATTCATTCTTACTTTTAAATGATCAGCTTTGCACGATTATACCAACGCCTAAATTTAGGGGGAGGGGTTCTATTCATTATGGCTCAAGAGTCGATCGCTTAATGTTCAGGATGTTCAGATGCCATATTATTGGAGCTCGATATACCACAGATTCCACTGTAATTGCTCCAGTGGTAATGTATGAAATCTCGTTTCGATAGCTCTTCTTTTTAGATCCTGAATCTTCGTCGAATTGAGATTGTTGATTATTCAATTATAAGATAATCCATTTACTTTAATGCTATACTCTGCATTCAATTGTGTTGTGCTTTAATACTTCTGAGTTACTGATATATTTTCTTCTTTTTCTATCCGAGTTACTTTTTCTATCTGAGTTACTGATATATTTTCTTCTTTTTCTATCCTTCTTTTTCTATCTATCCAGGCTCAGCTGTGGTGGATCGAACACAAACAAGACTGTCTGCAACAGCCTGCTGGAGCTGATGACCATGTCGGCACAATTAGGGTTCAACTCTTGGGGGTTCAACAACAGCATGCAGTAAGTATTTGGAATTATTTTCAATATGTTTGAAACTGATATGTTTCCAATTCCTTTGTATAAATATTTGTGTATGGATAATTCAAGCCGATTTCTTAGTACTTCCTAGCTATGGTAATTATTATGATTTTGTTCTTCTTCCAGTCGCTATCTGCAAAAAAAGTCAATTCATCCTCAACCAGTCTTGATGAAGTGGGACATTGCAGTTGGAGAAGCAGCGTTCTACGAAGTCCACAGACTCACGAGGTTCCACAAGAGAGGACCTTTTGACGTGACACATGTTATTGTTTAATTTTCTACTATGTTAGGTTATTTCCTTTCATCTGTTGTTAATAACAATAAAATAGTATGAAAAATAATGATTTTGATTTTATAATATTTTTTAATCTGGTGTAGTAATCCCCCCTAAACAAACAATAGAAAGTTGCCATTTGAGTGCAGGATATGTGTCAATTTCTGTCATTCAGACCTGCATTCATGGTCTTATCTCTTGAGTAAACAATCACCTAATGACTTCAAAGGAACCATTTATCACCACATGTGAGGCCCAATCTCCTAATCCCTTATGTAAACAGTTGAAAAATCGCCACATATGTGCCCATTTGTGCCATTTCACTTTTGTTATCGCCGACCGTTTTGGTTAATCCGCTAAATAAACTGCCACACTTGTATCGTTTTTTGCCACATCTGTGTTCACATCTGCAATCTATTATTTTGTTTAAAGTGATTGCTTTGTGATGGGCATTATTGTACAATTGTGGCAGATTTTTTTTTCACTTATGTGGCAAATTGTGCCACGAAATAGGTATCACAATGACACTTGAATGCTATCTGGGATGGTTAGTCTAACATTTCATGCTGCTATTCTTATTATTTGATGATTTCTATTCCAATTCCATCAACATTTATGCCAACTTATCTCAAGTAATAGAGTGCATTCATCCTTCCGCGATATTTCCACTTTTGCTGGCAAACAGGCCCTCGGACCATGGATAAGCTTCAATGAACACATAATTAAGGCAATGCTATTGTACTATTGTTTTGTTTGAGAGTGCCATTGTTGTCACAGTAGCACTAGTGTTTATCTCCTAAAATCAAAACAAAGCAGAGAGTTTGTATTGAAGCGCCATACAAGACTGAAGAGATGACTTTTCCTTAGTGCTCGTTCAGGGGCTCATCTGATTTTGCTCTCTTCGTGATCACTCACCAATTTAATTCAATAATTGTTCCTCCCACATTCAAAATTGAATCTTTACTTGATTTCTATGCATGAATGGGTGCAGAATAACAGTTAATCCATACCAGGTAGTTTATTTTGGAATACTTGAACCATTTGAGAAAATTTTGAGTCTTGTTTTTAACATAAACATGCAGTAGAGTCTACTTTTGGCCCACTCTGTATAGTACATACCCCTTAATTTCTCTTGTAAGCCTGCAATACAATGCTTGACATCGGAAATAATTGGTATTGTGATGAGATATCTAACCCAAATGCAAATTTATATTCTGATTAATAATCATGAATTAAAGTATGATTAATTTATATATTAGTTTAAATTTCAATATTAAATTCAATAATTTGAATAAAATAATATTCATTATATTGCCAATATTTCCTATCAATCAATCATTTGATTTTCTAATAATTTATTTTTAAGGTGATAGTACAATTATATTATAATTATTAAATCAGGATTTAAAAATTTGTAATTAAAAATAAAATTTAACATTTTCATTAATACATTTAACATTAGCCTGATTAGGCCTAGGCCTATTATTATTATAATTAGTATTATTATTATATTATTAACTTTAAAAGTCAAGATACTTTGCATAAATCATTATTCATTTATTGAACATTTGGAGCTAAGAATGGCTCGTTATATCATTAGAATTCCGCGAAGAAAAATCGCACAACTATAGCCAAATAAGAAAACCCACCATGCAAATTAAACTGGCAACAATCGCCAAATTCAATGTAAACAATATGAATGTTCGTTTCAGCATAAACTAAAAACAAGCGTGATTCATAACTGGGTCAATATGAGCTCCGCAGTATCTTTCCTACTCTTCTGTGATTGGGTCAAATTCAGGACCGACCGGAAACGGAAGCCACTCGTGTTCTCCCCGGCATCGCCTTGCATCAGATGTTAAGATGGCTAGCGAAGAGGCCTCGAAGACTTTACAGCCCCATTTGTCCAAACAGGACCTTGATAAATTGGTATAGAATGATTGATGTTATCTTTATGTATATTTTTTATTTCAACTGACTGTTGTATGGGGCAGGATGACCCCATTCTGTGTACCAAAATCGAGAAATCGAACCTTTCATTGAACAAGCTGTGTCGAATTTTGGGCGATAATATGTCGTCATTCACTTATTGAATTATTATAAATTCAAAATTGAATATTTCGATTTGATTTGAAAATAATAATTATCAGTAGGTAATCTGGCCCATATATTTAGACTGCTCTTTTCGTGTAAATGAGTGTCATTACAAATCCTACAAAAAAGGGGTAATATGAGATTGACATTTGTCAAGAGTTTCGTTATATCAATGTGAATGTTGAAATAACCATTCTAAACTGTTTGTCGATGCCTGCCGTCCAATCAGGAGTCAAAACTGGAGTTGATTTAGGGGCCTACAACAAATCTAAACTTAGCACCTCCTGCTAATATTTTTAAGCCACCCTGTCGGTGGTGATGGAATCGATGTCCCGTGTACTGGTGTTCTGAGTGAGCAATGTAGAAATGCATACTTACATTGTGTATTTCTTTCAGAATATCTGTGATCTGACCCCTTTGACACATGAAGTAATCAGTCGGCAAGCCACAATCAATATCGGTTCGTACATTTATCTCTGATGTATCTTCTTCTGATGTTCTCTTCTCTTGCAGGAACCATTGGACATGTAGCCCACGGAAAGTCAACCTTAGTCAAAGCAATTTCAGGCGTACAGGTGTGTTTCATGGGTATATGTATGGAATAGTGTTTGACAGTTGCTTTCTCAGACTGTTCGGTTTAAGAATGAACTGGAAAGGAACATCACAATCAAGTTAGGATATGCCAACGCTAAGGTATTGTTGTAGGCTTAAACTTCGTTCATGCTTATGCTCAAACCTGACCTTCTCATCAGATTTACAAATGTGACGATCCATCAGTCCAACGTCCCGCCTGCTACACCTCCAGAGGGAGCTCTCATGTTGACGAATTCCCGTGTGACGTTCCTGGGGCAAAACCTAGCGCCAAATTCAAGCTGATTAGGTGAGCATTCTGTGCTCTTTATTTTTGCGTATTGACGTTGGTTTCATATTCAGACATGTTTCTTTTGTTGACTGCCCTGGTCACGATATTCTCATGGCCACCATGTTGAACGGAGCCGCTGTCATGGACGCTGCTCTCCTCCTCATTGGTTTGTGATGCGTGCTTGATTTTCTCTAATTTAATTGTCTCCATTTGCAGCTGGAAATGAATCGTGTCCACAACCACAAACCTCCGAACATTTAGCTGCCATTGAAATCATGAAACTGAAGCACATTCTCATCATGCAAAACAAAATTGATTTGGTGAAGGAGAGTCAGGCCAAGGAACAGCACGAGCAAATTCAGCGCTTTGTTCAGGGTACAGCGACAGTGCACTGTATGTAATTTTATATCTCATGCTTCTGTTTGCTCTACAGGCACCATTGCGGAAGGAGCTCCCGTTATCCCTATTTCGGCCCAGCTCAAGTTCAACATTGACGCTGTATGTGAATACGTTGTGAAGAATATCCCAGTGCCGGTCAGAGACTTCACCTCAGAACCGCGACTCATTGTGATCCGTTCATTTGACGTCAACAAACCTGGATGTGAAGTGATGGATTTGAAGGGAGGTGTAGCGGGAGGAAGTCTGCTGCGTGGTGTCCTCAGGGTACGCGTTCACTGACTGGGTTTCATTTTTTATTCTTTTGTTTATATTTTTTAATCTTTTCAACTATCAGGTTGGACAAGAGATTGAAGTGAGGCCTGGAATTGTGTCAAAGGATGCTGAAGGCAAACTCACCTGCAAACCCATCTTCTCTCGTATTGTTTCTCTGCTGGCTGAGCAGAATGACCTTCAATACGCTGTTCCTGGCGGTCTCATTGGTGTCGGCACCAAAATTGACCCCACCTTGTGCCGGGCTGATCGTATGGTTGGACAGGTCCTTGGAGCTGTCGGCTGTCTGCCCAACATCTACACAGAGTTGGAGATTTCGTATTTCTTGCTCAGGCGACTTCTTGGAGTCAGGACGGAAGGGGACAAGAAAGGGGCTAAAGTTCAAAAGCTGTCCAAGAGCGAGATTCTCATGGTCAACATTGGATCATTGTCGAGTGGTGGTCGCGTCCAGGCTGTGAAGGCTGATTTGGCCAAGATTCTGCTGACCAGCCCCGTATGCACAGAAATTGGAGAGAAGATTGCTTTGAGCAGAAGAGTTGAGAAGCATTGGCGGTGAGTGCATTCATAAATATACTTTCTCTTGATTGCGAGAACTAATTTTTCTCTTTCATTCAGATTGATTGGATGGGGACAGATCAGAAGAGGAGTTACAGTCAAACCAACCGGATCAGATTAAATATTTCTCTTTTTTTTTGGTTGAAATTTTCAAGAATAATTTTCTTGGTGATCTATTGATGGGGAATTATTTTTTCTTCTTGTAAGACCACATTTCATAACGTTTGGTTTATTATTTTTCGTATCCCGCCTCCTACCATTCAATAGTGTTATTGATGAAACCTCTGACCTCGTGGTTTGGGTTTCTGTTCATTCAGCGTCTTTAAATCCTACTTTGCCGACATTTGGTGCAGATTTCCTTGATTTTATGACAGTAAATAAAATAATGCGTTCTCATTGCATATTGTTTGTTGTATTAAACTTTTCTTCATCTTTTTGTGAATTTTGCTCTGTATATTCTAGACAATAATATAATCTAATGGAAGAACTTCCACTTCTGGATATATTTTTTTTTTAAATTCAAATTTGTTGTACATGAACTCGAATGTTGGAATTGAAACAAGTCTGTTTTTCAATTGTCATGCCATGCTGTCAGCTGTGGAGACAGATTCTGCAGGACTGCCAGAATGGACATCTGCCCGATTAGAGAATACACTGAAAACCTACACATGTTTGCAGAATTTTACCACATGTACGTCCCATAGTATGGCATGTTGGCCCTGTACAATGTAATAGTATATGTATAATTATAAGGAATTTGACAACTCTGACTCTGTGGGCTCACATCTACCTGTAAAGAGGGAATGGGTGTACATTTACTGTCACTATACATGTCGCTAGTAGCTTAGTACGTGTACTCCTGTATCGGGGGTAATTTAAGCTGTGGTTTCATCAATTACCACGGATATTAAACCCAGCAGAAATCGTGCATTAGTGGGGGCAATTAGGCTATAATTACATAGCTTTAGTGTATGCTATACATAATCTTTACTAAAAACCTGTGCTGAGGTCACCCCAAAAGGCAAACGCCTGATTGCCTGACCGAGTGACGAAGCACAGTGCTGTCTCCCAGTGACAATGCACAACGCCAAGTACAGCGCCAACTGAACGCACAATTAGTCACGAATGAAAGGATTTGATGAGGTTGCCATCATAACGCACTCGGGATTATCATAACGCATTAAGCGGAAGTTGATTTTGATCGTCATGTTGGTTTAACTCAGCCCACATCGATTCGTTGTTTTTCTTGCATACTATCCTTCGTGTAGCTGCCCTCACGTATTCTGGTCGAACAATTGAACATTCAAGATGGATAAACTTAAGAAGGTTCTATCGGGGAACGATGACGACGAAGAACAGGGCATTGTCACTCAGGTATTATCAGAAAATACGTAACTTGAACTTCGCCTTCCTTTCGCCGATCCCACTCGTCACTCAAGTTTCTGTTACTTAGGTATCTTGGTCAGGTTTTGGTATGCAATGATGCAACAGGTTGCTCATGGTCATGGGATAATATCGTTCCAAGACTTTGGCCTCAATGATGCACTTAATTGTGGAGAGAATTGCATATAATATAATAAAATGTAATTCTTCCTGCAATACTTGACAATTATAGTTAATAGTTATATATCACTATTAATTATAGTGACTATTTTCTTCTAATCACTAAATCAGTAAATCACTAAATGACTAATCAACCATTCAATGCTGCATTTTCATGAATGCCAGTTTGAACTCACGCCCGCTCACCTGCTCACCTACTATGACCTAGTCGTTATCATTTATGCATTATTTCTAAAAGGCTTTTGATACAATAACAATGTATTATTTGCATGTTGTCCCATTGAAAACTACCCCAAAGTTAAATGCCTGCAACATTTCAGACACATTGTACCAGTATGTAATAATTAAATGATATGGGTTAGCTGCAGACCCAAACCTCTTGACCTTGAGGCCTCAAACAAAGATCAAATTTGAAGACCAGCTGACTTTCTCTGCCCCCATGAATTTATTTTTAAAGTGCTGAAAATTGAAACAGCTCACCAAGTGGCCACTATCAGGAGAACGTTTTATCACCTTGACCACGATTCCCATTATAACTGTAAATCCATCGTGAGGAGCATCTTAGAGTACACAGCTACAGCATTCCACTACTTCCTGAAAAGATACATCAAGCCTCGAAAGAGTGCAAGACTGCTTAACCCAGCTTCCAGCCTTGAGGAACATGCCATATCTGACCCGCCTCCACCCACTAGGCATTCTAACGCTGCAGCAAAGGAGTCTTCTCGCTCATATGAATGATATGATGCAGATTTGTGAACTTCTTCATGGAATTGATCAGGTCAAGCCCACCCTCACTCCCACTCCCCTTTCATCTCTTGACTTAAGATTGGAGAATGAGAGATTTTAAACCCAGGAGTGTCCCGTGAACCTCGATTTCAAAGTTATCAATGCATGGATTATTCTCCCTGAAGCCAAAAGTTCCGCCCCCTCCATTGCCTGACCAGTTAAAGAGGACCTCTGGTTGTTTTGAACTGGTAACAGAGGATAGAGGATACATCCCAAAAGACAAATACGCCTTTTGACTGACATAATTTTAGACAATACGCTTGCTGTGGGCTAATTCCTAGATACATCGATTTTAAGAAGTTTAAAAGCTCGCTTACTTCTCGCGTTCGGTTTCATACCGTCATAACGACATAAAAGTAACTCTCCTATTGTTAACAATAGGAGTCGTTGGGTGAGCAGATCTTTCAGCAATTCTAGTAAAAAAAATCTCGCGCTCATCTCGTTACAAGATATTCTGCCTGAGCAGGAAATTCGTATTTTAATTTGTCTTGAATATCATTCAAAGTTGGCCAATTTTTTTTTCGAAAATGGTCTCTCGTCACTCGCAAAAGCTCATAGAATCGATATAAAAAGGTTCTGAAATGAACAGAGGTCCTCTTTGAACGATCCCATCAAATTCTTGTTTTCTTCTTTTCAAAATTAAACCTTCTTGTTCATGTAATCTTTCTTGTTCAAATTGTCTCTGTATTTTTTTCAAACTTCCTTTTTGTTTTTAATTCCCTCTCTTGTTATAACTTTCATTCTACTCTCCTGAGTCTTCTCTTCTCCTCTTCTTTCCATTTTCTGCAATGTTCAGTTTTGTTCACTCTTCGTTTTTAATTCAACTTTATGCTTTGTCAGGTGCTAACTTGCTACCATTCTGTTAAAAAGAATCAAGTCAAATTTCTGGATATATATACTGGTGAACGCTATTATACCAGTACTATTAATATGATTTATAATTTTATATCGTCATGTGTATTGAACCATGTGATATACAACACCTGTGCTAACCTCTGCCTACCAATACTGCCTTCCATGCTTTGTTTCTCATTCTTCATTGCAATACTATTTAGTGATTATTTTCATATCTCTCTTTAATGATTCAATCGTGAGTTTTGACCTTATAATTGTTCCATAGTTTAGAACATAACTTGGTCACGTTTAAGATTTTTCTAGCACTGGATTGTTGTATAGTACCTCACCGAGTCCAAAGATGAACTAGGCCTATACAGAGCAGGCCAAGAGTAACAAAATTCTAGAAATTTCTAAAATGTTTCAATTATTAAAAAAAACAAAAACTACCTGTTATGGATTGACTGATGTTATTCTGTGCCATTTATGCAAAGAAAACAAATAAACACTGTTTATTTTGCATGAGGGAGCAACATTTAAATTTAAGTGGTGTGTGAATTCAAGCTTTGTCTTTTCGTTTCAGATCTCTGACGGATCCACCCTGAGTTGGTCCACCAGGATCAAAGGGTTCGTCATCTGCTTTGCTATTGGCATCATATGTTCAGTGTTGGTCAGTTTTCTGCGTGTCTCCATTCGTTGAATTCACTGACTTTCGATTTTTTCTCCTCCAGGGAACCTTTTGCCTCTTCCTGCCAAATGGTATACTTATATTTGCTCTGCTCTACAGCTTTGGCAGCCTCACAGCTCTGGCAAGGTAATTCATGCATCATCATTTTGATTAACCAACTGCACGTTCTTCTTCAGTACATGTTTTCTCATGGGCCCCTTTAAACAGCTCAAGAAAATGTTTGCTGAAACTCGTCTCATTGCAACTATCATCGTTCTCGTAAGTTGACTCTTATTTATTTTGAAATTGTCATTTTGTTTTCCTTTTCTTTTCTAGCTCTGTATTGTTCTGACCATGTGCTCGGCCCTATGGGTAAGGTTAACCACTCAGCTGGATATTTATTTTACTAAACTCTTCTCTTTTGCAGTGGGAAATTACTGGACTCGCGATATTATTCTGCGCGTTGCAATTCCTTGCTCTGACCTGGTACTCTATTTCATACATCCCATTTGCCAGGTAATATACAATTATAATTTATGCATAAAATTTTCAACATAATTTTATGAATTCCAGAGATGGTGTGAAGAAATGTTTCTCTACCTGCATGGATTGAGAAGAGCCAATTATGATATTGATGGTTTTCCTTGTCTGTTTATCATCGCGCCATTTCATTGTGATTTCATGCTAACTATAAGAAATTTATCCTACCATGTATTGATTGGTGTGGATATATTTTGTATGACCTATACATTTACATAAAAAAATATCCCTGATTTTGGTGAATATTTTTGTATCCTTGATTCTGTATTATTGTTTGATAAAATCAATAATCCTGCCTTTCTCATTAATCTGGGATTGTTCAGTGATTTCATTATCACCGGAAATTGCTTTGAATTCTATTTTGTATATTTCATTCTCTTTCCATCTTTAAGTGCCTGTATTTCGTGAAATTGTTTTTTTCTTGTAAATACTAACATACTTTTAGTTTCTGTCATAACCTCATTGAGTCATGAATAATTTTATGATCACGCTCCATAGTTGACAAATAATTTCTTCTTTTTTTCCGCTGTTTCCCGGGTGTTTGGTGCTTGCTCTTATCGTCCTAAAGAAAACTTCTATTTTTGAGCTAAGGAATTTTTTTTTCAATTTTTTTTTTTTCATTTTTTCATTATGTAATATTAATGTGCAGTCGGAATAAATTGTTTATTTGGTGATTTTTTTTTTTTCTCGTAATTTCTCTTGCAGTTTTTCTTTTTATCATCTATGACTTGTTTTGTTTTCATTATATATTATTTAAGAGTGAAGATAAATAACGTTTGAGTATTTGATTCTATTTATTTGAATTCATTCAATAATTTCAGTTATCACATTTTTGTGAACAACAGGAGCAGACATGAGTTGCACGTATGTACAAAATGGCTGCTAATCCCTCAGTTTGTAATATATAAATATTATGTTCAGATAAACTTAGTTACAATGGAACATCTTATTATAAACAATTCCATAACAAAATCCAGCCTTTGCGTTAGCTTGATTTTCTATATAAGGCATGGTCAGATCAATGCACGTTTCACAGTGCAAATGGCAAATATAATGGTCAATAGCACTCCATAACATTGATATATGGGCATGTACAAGGTTGTATGTTGAAGCCATTCTTGTCTGGAACAATGTTGATGGTATCAAGGTTGGCATTTTCACTGAGAATCCAGAACGAGGATTTTATCCAGGCCACCATTTGCTTTTGCACATTTGTCAAGCATTTCATTGACAACTTTGAGTCGACGATCAAACACTGCAAACCATTCCTTGCTCAGAATTGGGGCCAGGGGGTCCCTTTGCAATGAATCCTTCAGTGCCCGTCCTAAACTCCCAGCAGAGGTGAATCGGTGCAACTTCTGAAATGTTGACTGGCGTATCCTGCAATTATCAATTATTATTTAAGGCAACATTTTAATTTCATTCTTACGTGCAGCATTGGAAAATAGGCGCCAAGAAAACGTCAATTTCATCACGATCACTTGCACACAGCCTGTAAAATTATGAAATTACTTGGTATATTACACCTGTCTGTACACATTTCTTACGCTCTGCCATGATCCAATCTGACAGTCATTCCATTTGCCAAACTGTCGTCAGTGATTTCATAATGTTTGCTGTCGTAATGGAACATCAGGGTGTCCAACACAGCGAAGTCAAACAAGTCGAAATATGCTTGCTCCTTTTGGTATGGTTCAACCGTTTTTCTAATGTTTTTGCAATATGTCTTGTTATTGAAGCCCACCTTTGACCACCTAGCATAGCAGGGGAGATATTTTCTTTTATGTGTCTATATTAACAGCGAAATTGACAACTCACACGTCCATCCTTGGTGTTGAGAATGGCATGTACAACGGAGGCTGGGTGTGTAATGTCAATTTACGGTTTATCCAATACGCCATTGACACTTCCACTTTGCCTTGGTGAGGACAAAGCGTTGTTGATGATTTGCAATAATAGCACTTGCCTATTACACATGTCTCTCCTGAAATTGTCACGGCATCAAAATGAAATGTACACTCAGGTTTTCATACAAACCTGATCGAAGGAGGATTTGTTTTGAAACCGATGGACTTGCAACGGGGTAGATTTCACGTCTCAGGTCTACTGTTCTTCCACTTACGTACGGAGTGTTGCGAAAACCTAAAATTCTGTGAAAAAAAGCTTTTGGTTATAATTATCAGGTCATTAAAACGACGCAATTATCGCATACCGATGGAGGTGGAAAGCAGCAATTTCTGATGACGGCATCTCGTAACCATAGTTACACATTGCATCTGGTTTCATCTTGCCTTTCTCCTCCCTGTAATTTATGATTGAAGGATATACTCGTATTAATTATTTTAAAGACCCACCATAAAATTTTCATGATTGCTTTCTGTCCACCTTCTAAAGTAACCAACCATTTCTCCGATGTTCCACTTTCGAATTCTCCCAAATTCAGCGTTTCAACATGAACAATTCTAGCTTCAGCCAGTGCTTTTATAACTTCCTCAACCTCTGGTGATTCTTGGAACAACTCGCTCCGGTTGATGACATCATCAGCCCACGACCAGATCTGGTGGAACCTCAAAGCTCTCTGCACGACATCCTCGCTGGACACTCTCTTCTGGTGGTCATCTTCACTCTCAAACAAAGAGGGATCCAACGGCGATTTGTACTTCATCACGTGCACCTTTTTGCCACCGTCGACCTCCTGGAGCAGTTCATTGATGTTGATGTCTTCATCCAATGCTCTGGGTTTGGAGGCCGGATCAGAGATAATGTACATGGCCATGCAGAGTATGGTGACGACCAGGAGAGTGGTGGGCCATCTTGCACGGGACCAACTCATACCGAACGCTAACGAAATAAAAGCCGCTCAATGGTGATGACATTGATCAAAGGACTTACTTGACATGAAATGAAGGAAGCTGAATGAAAACAGGACGAGGAGAGATTGCTGGATCCAAAAGTTCAAAGAAGTCATTTGATTCTCAACGAGGTTCGCACTCGTCAACCCTGCAGGTATTATGACTGAAATGCAGTACATGCATATGTTCATATACAATGTACGAAATTAGCCCCACAAGTGTACTAGGATCTCTGTTTGTATAAATACACTACCATGTCCATATCGGCATAACATTATGTATCGGGCTCAACCATTTTTTGATAGAATTCGAAATGCATCCAACATAAAATCATGTACCTGCATGTAGGTCTGTAGCCATTTTCATTATACATGTATGTATGTGCAATGAGGCTAACGAGAGTAGTAGGAAGGCTCAATATTTAAACGTATACAATAGACATGTACCGGTCTGTACATACCATGCATAGCCATTTTCAATTATCATGTTGTCATTGCATACTCCAAATATGTAGGCACAGATATAGTAGGCCCAGTTGTATACTAGTGCCTCACGACTTCCAAGTGCTACGCAAAATAACGCAGATGTCCTTTTTGCAGACAACGCGAGGAGCAGCTATAATGTACGTATTAACAGTGTTCCAGCTTCCAAGTAACAATATTTGGGGCCAACAGTTTATAGACACATGCAACTCACCTCTCCATTTCCTCCTTGGTGGAAAGGTGATTGATCTGCGTTCTGTGAACAGTCGAGCAACTTATAAGCTGTCCAATTCTCATACATACACGCTCCAGTAATGAAGTCAGCTGTAATCAGTCCACAAAAACAACCTAATGAACGATTATAGTCACTTTTGATTCAAAGAATCCACGAGAAATAAGTTGCTTTATTCTTAAAGCGTTTTCTAGAGCCAGACTGTGATTACTCGTCAGTCGTGAGTTCCTTACTTCTTATAGGCCGCCACGCTTGAGTGACTACACATGTGTGGGAGGGTAAGTCGGGTCTAAGGAGTCAGGCAAACTCAGCTGTGAAATACAAATACTTTCATCGGCATGATTCGCCTGCTCTGGTCAGGCTGATGGTGTTGATAATCAGACAGCATGCACGTATCCAGATACTATACCTTGGTGTTATTGGGGCTGAATGCGGCGTTTTTGGTGTGGATTTGGAATAATCTAATGTCCACAGACGTGTCCAATCTAACTGATCGATCATCGGTCAGAATAAGCGGAGAACAGATTACGAACACAACGTGGAATTTCAACTGGGATGGGTTAGTACTGGATTGATTATTAACTTGTTAAAATGTACGTGAATAAATTAAGTTATGCTGGTACATTTAATTGGACGCAGCTATAAGTTTGTGTCATTGCAAGTGCAATTTCTATTCTTTTTTTTTTTCTTTTTTTCTTTCTTTCTTTCATTCTCAGAAGGCATCCACAAGTCTCTACGAGCCAACACGATCTACCCAAACGTTGGAAATACATCTACCTAATTCGACATGGGCATTATTTCAAAGTCAATGACTTGAAATCTTCGGACCCTAGAATTGGGCATCTCAGTGCTTTGGGTTAGCCAGCAACGATTATACATTTTGGATAAATGACATCTCAATCACTACCAGGCGAGCAACAGGCGCAGCTGGTTGGGCAACGACTGCGTGATTTGAATATTACATTTCATCGCTTTGTGACTTCTACATCAACCAGGGCTTCGGAGACTGCGCACATCATCAAACCCTATCTCCCTCATGCCAGGTTGGAAGAGGACGATCTCTTACGAGAGGGATGGCCCATGTTCCCCAATCCTGCCCAACAAGGCTGGGACCCAGAAGATCCGGTAATCGAGGCACCAATTAAACAATATTCAACACACATGTATATACATCCTGTCCTGGCACTAATTTTGCTTCTCGTTCTATCCTTATCATGCAGGCATTCCATAAGGACAAGAAGAGATTGGACGAAGCCTTCACCAAGTATTTCTTCAGAGCGCAGCCATCACAACATATAGATAGCAACGAACTGATAGTAGCTCATGGCAATATCATTTCGTTTTTTGTTTTGAAGTAGGTATTGAGATTTGTGATTGAAATCAATTAGCAATCCCTATTCATCCAATTTAGAGCCCTGCAGCTGCCTCAGGAAAGATGGCTGAAAATCGCAGTACAGCAAGCAAGCATCACCATGCTGGTCGTCTTTCATGACGGAAATGTTGATCTACGGATACTCGGTGATGTTGGACACTTGGCAATTAGCCAATGGACCGTGCAATAGCTGTGTGCGCTATACCCCTTGATATGTCTATGGCTGTGTGAATCTAACTGCATACATTGGTGCAATAAATGTACGAGACTTGAAAAAACTTGATAATTCAGCAGGAAATATTTATTTCACTGAATTCATTTCAATACATGCAAAACAAAACATTAATTTTTCTATAAATCTTAAAACCCTATTTATATGTGCTTTCTTATCATACAGAGCATTAACAGTCTCACAATATAAATAAATTTATTCCAGGACATTTTTCAAATGTATGCAACAATATACAAAATTATTCAAAACAATTACAATGATTACTATGCTTTCTCTTCCTGAACAACACCCTCTGCTCCAGCTTCCTCCTCCTCCTCGGTCGTCTTCACCTCCTCTGTGATCTCCACCTCTTCATACACAACCACGTTCTCTGCACCTTTCTCTTGTTGATCAATTTCCAGTGATTCCAGTCCGTTGCCAGTCAGCCCAGACAGCAGAGAGTTAGCGTTGACGGGTACAATGTACTGCAGACTAGTGTTGGGGTCCGTGAAAGTGACCACATTGTCCTTTTGCGCCTGAGTTTCTTCACTGTCTTCGGCCACTGGATGCACCAGAGTGACCACGCGCTCAGCAGCATTGCCAGAGGGGCTGGAGATGCTGACCTGCGATTCAGTGGTCACCTGATTATGCACCTCATCAGCCGCTGCATCTTCCTGCTGCTGCTCAATGCCATGCACCTGTAGCATGTGGTTGTTGAGCGCTTCTTTGCTCAGGCAGACGTTCTGGCATTCCACACACATGTACACGGTGAGCACGTTTTGCGTTGGCGTCCCAGCTGCGACGGCTGCAGCAGTAGCAGCCTGATCTGGTTCTGAGCGTGCTGAATCCTGCTCCAGCTCAGTCATGTGCTCCATCCGCATGTGAGCGTGCATCATGATTCTGCATGAGAGGCACAAATGATCGCATTGTCTCAACATGACAATCACCAACCTGTTGTGAATGATTGTATTGCAATACAAGCACTGGTCTCCTTTGTTGTGGTGAGCCAGGTGCATCTGCAGGGCGTGTTTCTGAGTGTACGTCTTTCCACACAAGCGGCAAGTGTACGGTTTCCAAGCAGAATGGCGCAGCATGTGAACACGCAGTGACTCAGCCGAGCGACAGGGCAAAGCGCAGATGCTGCATTTGAACTGCTTCTCCTTCAGGTGAATCAAGCAGTGGTTCTGAATAATAGAGAAATATAATCAAATATTTTAAATATTCATTGTAATAATAAATCAACGACTTACATTCAAATCTTTCCGACTTTTGAAAGCGGAGTTGCAGACCTCACAGATGAAACGCCTCACATCACTGTGCACCACCTTCAAGTGGCGATTGAAACTAGAGAGAGAAGAAACTTATTTTCCGCAAGCAAGTAAGAACACACAAGATAATTACCTCCCCTTTGTCAAGAGAACGGCATCGCATTTTGGACAATCGAAACCCTCGTAATCACGGCTCTCATCATGCATCACTTTGTGAGCCCTGCTCAAACATATGAAATGACCTGCAAATATAACTTGAAAACAAAACTCACATGAATCCGGAGTAACTGCCAAAACTCCGATCACAGATGTCGCAGTGAAATATGCAAGCGTGACCTTTCATGTGCTGCTTGAGGGAAGCGGCGCTCTTGTACATTTTATGGCAAACCTGAGACACAGCATGAGATCAAGACATCATACTGCTTCACACAAACCTCGCATTCCGCGCGTTTCACCAGGTCATGGGTGAGTATGTGAGAACGCAACTGGGACGAATCCTTGAATTTCTTGCCACAACTCTCACACTCATAAAGCCGCACTTTGGAGAGAAAATATAAATTCAAGTTTGAATACTAAAAATCTCATGGTAGTGAATCTCAACTCACATCCAACATGCACTTGTCGAATATGCTTGGTTAAATCGTTGGTTTCGTTGAAGGCTCTTGGACACAATGTGCACTTGATGTTGCGGAGATTTTCATGAATGCGCATGTGACTGGTCAGCTGTGATGAATGACCGCTAAGAGATAATCGTCCAGCGTCTCACTGACCCACCTTATGCTTATGCAAAAAAGCTTTTGAGCAAATTGAGCATTTATGATTCTTCTTTCCAATGTGGATTTTGAGGTGAGTCAATATTGCAGGACGACCTCGACCTTTTTGTATCAACAAACATAGCGCAATAGGAAATTACAATGTTAATCACATACTCTTGTATGGGCATTGTGGACAACCCCAAGCTTTGATTTCAGGATGCTGCAACTCCATGTGGGTGAAGAATTGTGACTTGCAAAACATGATATCCGAGCAGAGTTTACATTTGGCAAATACTTTGTTGGGTGGATTCACATTCATTTCTGACTCTGCCGGTGGTGAAATGAGAAAATCAATAATCATAGCGCTGAGGAAAAAAGAAGACTTGCTGGTGATGGGGTCCATGTAGAGATGGTGGTCTGATACGAGGGGCGTTGCTTTAGATTTAATCTTAAATGGAGGATGGACGCTTTGGTTTGTTGTGGCGGTACTGGTGAAGAAGAAAGAACCCTAAATAAATTATTGCTAATTATCATAACTAATTACCTGACATGAGCAGCAGTCTCTTCTTTTGATTCTCTGCAAAAACCCAGAAATGAGCCCACGAAACCCCAAAAAATTGTTGCAACTCACTTGTATGCCTTGGTTCGCATTTCTAACCTGGAGGTGTTTTTAATTACAGACTTGGCGCTGTGTGGCATCAACACAGCGTTGCTTTCTTTTGCGGTGTTCTCCTCAATCATATTCGATGTTCTCTGAACTGGGAAGCTGAGAATTTGCACCGATTTCCCCGCTGGCTCCCTTTCTCCCTGCTCCTCTTGAGCCTCCTGTTGCTCCGCCTCTCCCGCGGAGACGAGGTTTATTACTTCTGAAGCAGTCAAACCCTCCTCGTGCTGATCCTTCTCTTCTGCGGGTGCAATTTTCCAAAGTGATTTCGTGTTCTTCATTTGCTGAAGGAACTCTATGAAACCAAGATCATTCAACACATTGGACAAACAAGGCAGTAAGTGCGCACCTCCTGGATTTGACATTCCGTGAACTTTGGAGAGATGAGCTTTGAGAGTGTTGTGTTCATGGAACGCCATTTTGCACAATGGACAAATCTGATCGCGAACATTTCTGTGATATTTCATATGAATCTGCAACTGAAAGAAGTACGAAGAAAACAAGTGAATCTGCAATCGAAAAGTTTTACAATTTCCTACTTTCTGTTTGAAAGCGAAACCACGACCACAAACAGTGCATGCGTAGGGTTTGTGCGCGCTGTGGACGTTTATGTGACGCGCAACTGAGGCTTTGACTTCAGCTGATATTTGACGAAATGAAATGATTAAAACAAAACACAACACAAAGATTGAAGACGCACCACGGTAGTCACACAACGGGCATTTGAATGGCTTAAACTGCAGGTCACTGTGCTTAGTTCGCATGTGGGCTCGGAACGCATGTCGATTGCTGATCATCTCCTTGCAATGCCTACACTGCATAGTTCCTCGGTTGTAATCTGGTGGCAAAAATATTTTGACAATCGGATATGAAAATTTGGTTCAATCACTTTTACAAAACTGAACATGTTGAGACAGATCAACATCCGCTTTGATTTGATTAACCAACGACTGAAGATTGGAAGTGGCCACCAAATGCTGCGCTGGCTTACAGCGGCCGGTCTTAGGATTCACCTCACTGATGTCTTGCTCTGTGATTGGAGCGAACAGCACGTCTGAACTGTCAGTTTCCTTTTTGTTATGAAGAGGTCCTTCAGGTTAATGAAGCGGACAATCAGAAACTGACCTCAACTGCCTCACTGACTTCAGTCGCCATGGCAATGCCCGGATATTGTTGTTTTACAATTTCACTTGATTGCGTTATTTGGTCGCTATATGCAGTGGAGGTGGATGGCTGGTCTGTTTCTGGAACGTCAGCATCGACTTGAAACATTTGCCCATCCTTAACAACTTCTGGGTCCTGAGGTGCAAGCAGATAATTCAATTGCATAATTCACTAATAACAAAAAAAAAATAAAAATAAAAAGGGGAAATTGAAAAAAAAAAAAAAGGGTGCAAAGAAGGTATATCTCACCTCTGTGATGACTGTATATGACTGCACTTCCCCTTCCTCCTCTGCAGGACCAAAATCAAAACATTGCAAGTCAAAAGTGAATCCAACCTACTAGGAGTGCGCATATTCAAAGCATTGATGGCCATTTGCATGACGTCACTCTGCTGTTCTCCATCCAGCTCACCTTCTCCATTGAGTCGAAGGACAATCGGAGGCTCCCCAGATTCTCCTTGAATGATGAACACAGTTTGAGCAGCACAGTTTTCCTGGTATTCGGCTATCACGCTAGCAACTGCCTCTCTTTCTTCGCCGCTCAGGGTCGCTGCTAGTGCCACTGGTGAAAGTGCTTCCCCTTTTTCTTCCATGCCGGTTTCTTGCTCCACTTCTTCAGCTTGAGCATTCCCCCCCACAATCTCTTCAACGGCAAGAATGACATCCTCCTCAGATTTCACAGTTTTCAGTTCGGGGATAGATTCATCAGCTGAATCTTCATCAACCAACAGTTGTGGTTCATCCCTTGGGTGAGGGGATTCAATCTCTATCTGCTCTTCCAGAGACTCTTCGACATTTTTCCGCTTTCTTGTTTTTATTCCAAGCAGATCACGAACAGGTATGATGGTTCTTTCCCGCACAGAGCGCCTAGGAGTGACTTTCTCTCTCTTAAATTCCACTTCTTTTTTTTCCAGTCTCATCATATTCTTCACGGAGTCTGACATCCTGATGAACCCTTGTGCCGCATGTATTATTCTGTATATAAATTTGAATGTAATTTATCAACTGCAGTTTCGATAATAGAAGGGAACTGAAGTGGAACACTCATTATACTACGATATCGAGTTATCTGCATACACGAATATCGATTTATGAAATCGTCGGCTGAGCACACAGCACTAGTTTTGCTTGCAACCATTCCCTCTAAAAGGTTAGGCCCAAATCTATCAATGAGCCCAAATTAAGCATGAAAATACCCCAAAGTTTATATATAAAATACATTGCTGCGGAAAGACTGCAGTATTGATCGGATTCTTTAACAGAATTCCCTCCAAAATTAACGAATGATTGGTAAGAATGGGTTAGATTCAACCGGCGGCCATTTTTCCTTGGACAGAGCAAAAGAAAAATGCGGTTGAAATAGAGTCAAATTCGTTGCCTCACTCACTGTATAATCAACTTAATTTCTGTCAGGTGGTAGAGGTGATTGGAAGGGCTTCTGAATTTCGACTTACGGGGAAATATTTACGAAATGAAACCGTGTATTTACTGATATGCAGCAGCTAAATATTCCGTTGTACTCGCTGCGCCTTCTTCCGGCGGAAATTGACACTACCAGCCTTAACTAGGGACGGCTGTTAAAATGATATGACACGGTTTCGGACGGGGAAAATTGAATGTAATGCCGAGTGGCCAAAACCAGGCTGTCAGATCTATAAGTTCTCCATGTTGAATGGTCACCATTGGTATAGTCGCAATGACTTCGACCTTATACATAGGGGGCACCGAATAGCTCAGTCGGTTTGACCGACTGACTGCAATCATATGCCGACCGTGGGGGTCGAGGTCCCGGGTTCGAGACCTGATCAGGCCACGGGCGTTATGATTGTGAATTATAATTGTAATTCGTTATAATTGTAATTCTTCGGTGACTGCAGTGCTGCCCAACTGCCACAACACGGCCGGGGGCTGTGTACTACTGTTTATGGTTGTATGCAGGATAAATTAGGAACCCTTGAGATTTATCGATAAGAGTAGGGGGAAACCCTGGTCCCGGGTCTTCTCTTCTGGCGCCAGTATCACCCGAATGGTTTGTGTGGAGCCGTAAAAAACCCCATCATATCATGTCGATCATGTCGACCTTATACATACAACTCCGATATATAATATCCCAATCGACTTACTGTCCTAATGTATTGTTGATCACCCAATGTAGCTCTATCTCTTAAGGGTAGGCTATAGTCAAAGTGGCCTGTCCTAGTGTAACTACGCTGCTACTTGGCACTTGCGGAGTTACCTTCAATGTTTTCTATATGTATCAGCGAGGGGTGGCCCTAGAATGCGTAGGCCTGATTGCTCTGTGCATGCATGGCCACTCGCCGTTTAAATTATACAAAGTGGACCAAAAGTAGTTTACTGATCTATTCAATATAATGAAATTGTTAACTTGCAGTAGATAAACTACTTTTGACCCACTGTGTATATATGCGTACATATTGACCTGCGTATGAAATTATGTAATCCGATTCTCATGATAGTTATTTTACCACGATCTCTGGGAACTAACTATGGTGCATGCCATATAAATGATGGTCGACTGTTAGAACTATACATAAAATTGTAAGTCGTGTCAAATTGTAACTTAGACTTATATACTAGCCGTGTATACTGTGCATTAACTGGATAATCGCTAAACCAGCACTTGTGTTACACTGCATGTGTAAAGCAGGGTGGCGTTCTATCCCCACTTATATCTTCGATTTATGTTGATGATCTTCTTTTTCGGTTGAAGCAGACTGGTATAGGATGCTAATAACATCATCACAATTCTGTGATGTGCTAGCCTATAATTATGTTGATGATAATGTAATACATGTAATTATTATGCCCTACGTTGTGTGCAACAAATTTTATGATGAAAGAATGCGAGCGTTTGCTTGTGAGTACGATTGCATCCTGGATTTCTCCATACTGACACAATCTTTCTTTTCGGGGCCCAGCGTCCATCTGCCTTTATACATGTATTCCCTCTCTTTTTCTCCTTATTGTTATAATTTTGTTTTCCTTAAATTATCTACAGTAATGAAAATATTGACTACGTGTATATCGTTGCAGAGTACAAGTGTATGATATATGATTGCATGGATGACTTCATTAGGGTTACATGCGTAGTGTTTCTCATATGAATGCATCTTCTCGGGTTTCTGTTGTTCAATCTCAAGCTCATAACGTTCAAAATGCTCACCGAAATGCGTTATGATGTGGCTAGGATTTGACGACTCATTCTGTTCCAACGAGATCGAAGTGTAAAATTTCTTTTATTTTTCTTTTCTTCTATGCATTAATATTCGAATAAAACATTTATATTTCAGCTATTGTATTTCCAGTTGTAATATATTTAGACAAAATCTCTTCTTCAATCTTCCTATCTTCATTATAGGGGCCTATACTTAATGGATACAAAATAAATTATTCCGGAAAATCAGTGACATATATGATAATATAATTGTAAAAGTTAATCACCCGATTCACAAGCTAGCTCGTATTCGTTTGAAATTAGCGAATTATTCAGTCTGCTTGAAACTTTTGTGTATCAATAATTTGCAATATAAAGGATCGTGTTCTCATGCCAGATCTATCATTCTTATAGTGTTGAGCCCTGAGTAAACTATAGCAGCCTTGGATCAATTAAGATTCGTATAATATGAAAATAAACATTGAACATTGTCGTAATTTATTGTTGCATGATATTATTTCAATTACACAACATTTAGGACCACATTCTGCGACGGAAGCAAAGAAAATGAACACAATACGATTCTAATAAATTTACTTCTCAGTAGAAGAATCACAAGTGAATTTATAACAAAAAAAGACTGACTAGAAGTCAACAATTACATGCAATGACATTCTGCACTGGCAATAAATTAATTTCAAAATATATTTCCAGAAAAGGCAATACACATTGACGCGCTTATATAAGTATTTTTACCGTACTATGGGCTGCATGTATACATGCAATGAGCGAGAAATCCCGAAGGTGAGTGCGCGGAATTTACGCTGCGCCCCAACACTGATGAATTACATTGTTATTTAAGTGGCTGCCCATCATTGATCCAATCATGACAGAATCAAAATTAGACATTGTTCCATCATTAAAACGATGCAGGCATATAAACGTGTGGTCGGTCACACAATGCATCCCCACTCAAAGAGGAACAAGATACACCTTCAATTACAATTTCTGCTAAAGTCAATGCTTGGGTTCAATGTCATTTAGATTTAATACGAGCTCGAATGCATCGTCGCTTGCCGTAGAGTTCTCTGCTTGGCAGGCTGTAGTACAGTCGCTTCTCCGGTGACGGACTTCGTTTTCGGTCTTTTGTGGTCGGAGGGGCATCAAGGATCATCCTGCGCCTGGATGAGTAGGAATTGTCGGCAGGATTTTGGAGGCTGGATAGATTGAGGGTGACCCTCTCATGTTGATTCGCTTCCGTTGGCGGGGATCGTAACCTTCTGGAACTGTTACGACTAAATTCCTGATCAGATTCAGGAGCATTCCTACGAGATTTCTTAGACGACAAATCGATGACGCCATCACACTGTGGAGTCACTGTGTTCATAGATATCGAATGTTCTGGTTGTACCAAGATAGGCAGGCTGTGGGAACTATGAGGTCGAGTTTCACTCGCTTCTCTTTTGATCGGCCTGCCAGGAGGACCCTCTGCTGAAGTGCCGACATTCTGGCAGCACGCACACATAATCTTCCCTGCATTGCAAGCACTGTCCATCTCAGGACATCTTAAAGGGCGCTCTTTTTTGGACGAATGAGAATGGCTGAAAGTGTTACCCGTCTTCCGACTGTGGGTAACATCTGCAGATTTAGAGCGTTCTTCCCGTCCTTCCTCTTCTTTGGGTACTGACGTGTTTCTTCGTTGTACAATGTCCTCCTCCTCTTCTTCCTCCTCCTCCTCCTCCACTTTCTCCTCCTCTTCGGCAGGGATTGGCAGGTTATGTTTTTCCATGAATTTCTTGTAAGCCGTTGGTGGTACGGGTACAGGGACGGGTACTGGTACGGGAAAAGGAACCAAGTAGGGATATGGGGATAATAGGGTGTTGGGTGGGAGCAGGGATGGGGCGGAGGGGCCCATTCTAGGGGGCAAACCACCCCCTGAGAGAAGAGGAGGCATTCCTGGATGGGGTGGCATACACGGAGGGAATAACTGACGGGCCATGGGGTTGAGAGGGTGAGGGTGACCAAAGGCATCCGGACGAGATGCTGAGTCTGGATGGGCGGCATTGCCTTCAGGGTTCATGTTTGGGGGAGGTAACCCAAAGGGATTGAAATTGGCCATTGGAGGACCTGATGGCTGAATCCCTGCATTCATGAATGGATTGTACATGAGCGGGTTTCCTTGTCCATTCATTGGACCAAACATGGAGAATTGAGCAGATAAACCCAAGTCAGACAGCCCTGCGGGGGTGACTCCCGCGTTGCAGGTGGCTGCACTTGATGGAGTGTCCCTGGATAGTCTTGGACTAGATGTCGGTTGAGACATTGGTGCGTTTGATGCCATTTCGTGGAACTTATCTTTCTTCGCTCTCTCTGATGACGCGCGGTGTGGATGCCAGTGTTTTTGTCGTTCTTCTCGGGGCTGACTTGGCGAGACTATTCTAGCTTCGTGGCCCCTGGATACCGAATGTCTGCTGGACCCTGGGGACGACCTCTTTCTGATGGGAGTAATCTCCACTGCATCGTTCGCGTGGATCCTGGGTTTAACGTCCTCGATTACCGGGCTGTCAGCCTTTTTTGTTGGCTCCACGAGTTCGTCATCCTTCCTCTGCTTATTCTCATTAGTCCATAGGTCTGGTGTGATGAGGATAGCGTGCTGGCTATCACTCTCGCTCGGTGAGACCAATGGACTGCTACTATTGGCGTTATTCGTTGCTGGGGTGCTCGCGCCTGGTTGTACCTGCAGCTGTTGGAGATGCTCCTGTGTTTCCTTGCAAAAGATATTCATCTTGTACTGATTCAAGCATTTCTGACTGCAGAACTGAAGTTGCCGGTCGCCGTCGGTGAAATCCACGTAGCTGACAGTGTGGCGTATATGTTTACACCAGTCGCAAACCTTCGTGTTCTTGAATGATGCTCTCCGTGACAATGTGAAACACAGTTCACTGCAGTAAGTCTTCGGTGATCCAGGGCTAGGCGAATGGCTGAAGGCCTTGGCCCCTGATTTCAGGCACCACGTACAGCTGTTGTTATTTTCGTTGTCTGAGATGGACTGATTCGAGGCGTCATCAGATTCGATCTTGACCTGGGAGTCCATGTCACCTTCGTCTGTTGGGTCAAGCAATTCTGTAAGGCAGAAAATTCTGATTAAAAGATGAATGACCTATACATTTTGACACGTAAGCAAGATATAGTATTACATTCGAGCATCGATGGGAACTACTATACGCTATTCGAGTTTCAGCCAAAAAAAAATCCACGTAAGACGAGTCGGTATGCTATCATCCTCCTCTATTCTCAAATTACGTTCCCATAAAATCCGACACCTAGGTGCACATACTGAGCTGAATCTGCGAGGTTATACACGCGTATGTGGTTTTCGTTTTTTCTCCCGAATTTTTCCTCTCATTGATCTCATTCGTCTTGGTCAAGAGCTTCGACGCCGATGGCCTGTTTGCACCGTGAACCAGTATGATTGGCGAGTCTATCGGTTCTCGGTTCTCACCGACTCATTTTGCGACCACAAAGTCATATATCATAGTAAAAATAACGAGAGAGGAAAGATTAGACAAAACTACTCAGTGATTAACATCAAGGCAGTCAGAGACTTGATTTAGATCACCTAATCTATATTTGTATGTTTGCAACGAATGCAGGTATTATACATGCGTAGATAATATTATACGCGTATCATTTGTCGTCGTCGTCGAGCCGCTTCCGTACGCAATAATAGGAATTTCTATCCCTCGTCGCCAAATGATCAAGCCATATAACAACGACCCCATAATTGTGATCGCTTAATAATCCTTCTTTGTTTTGCTGCTGTGGTTAACGTTTAGCAACCTGGAATGAGCGCATTCGAGTTCCTAAAAGATATTCAAGTATGCATATAATTATTAAAGTATAATGTGTATATATATTTACTTTAAATCCCTTGAATAATGATAATGCTATGAATAGTTTTACTGCGTGCTTTGAGAAAACTCTGAGTGAACTGCAGCCCAAGCTGAACGTGGCACCGCAGGTGAAAGGATTACATTACAAATATGCGCAATGATAAAAAGTATATCTTTGGAGTGAAAATAAACATATCGCGATAAAAGAGGGTGCCACCCGCGTGTTTACTCACGCAGTACACAGCGATCCGTATTCGACTGATCAACGCCCGATCAACGGCTTTGATATTTCAACGCCGGATCCGGTGGCGCGCGCTCTCCTTAGCCGGGTCGGTTTTCAACTGCAGGGGCTGCTCGGTTGCGGCGCCTGCCCTGTTCGAACGCTGGGTAATTCCCACACACGGATCCTGAAGGCAGCTTGAACCACTTGATCCCGCTCTTCTTTGACTCCTCGTACAAAGATCTGGCTGTCTTTGAAATCGTATAGTGCACTGTGCTCTCCATCACTCTTCAGTGAGCGGTGATTATACCATTGGTTCAAGGCACCGCGCCTCGCAGACGTACGGGGGCCGGGGCAGCAAGCTGATTACCAAGAGCGGGGCCATTATTTCAATGAATTTTCCGTGCTTGGGGGGTCTACGATGGTCCGCATGCGGTGCACATGTTTCGCCCCACGCGAAAGCAAGCGCGATGCGAGAAGCACTTGTAAAGTGAGAAGGGAGCTCAGCGCCGACCCGGAGTTTCGGCTCTTGTTGATCAGATCATACATCACTTAGTGTAAACACGGCATTACTGGCATCTCACTTTCACTGTTCACTCAGCAACATTATATCTCCCGCGGTTCAACCCGATCCCACCAGATGCCAGGCACATCAGAGGTAGCAGCGCTGTTGTCTGCGGCATCAGACTTCCCTAAAATAACACTTAATTGAAACAGGACCCAGGGGCGCTGGCTCATTTACAGGGAGGCACTACCTACAGACATCCCGATGCTCATACGAAGCAAAACACCAGCCAAGTTCATTAAATGGTAACCTAAGAAGGTCGTGCGAGACGCCTTACCTTCGATAAGTTTGCAAGGGAATGATAAGAAGAAGAAATCCTGGTTTGTATTACACCTTAACCATCCTTAAATCAAGCCTTTCGCTCCAAGCTCCGCGCCAAACCATTAAGCCCCCAAGAAGCGGGTTTTGCATGGCCAAAGGCGATGCTTTGCCTTATCGGTGGCGCTTGAAACCTGTTCAATGCCAGAAGCGCAGGCCTCCCCGAAGAACAGACAGCAATTACGATGAGCACATCACTCATTGCAGACATTCAGGCGCTTAACAGGCATGCGATCGCTTCTTGCTGGCTCTAAGTGTGGCGTAGCGGTTTGCATGAGGAGCAAATGTGTGTCATAAGAAACCTTAATGACACATTGTCTCGCGGAAAGAAAGTGCTTCGGAAAGCAAGGAGTTGATTACTCGCTCGGAATCTCGGGCAACATGAAAAATAAAGACCAGAATCGAGTGTCGCAGTTGTGCGGTGTAAATGAAAGCGCGAATCGGGTTACCTGCGACAGGTGCTCACCAATGAACTGGATACCTGGACAATGAGCGATCTCCATTACCCTCGCCTATAATGCTGGTCATGGATCGTTTCACAATCTTCACTGCGGGAACATGCAGAAACGTGACACAGAAGCCACATACAACTCGAATGCAGGGAAAGACATAAGAACCCCGTATGCTATCACCTCTCGTTGATTCACAATTAGAATAGAGTGCAATATCATACGCCCAAAACTTGTCTTTCCTGGTAAAACTGGCAAAAGGCTGTAAGGCAGTGAATTCATCACCAATTCATTGTGTAACTTTATATATATATTTCACAAATGTGTCTTGTCTGATGAAAGCTACAGGAGGTGAAACGTGATACCTCCTATTATACATATACCTTAAATTAATTCAGTCGATTTAGTAGTATGATTTACCTATACATGTACTATAAGTATAGGCCTGTATACCTAAACTTTTTGGCATGTGAATTTCTGTGAAAGCGCCGACTTGTTTTGACGAAGGTGCCTGGCAACAGGGTTATGCATCCGAGTAAGCGGATGCAGTGGCGGGCAGGGGCAGCGACGGCGGAGGGCCCGGGGGCTCGAATTCCCCTCATCCATCATGGCAGCCGAGCCGCAGCCTGTCTCACCGATGGAAACTTGATTCTTCAGAGTAAATTTGCTTTTTCCATTGGGCCGCATTGAGTGACATATGACAGATAAGTTTGCAGAATTTGATGCTTTCTTGTCAAGGCGCTCTTCATTATCGAAGCTAAGTAGCCAACGGGATGGGACCCCGCCCCCGAGTCGTCATAATGACAAGATGTAACTTAATCACCCTTCTCAGCTTCTCACAAAGACCCTCTTCATCACACTGAACTCAGGTGACCGGCCCTCCTCCTCTTCCTCCTCTATACCTTCGTCGGATTGCACGTCGATAAAGACAGCAGACGAAGAGGTCGCACTCGATCCCCGGCCAATTTATCACACTGATGGGATATATGATGATGAAGACGATCATAGAGTCAAACGATCACCTTGTCTCGGTGCGGATTACCTGCCCGATAGCACATCAATGCATGCATCCGCAGTATGAACTTCAGGTATCCGCCCCTTTATACACGCAGCCACAAACCCACTCACCCAAGCCCAGAACAACCACTTAAAGTGTATAGTATGAATTATATGACTTATATTACAGGTGAATGTTGTTGTGTAACCGTACAATGATATTTATGTGCTAAGGATGAACCGCAGAACAGGACTTTGTAGAGTAAAATGGTCAATAGATCGCTCGTGTATTAGTAAACTGATATACGCAACAGGAGGCGATCGATGAAATACGATCAGGGCGGATTGCTTTCATGTCCTGTCAATCGTCTGGCATGATACTACGATACGTGCATGTATGCACAAAGTGGAATACACACTGTAATAGTAGATCTCTATGCCGATCAGCTGCATGGTAATCGTTATTGATATACGATGTATTGTACGCAAACCGTGCGCAACACTATGCTATCCCGTTGACGCAAGTCGGTCCGTACTCCGAAGTCACAATAATGAACTCTTTTAGCTTTGTAAGCTTTAGGACTGTAGTAGAGCGATACAATTACACACGCACGCATCCATAATTGAGGCCTACTTCCGAGAAAGCTAGTGCGAGACAGGTGACTTTTGCGCCAAGGCCAAGACACCAAGTGCAAAGCAAATTTCCGAGAGAAACTTTCGCTGCCGGCATTAAATTTCCGACTGAATACAATCCCCCTGGCTTTCTACTCCTTCGTGTAAAACGCGATACATGCAGCTCGGATTTCGGCGCCATGAGCCGCTGTGATACCTGTCACCCCGCAGTCTCCAATGTGCCAGCCCCGCAAGTCTCGTCTCGTCTTTCGGGTCGGTTTTTGCCGCCTTGAAAAAACTCCGCATTCTTCATAGAACAGCTCCGACAGTGAATCCGCTTTTAAAAAGCTGGATTGGGTGACAGACCCTTTCTTTTGGCATAGACTTTATGCAGGTAAGCGGGTAACCGCCAGCTTCTGCAGAACTTGCAACTCGATGCCCTGAAACAGAGAATGGCAAACGCAGAGAAAGATGTCGGGCAGCTACAGCAACAACGCGTGCTTTTTCCGCGACGGCGGCGGCCATCTTGGTTTTTCTTTCCACGCGGGAAAAGGAACGGCGCCATCTGGTGGAGGCATTTGGTGACAGGAGAAATCGGAAGCCGTTTCTTTATTGGAAACACAATATGCTCAAAGCATGCAAGTAAGAATGGCAGACAAGACTCCGTCGAAGTTGAACTCAGCAGCAGTCCACCAAAGGTTCGAGCAAATGAAATAAATGTACCCAGTCACATGATCTGTAGTTTTCATTCCATTGCTACGAGGCCGCTGATTGGTTGATTCAAATATGCGCCAAAACACTAATGATCTTACCATATTCCGATGGAAATTAGGGACGCACGTGTGGTACATGTATATGGGTCAACGCGGGTCAGAAATGTGAATCACAAGAACACGCACGGCGCACGAGAAGGCGAAGAAGAAGGAGCCGCAGCGACCACTTGCTGATCGGATGGCGCGGTTCCTGTAACTGAATCCGCCTGCTCCATTTGGAAGGAAACAGGCGAAAGTCTGCTTTTGTGAAAGGATATCAAATACGGTGCAAGAACAATGCTATATCCTCTTCTGCCTGGACTTCATCCTCTTCGATGTATTCTCAGATTTCAAGGATTCGATTTGATACACAATACCATCAATAGCTCGATCCAGGATAACATTTTGTTGTTTTGCATAAACCGTAATAGTTATACAAGCAATAAAGCATCGTGGATTGTTTGGCTATTTATTCGGCTTCTTTTCTATATTCACGCGTGATATGCTCGTCAAAAAATTAATGCTCGTAAATACGTATCTATACACGCACAACAATCATTTATACTGCAGGAATATGCATGTGTGTATATGGTATATTTCACAGTACAATTATATACTACATGTCGTAGTAGTATAAATCAGATTGCATGTACAAGTAATCCTACAGGTATACATATACATTATGCGTGTATAAAATTATATGGGGATATTATATATCCCATTTGATCCGTGCCTACTTGTGTTAATGACAGCAGACACGTTATATAATGAGTTCTATTTACAAGGAAAACGCACGAATCGCTGTTACTCTTCGTCTTAATCATAAGTTAATATAATAATAATGGTTAGCTTTTTCCATCTTGGCGTACATCTTTCAAGAACAAAATTGTAACAACAAATTCATTCTTTTTTTCTTTAAACATTTTGATTTGCAATTGAATGTTCTTTTGATATTGCTGAAAATTGCTTTTTTTTTTTTTTTTTTTTTTTTTTTATGTAATAAATGAAATAAATGAAAGGAAATGATTACATGTACTTCTATTCTGGAAGTTATTCATGACGCTACATGTCTCCTGATTTCCCGGAAACAGTGCCAGATACAACAATTAAGGCAATAATGCCGTTATCGACTTGCGTGCAGGAATATCAATGCTTCCGAGCCATACAATTTATATTATTGCGAAAAGTAATTAGTGTCAATTATATGAGTAAGGGCAAAGACATAATTGTTTTAACATTATTTCGACTATCAGGATACGGTATGTGCCGAGAATTTCTACTCTTGAAAGTGAAACACCAATGCACAAAGTGACATACATGCTATAGAAGCATCCACATTCACCCTCGTCCCATTTGATCCGGATCTAACACCACAAGACTAATACGCGGATCTCCTTTGCGATGGAAGTGCACAAATAAAGGTGGAAACCGACGCGGCTTGCAATCGAAAGCTGCTCGTTGCTCGTCTAGTAACAAGCATGTGTATTGACAGAGCCGTATCAGTTACGGGGCCGGATTTCAGCTATCATGACAAATCATCATGGCCAGAGGTAACGCGACGCAGGTCTATTCACCCAGACGTCAATCGAAAGTGACCCGGCGTTCTGTTCGGTCGGTGCACGCTGCCACAGTGATTGAGGGCCGAAATCGTTGGCCCTCTCGGCAAGCCAACGGGATCCTGTTTGTCAACCCTGATCGAGTTACCTGCTAGCCCAGCAGAAGCGCCAGAAAAAAAAACCCCAGGTGATACGCTTGATATACGGTGAAAGATATGAAGTTCGTGAATGGGCGATTCGATTGCTACTATACACAGAATCATTCGGGTAGGCAGACGAAATTGAGATCTCCGCCCTGGGGCGAGCGTCGGGTCGGGTTGCGTTTCTGAATATTCAAAACATCCGAAACTGTGTACCCCAGTTTGGATGACTATATACGCTGATGGGTGGCTGTAGGCATCGTACCCGTCATATTATACGCACACACACACACACACAAAAAAAGAAGAGAAGACGTAACACAAACCTTCACGTAGGAGCTCGTCATCATCATCCATGTCATCGAGGTCATCGTCTGCTCTTCCTCTTGCAGATTCATCGGTTGGACAGCAGTTGCATGAATCGGGGGTTGCGGCTGGTAATTGTTCGTCACGACTTTCCTCCTTCATTTCGACTTTAAAATTGTAAATATTATTATTTTCAATTTTGACTGCCACTGAGACTAAACTTCACGCGTGCACTTACCTGGCGAGGATGCCTTCTCTCGTTGATGTGATTCTGGTGGTGTTTTGTTGGAGTGGCGTTCTTCAGCATTCGATTCGGTTGAAGCGAATCGTTTTAGGTCTAGTTGATCAGTGTCTTTGCTGCCGACAGCCTTGCCGTATCCGTACCAACCGAGGAGCTCGTTCATCGTCGTTTCGGCGTAATCCTGCATTGATAAAACAACCCTGAAGGACATGCAGGTAATGGCTAACCAGGTGTGCAAGGGGATCTTAATGTGTGATCTGGAAACATTTAAGATACGCATTTTTATGCGTATGCATTTCATCGATGACGCCTCATCGCGCGGCAGGTGCAACGTGGTATCATATCACCTGTGTGCATATCCCTACATGTAAAACAATACCTAACAATGCACAAGGTTTCTTGCGTTATCAACTGCCAGCCCATTTACGGATCTGGTGATACCCTAGGTAGGTATTAAGCATGTTAATAGGGGAGGGGTGCGCTAGGGGTATAAGGTAACGATCAGTTCTTATTCATGAGCGAAGTCACCCGATCTTTCTTCCATTACGGTGCAAATGCCGATGGCAAAAATATGAAATTCGATCTGCTTTTGTCTCCAAACCGACTGCGCATATTGCCTTGTAATCGAATCAGACTTAACTCAGCCATAATTTTTCTGTTATATGTATACTGGTGATTAATCCCATCCGCGATAATACCTCTCTATTCCAATCACTGGCTATACCAAATTCCGTGTGCGTCGTTAGCCGATTATATAATTTTGCTGACGTCGTATACACGTATGTATGTTGGAGTGGATCTACCATTCGGGAGCATGCTCACTTCGGAGATCAAGCGCCTATTTACAACACGCGGCGAAAACAAACATTTCAAGACAATCAAAATTTTCTTGTAAAAAAAAAAAATACAAAAAATAACAGAATACAGGCGAAGAGTGTCGACATTTGCTAAGTTATGTAACCAAAGAATTACCTTAACCCGATGTGAGTTTTTTATCTTATGAAATATCAAAGGTCTCTTAGTGATGGCGATACTACAATGCTCACCTCTATTTCGATATACATGTGTGTCCGTGTGGGATGCGTGACAACAGACTTTAACGGCCCCACCCACCACGACACATGTGTGCATTCATTATTTTATTGACATACATGTCACCTTAATCCCATGGTTATGGTGCAGGGTCTGCTACTGTTTCTACATTAAACGCCATGCTATCCGTGTATATATATATACATGTACATATACTGTGCACAATGTAAGTGTAAGTGATGGTGAGGCCATTTACTACAGGCCGTAGGGTACTTTAGTAGTTTGTATATGTTTGTTACATTGTTTGCTGGTTTGTGTTGGATTTTTGTGTTCCTTTTGGATAGTGAATAGTGCCATACAATTAGAATACCATTCTTAGTAAGTTAGTATCAATGAAAAGGAGAGATGCCAAATAGGGTGATGTCATAACGTAATGAATGTACTGTGAATTAGAGCTACAGCCATCGTCCTACTTTAAAATGGGCACAACATAAAAATATTACGAAGTTACCGAACTTAATCCTGCCTGAATCAACTCACAAAACTCGCGGTAGCTCCAGAACTTCCGAATGCAGACGTGACCTGCAGCATACAGCAATTGCATGCGCTGACCAGACGTGTATACGGTGTACAAATTGTGTCCTGTGTAATTGTATACTAGTATACATTTCTAACTTTATATTATTTGGCAAATATAACACCAAGTTTCCGTGTTAAGTGTCTGTGAAGCAGAGCCAAATGACGTTATCGTGAGCAAATTATCGTAATTGAAGAGAGACAAAGCAAATTGCAGTCTGAGTTTGACGACATCGATTGGCATTTCTAGAATGACACCTATACCACTGAGCTTCGTTTGGAAAACTTGCTTCGGGTGAAAATGAAAGAACACGTGGAACATAATTTGATACAGGGCTTGAGACATCAGTATAGCATAAGAAAAATGAGACACACAAACCGAGGTTGTCAATGAAGGCAGCAGCACCGAGCGCCACCGAACCCATCACACAAAAGCCCGCGAAAAAAAGCAGCCGACAACATGATCCGGTACACCCGAGACTCGAAACTCGAATCTTTTCCCAACAAAAAGATGAGCTCACAAGCGCCATTTGGTCACCATACATTATACGTGTGCTTCATGAATAATGCAGCAGTAGCCCTTTTATAGGGGATCTCATTTTACGTGCGTATGAAGCAAAACACCCAAATCGGATGAGATGAGAGTAATTTGGCCAAGACACCCAATATTCCTACGCTGCTCAGAACTCTTTTGATGCTGCGGATTAATCCGGTCGGTGATACGGTTGTTTGTCGATCTTGAAAGAGTCAAATTTGGCGAAGAAAAAGGAAATGACTGGGAATACGATCGCTTAATTTGAGTCGATCTCGGGCGGACGAAAGAGATGCGACGAAAGGGAAGCTGAGTACATTATTGTCCATAGTCTCTTCTAGAGGAAATGACTTCGAATTTCCATCGGAGCCGAAATGAGGCGACGTTAACAAGCATGCAGATCTTGTTACAACCAAGACAAACATCGAAACAACAAAAAATAATTACACGGTAAAGATAGAAAAAAATATGGAAATCTCATACACATTCAAACAGAAATCTTAGAACGCCAAGGGAAAGGGTTTTGCCGCTCAATTCATACATGGACTATTTGCCATGGAGGATAATGTGGAAGAAAAACGGTAGTATAGAATGACATTTATTAGGCAGCAATTTGATTATACGGCCCCACATTACACTGCCTAACTATGGAATTACACACCCCCTGTTCTCCCCTGGTGCATTTTGTTCAGTTTGGGGGTCAGTTCGAGCAGTGCCCGGTTACAAATCATTTGGAGGAAGGGGCTATCAGGAGACCAGAGTTGCGTGCTTGGGCGCCCGAGGCTACTGGGGCGTTTATGCAGATACAAATTCTCCTCTTTTTGCGGCGGGTGCTTGAGATTCCAACACACTGCTATTTTGACTATTATCTTTGAATTATAGTCTGGCTATTCGGTAATCATCAAAGTGAGGCATGTCCACAATATCCATCCCAGACTTACGACGATCGAAGCGGCTCATAAAATAGTTCGTTGCCTCAGCGGCTCGCAGGTGTGGCACGGTGAATTGCAAAACGTACACCCAGTTTTGTGGGAAATGCGGTCTTTATCCGTTGTAATTATGCAATTATTTACCTTTTCTCCCTCTCTCCATTTTTTCCTCTTGTGTTTTGTGTGCGTGGATATTACAGAGAAGAAATTGTCCATTTCGTCCAATGAACAGTTTTGTATAGGTGGACATAGTATTAAAATGCATAAAGTCATTTAGAACTGAGTAAAACGCGAGTCCATGCTAATTGCATACAGATTAATATACAAGTCTATACTTAGTATTTTTTTTGGATATTGCTACTAAGTATATGATTGTATAATCCACAGTTCAAAGGTAAAATTATATTTGCATGAAATAAAACCATAAAATTAGTCTACTTTTGTTGAACCAATTTCCGGGTTTCATAATTGCACGATCATCAGTTTGTAACCATAGCAACGTACGAAAAACATAGCATCAGTGACTCTGACTCACGGGACACATTACTTAAAGACAATTAGAATGGAGATATTTTCTTCCCTCGACTCATCGATACTGTAGCGGCAAAAGAGCTTTCCCAATGAGTATAAACACTGTTCCGAAACAAACGTGCGTTTCATAATGAGCAGTTTAGAATACCCATTTTTACCAAAATGTTCATGTTTCACTAGGAAATATTTATAGCTGAAAGTATTAACTGCAGATGCGGTATAAGCAGTAAACCGACCCTGGCTCAGGTGTACCGCATAACACTCGGCACAAATGTCGAATCGCATCAGTTTTTGTGTGCGTTGCTAGGCCCTTCATTAGTTATGGCAGATGGTATGCCAGCCGCGTACTTCCCTCTGGCGTCGATGCCATTTACTGGAACAGTGAGCACATTCTTTGAGCCAATAGCGTTAAATCGGCGGATGTTGAGCTAACTCTGTCATTCCTCATTGATATCTTACGAGAGGTAAACAGCACTCAGCCTTACAAGTGCTTGCATGCGCTGGGGGCATTATTGCACCTTACGAGGGATTTAGTAGGAATGAAACTCCAATGATATCTTACCTTGATGTCGTCCTTCCTGACGTCCTTGGTCTCCTTCGTCCTTTCCTTTGGTCTGAGTGGAGGGCATCTCCTTTCAGTCGGAACTTTTTCCGCAGATCCGCGTTCTAGTCGAGCGAGTGTGAGCTCTGAATCCAGGTTTAAAGTTTTCGGTTTCGCTGCGCTTGGTCTGGCATCTACTTCCATGGATGCAGGCGACTTCAGCAAACGACGACACTTGTAAATAACGAAGCCATCACCACAGTCACAGTTGCAACAATAAAAGCAGCCGACAGTAGCAGACAGCAGCGATGGGTGTTTTCCCGCGCTCTCTGCTTTCCTCTGAGCTGCGGCGGCAAAAGAGGCCTTTGAATAGAGCCACTCTATCGATGCGAAAGTCGACACTGCTTCGCTCGACAACCTGATCGCTCGGATCGGATGTCTTGCTGCCGAGCGTCGAGGGGCAAAAGCGGCGATGCATTAACCGATGGCACCTGAATGGAGGGGCAGACGACACCGAAGCACACCGCTTTACTGTGAACGGATCAGTGCTGGAGCCGAGTGCGCCACTTGAGGGCGTCAAAGTCAACGCTATACGACGCCAATTAGCAGACAAAACGTCACACCTCATTTGCCAGGTGTGGAGAATGCATGCACTGACAGTCGGCAATCGGGAGGTTCCGCTTCGATTTGCTTCAGTGAACATACATGCGTTATGCACATCACACTGTGCATGAAATGATCAGGAATCACGGGTGACCATTGGCCAACATGAAGTCGAACTAAATTCCATATCAGCATACGTGTGTGCCGTGTGTATGGTAAATAAGTATGCAATGCACACAACATTATATTATGACTCCTTACCTAGGTGTAGATAAATTACACTTGCCGTACACTAATCTATAAATGTCGAATAATGACATTGATATCTGTTTTGGGCTGCAAAAACTTCAAAAAGTCTGAACTGTAACACATGAAGCCTTTTCCTTGATATACGTGGAATTGTAGGTATAGATGTACTACCAATTAATGGAGGCAAGATGGCATTTGAAATCTGATGAAATCGGCTTGAGTGATACCTCTACTAATGCCCTGTACAAAAGCACTGATATATTTTATTTTTATTTTTAATTTGCAGCATTCTTACTACATGCATTCGTGGGTCGGGTTTTTTTTTCCAAAGAGTTCACGCAGAGTTCTTTGTACACTTGACTAAAGTGTCATGCACAAGCTGCCAAATCAGCATGTTAACATCAAGACTGAGGTGCATCATGAACAAAGCAGGTCCACCGTTCATGGACCAGTTCTGGGTGTCCTAGAATAACAGCAAGAAAGAGCTAGGACTGGTTGAGGACGCAGCCATCTTCACAGCATGTGCTGCAGTGGGGCAGATTACCGACGAAATAATATCTGCCCCGAGAAGCTCCGCAAAAGAGAAAGCAATCTCGAAATACGAATATCTCGAAACCGGATGGTTTCCACAAGGAATGCGCATCCATACACCGACAGAGACAAGGCAGGCTTCTTACGTGAAGAACAAAGCTCATACTCGGTACATTCCCCTGATTTTACGGCAATATTTTGAACCTCTGTCCATAGTTGCTCTATTTAAATCATGTAAACGTAATTCGATCGTTTTGAGATTCCGTTATAATTATAAGTCAACTCAAGGCACACAAACATGCCGATGCAATATGCATACAGAATGTATGAATAGATCATGAAATGCATTCATGAAACAAATTAAATGGACAGACATTCAATTTTCTCTTTTAACATATTACATGTATGTGTGCGTGTCTTTTGACAACACCATTTGCTTGTCTTTATTTGTGATCTTTTAGCTGAAACTATTTTGAAGCCACATTAAGTATAGATTCGAGTATGTCTACGCCTTGAAATAGTAATCCGCCTATTAATAGCAATAATTAAGCTCGATCGGCACACTTTACTTGCAATTGTTATTTTTGCAAACCATTGCCATATAGGCCTCTGAATTTTTAAGGGGATCTCTGTTCATTTCGAAAGTGTTTTAGCTCTATTGACTTTCATGATTGAAGGGAAACCAAGTTTAACACAATCTTTCAGATTATCGTTATTACAATATATATATATACATATATATACATGTATAAGTCAACACCACTAAAATACCATTTCATGCATTATCTTATACAAGCCAGAAGAGCTATAGAAACAAGACATGCGAGCTTTATTCTATCAAAACTGAAGAGAGAATTCCTCGGTCGCGGATTCCATTGTTAACAACATGAGATTCGATGACATCACCACCACCCGAAATCGAAATCTTTAAGTCCCAATTCACAAGGGTTATAAGGACTAAAGTCACGGTTTGAGGTAGAGATAGGGTGGGATCGGTTCACACCCCTGAATGCTCACAAGTGATGTAGTTAGGGTTAGGAAATTATGTTTATAAATTCCTTGCACGTATAGCGAATTTGGATTCATGAGCATTCGACTTATCATCCCCCATCCCGAATCGACCACGAAAACGAAACGAGAGAACCTCTCAAATTTGATCTTTTTTTTTTTGAGTTAAAATGTGTTGGTAAAACGTATTTGTCTCTCGAGATGTACTCGTATTATCGATAATTCGCTCTTATTTCAAAACAACCAAGGATCCGCTCTAATGAAGATAGCACTGACATCCTGATCCCCTCGTATATTGGTAACTTAGTGACTAATTTGGTTCTCCGTTATCTAAATATCATTGTCAATTTACAGTGAACTGGGATAATTGTCTGCACACGTCACCTATAGACAGAGGCACGTGTACCTCAACAACCTTATAGGGAATTCGATCAATCCTGCACCGGTTCACTTTCCACGCGTTCGGTCTTCTCTCATCCAGTCGTCTGAGTTGCAATTAGCTTAATTGATGACTTTGTGTCCGCATCGTTTACCTCTTGTTACCTTTGTTTTCCTCATCATATTCAGAAATCGAGAATGTTCGAGTGAAGTGAGGACGCGTCTCATGTATCAAATTGTAGAGTTAAGCTGGGGGAATGAGACGCTTGAGGGCCAATGCAAGCAATCCGTGCACCGACTACATTGTTTGTGACATTCGAGTACAATGTTTGAATGGAGGTGGTGCAGAGCAGCCAGGGTTGCATAGGTGGGTCATAGACACATTTGGCTTGTTACAGTGACGACAGTTCTCAGACTGCACGAAGCACTGCGCTGCCAAGCGGGGCTCGTCTCTCTGTCTGACGAGCAGACGACGGCCACACCACCAGTCGGAGCGGCCAACTGGGTGTTTCACAATGGGGCTCGTCTTGTACACGTATAGATATATGTCTATAATATTAAGGGGTAGTCATAATGCACATACTTTGCCCTCGAGAGATGGAAGAACGTCCCAGGTGAATGAACTGAAGAATATAGACACTATAGACGAAAATTTTAAACCCACTTGTTATATAGTAGATACAGATTAAGCTCTCATGTGACAATAATGTCATCAGCGGCTAGTCGCAAAAAGCCCATTGCAAGAAATAGCAGAATATTAGGTCCATGCACACTGTAAACTGCGTGAGACACTTTTCAGAATAACGTCCAAAATCAAGTTCAGGTAAATTAATCAACCAATTGAAGCTCGCAATGTCATTTGAACTTATTTGCCGCGTCGAAATTATATGAGAAAAGTTGCAATGTGATACGTTGGTAATTTCAAAAATGAGGTTCATACGATCCCATGTTGTAAACTGAGGCGACCATCGCATGTGATTATCCTGTGCATGGTAATCCAAGAAAAATGCGGGAAATCGCAGAACTGGATGAAATTCCAATCTAAGCAGACCGACTTGTACAATAGACAGGTCTCGCTGAGGTTAATGAATCCGTGCAATAAATTCTTCTTGATTGCATTCATTTCAAGTATGGCGACTGAGTGAACGGTTGGTGCGATGTACAAACTTTTGAAATCATTCAAACAAGAAATATAACCCTGATAGTGTGTCTCTCTCGTACTGTGTGATGATTACATATAATTTGTATACATGCTCTGTAACTGAGCAAATGGGCTAAAATGTCTGTAACCTGTTACTATTTTACAAAGTTCCTGTTGCGCGAAATCACGAGCACAGAGCAACCTGTTATCGAAAGAACAGGTATCGGGCAATAAACAAGAATCCCAAGGAGACCATTGGACGTAGACGAGCCCATTACCGCGTCTCAGGCAGGCACTTGGGATCATGCCGACGATGCTAGGAATCCCCGATCCTAATGCGATCCCATAAATCAAGAGCCACAGGGATATCGGAGCTGCGGGAAAAGAGGTCTGGGAGAAACAGTCGAACCAGATGGGTAACCGGAAGCAGATTTGCCCGCCATTATTGTCTTTTCCACTCGGGTAGAACCTTCATCAAATGCTCCTTCAATCTTCACGCGATCGTTACAGAGCATCGGGAATGACTCTTCGGCGTAACGCCACCCGTGTTTTTATTCATCTACCTGGGTAATCCATTAATTCTGGTAATTGATGGATATATTGTATGTGCTTCTCTTATGGGCTCGAGTTGTAGTAACCCGAGAAAAGAAATGTGTGAGAAGAACGTCTTCTGCTTTGAAGTCGATGAAGAAGAGACTAAATCAAGAATGTTGCCATGCACATGGCAGGTTGCTGATACCGATGCCATCCTACCAGATAAGATGAGATACCGATGCAATCCTACCAGATAAGATGAGATTTCTCGTTATCTGCACATCACATAATATCTCACTTAGCATTTAGGTCGTAGAGCTTCTAATTCATGGGTATGGAATATAAGCTACCGATGTGCATCATCCTTAACACCTAGATGGCTGCTTTTATAGACATCGACTTTCTTGTTCTTCTCTTTTTAAGAATCAAGCTTGAATTGCAGGGTTGTTTTAACTTCAATTGACATGTTCAACAATAAACCGATACACTTTGAATAATTCATGATACACTCCATATCCGTAACTTCCGCACTCTGAAGAGTTCACTTGTAATAACACATTACAATTCACATTCCAGCGTCCAGGATTGAGATTATTCTAAAAGTTTTGAGGTTTATCTTTATCTCCACGCATACAATTGATGAGAGGACTAAGGTGAAAGAAATCGCCGTTTTGTGCCATTCTTGCTGATCTGCATGTCACTATTTGGCATGGCAATCAGAATTAACGTGGTCATGCAATAAGGTGTGGGCCCATCTCCTGACTTATTTGGCCTTAGCGGGAAAGTTTTTTTCCACGCGCCGACACAGCCAACGTTTACATAGATGGCAACGTTTACATAGATGGCATACAATTGAAGCCCGCCGTCAAACTATTTTGCAACATCGTACTAGTTTTGAGACCTTTTTGTGTGT